>OX442358.1:24614779-25161779 GCA_949357725.1 Hyperoplus immaculatus | reverse complement strand
GCTGTTCACTAACAGATACTCACAATAATTTAGGGGAAAACAAAAATGAAGTTCATCAATAGGCTAAAGCACCTTAAAGGGTGAACTTATAAAAATAGCGTTGTTTGCACTGATGGTCTCATTTGCTGTTAACATGTTATTAATGATCATCAAAATAAAAATTAGACTGTTTCATAAATATTTAAAAGTTCCTCGTAGCTACTTTAAAAGCTCATGTGGAATTCTGGTAATAAATACATAAAAACATAAACACTTCTGTATTCAAAAATGCATATAACAAGCTGTGAGGCCACCTACCTGCAAGAGCTATGAGATGCACTTTACCTATTTCAAAGGTACCCTTTTAATTCACCGTTTATTGGCTTCTAGAACATAAAATACACACTATGCTTAAAGTTAAGGCACATTATGATAAATACATATTACTTCAACATAAAAACGAGTCAGAAAGAGGTGTTAAAATGTTAAAATGTTGTATAACAAACAATATGACGACTACTCTGTGTCTCCTGTGTTGTCAGATCCAAGAGATGATGCGTGAGAATGAGATCCTCCCAGATATGGAGCGTCTGGAACAGCAGGAGTTCAACCTGGATGTTGATGAACAGAAGAGACTGGAGACCATGGTGGAGCAGGAAGTTACTCGGGTAATGCACATGCACACACAAGAATGCAATGAATCTTTTAATTATTATATAAGGTCACGACGGTTGTGATTCCTAATGGATTCACTTTGTAGGTGAAAAACGAAATCGAATGGGAGATTTTAGCCAAATGTTACATCCGTGATGTCCTGAAGAGAGAGTGCTGGGATGCTATGAAGGTCAAAGGCAAGAGCATTAAGGTATGATGGCTTAGGAACAAGCACTGAGAAGTGACTCATTTCTTAATTACTAAATGTTCATATGTTACGAGTTTTACATGTAAATCACTTCTGGCTGTCGACCGCAGGCTTTTCACTCCGAACAAGAGGTGAAGAATTACCCTCTGAAAGAGCGGACAGACAAAGAGGTGGAGGAGCTTCGTAGGGTGCAGAATATGAGGAAGCTTGAGATGGCAGCTTGCACAGTAAGCAAAACTGGTCCACAGGCCTGAACAGTTTGTGGTTATAGATTGCAAACACTGCAAAGAAAAGCACGTGTGATGAGTTAAAAACGGATTTGATGATACGTTTACTGTTCTCTATTCTATAAATGCTGCGACAATGCGAACTCTTCAGAAAGTGTGTTTTCACCCTCCGGAAATCCATTTTAGGGCAAAAACCATTCAAGTTTAAAAAAATGTATAGCTGGGAAATAATTTGGTGCTTTGAATCAAAGTTATACATGTGAGCTTTCAACTGTTGTAACTTTTTAAAATGTTTGAATATGTGCCAATCCACCAACGTTAAAACTCTGCTAGTTGTATTGCTGTGTGGCCAAAAGAGAGATGTCAGGATAGTTATCTTCACTGCAATATTGCTTGGAGAAAGTTTATAATCTCATGGCCATTTTCTTTCACCTTTCACTTGCAGCAGAGCAGCCTAAAGAAAATCCCCAACACACCCGTCGCGAAGGAGGAAGAACCGGGGAAGGAAGGCCAACTGGCAGAGAGTGCTGCTGTGACCGGAAGCTTCTCCGCTCTGTTAGGATGTTCAAACCCTTACGTCTACGATCAGTTCAGCCTGCAAACTACAGAGCAAAAGATCAACCAGATCATTCTGCTGAAGGTGGGAACCTGTTCAGAAAACTGTGAGATAGTGATACCTTAATGCCTCTGGAATCTTGGTCTTAAATAGTAAAAATCAATATATGATATCAAAGTTAGGTGTCTCAATAAGCTTTTAAAAAAATCTAATAGAAAAGAAATGCTCATCAATATTATAAAAGTTAAAAAAGACTGTTTGACAGGACTGTCTGGGCGTAGCCGTCTCCATGGCAACAGCCACTGTTTGTCTAAAACGGTCGGGCAGAGAACTGCCGTGATTGGTTCAAAATGCTTAATGTGTAATTAGAACCACAGCATAGCCTTCCTCATCTAAACTGAATTTCTGTTAAATGTATCAATTTCTTTCATTTGGATGATTAATCCAACCATTTTTAAGATGCTTACTATTTTGCAACAAACTCCCCAAATTACATAGAATGATTTTAAGTCATTTTAAAGAAATGAGTCATACATGGTTGTTGTCATCATGATGATAAATCAAATATTGTCTTTGCCAAATTTCAGGATGTGATTTATCGCATCAAGACGGCGTTCAACTCTGACTTTGAGGGCGTGCACAGGCAGAAGGTGCAGGAGCTGAACCGCGTGTTGGAGAGGAACCGACACATCGCAGAGATCATGCTGGAGCTGGAGATGACCGAGAAGCTGTGGGAGCCCAGCCTGACCAACAGCGAGTGTCCAGAAAGGAATCTCTCTGTGGAAGATTCTGAGGTTACTGTTCTCCTCGTTAAACATCTAAATAGTTCACAAAGTTTCCATGAAGTTCAACAAACAAGTTGAACTATTTTGTGGTTGGTTTGTTTACCAAAATGTGAAATTGTATGTGATTACTATTATATAAGAGAGTTTGTTTCACTGTTCACCAGAAAGACATGCGCATTTTTCCCATTTTAGATAAAAGCAGAAAAGTACCTCACCCCAGAACAGAAAAAGGAGGAGGAGAAGAAGAAGCTGGAAGAGCAAAGACGTTTGGCAGCCCAGGTGCGCTGCCATAAGAAAAGTGTTTCTGTTTTTCAACTTTTTTTTAATTGATATGTTTAAATTCTTCAAATACTTCCATGTACGAAAACTGCATCTTTGACTATTACTGAAAATTGTAACACTACATCTAACAGCCCTTTACCAAAGATAACTGATGTCTATAGGATATACACTATATACAAATCATAAATAAAACATGAAAATGTATATATATTATATTAATGAAGTGTTTGTCTTCTTGATTGCAGAGTGATAACATCAGAGAGAGGGCACTTTGTGACATGATGGATGGAATGCTCGAATTGAAAAAAGAGGACATTTTGAAAATGGTGGGTCAAAGTATTCACCTTGTTATCAAAGCATTAATACTGTAAAAGGTTGATCCTTATTATTGTTATTACATTCAAAATAATAGACCTAACTTTCCCTGTGAAATTTTTTCCCCTCAATTGTTTGATCAATTCATTTATAGACAATTTACACACCTGTTTAAACCAGGCTGATATTAACAGCTATAAGTAAAGTGGTCAAATCCATTTTCTATTCAATCAAAGGGCTTAATATGTTCATCAAAATATAAACCAGTAAGTGTAAAATAGATATGAGTAATATAGAACTTCAATGATTTTTCATTTAACAGAAAATCTGCAACAACTTAATTAATTAATTGTGCCAAACATTTTCTGATTTCAGATCCTCAGATGTTAAGATTTGACGACTTTCGTCATCGCATATAATATAAGTGGAATAAAACAATACATTTCAGACCTTTAGGCTGTGGGAAAATATAATGGACATGTTGAGAATAAACAATTAATCTTTTGAGGAAAATAAATTGTGATATTAAATGATAATGGATACATTAACGTACAGTATACGCAGAGAGCAGAATAAAAAGAAAAGCCTTCCCCAAGCTCCTGCAGTCATTTCTTATGTACACAAACACTCCCTCTCACTGTAGAAAAAAGGAACTCGTGCTCACACAGGAAAGTGTTAATGTTTTTAAAACCTGAATTCCTTTCCAAGCAGTTTCAGTTGAATTAAACAAATCAGCACAACGGGCACATAGTTTCTTTTGAATTGACTCGGCAGGAAATTCCTCCGCCTGAGTTTGTTTTGAGCAAACCTGACATCCAATGGAGTGAGGAGGAGAAAAAAGCCTATAAAGACTATGAAAAGAAATCCAAAGACCTGAGCGAGGAGAAGGAGAAGTACAAAAAGGTATTACAGTCCATACATTCACACTTCTGTTTTGCTATGATCAAAAATCTCATTACTGTCTGATCGGCAATCAATATAAATCATCTGTGACCCATGTAACTGTAACTGCAGGCGCTGGAAACTGAAATGAAAAAACTTCAAGTCGCCACCAAGGATACGATCGAAAGGTTTGATGAAACTTTGACAAAGCTGTTTGAGAAGAAAGTGAAGTGTGAAATGTCCATATATCAGGTGAGCCAACACACATACAGACATATACACTTACACACACAGATAAAGGGCCCCTTATACCGATTGTGGTTTCATCCTCGGCTAATTATGAGATATAATTTCCTCTGTATTTGACACCATTAAAAGAAAAATCTTGTTTTTATGTGTTTAACAGGAAGAGCTCAAGATTACTGGTCTCGTCTTCGCAATCCTAATAGAAGAGGAGATGAGAAATCGAGAGCTGGAGCTCAGGCTCAAACTTGAAAAAACTGTGTTATACAAGGTAAGAAAGTGAAACTGCCCATCCGTGGTAAAACGGAAGAAATGTATGACTGGCAAGTTCAGATTCTCTTTTATATGAAACAGCTGAGATAGCGGCTGTGGTGTTCTCAGGCCTTTTTTTCCCGCAAGAGCTGACCTGTGTGGCACGCTCATTTGTAGCGGCTTCAAAACCGTCTGTCACTGTTTCCCCTTAAACGCTGTTCTCGTCTCACAAACGTGTTTCTCTGACAGGAAGAAATTGGGGAGGAGGTGAAGAGACACGAAGAAGATGTAGAATTGTTTCATGAGAACTATGACAGCAATGTAGCTGAGGACAAAGTAAGTCAGCTGATATAATACTGAAACCATCTTGACTGTAAGAGTTGACGCACATACATAGATAATATATTCTTCCATCCCAAGGCACTTGACAAAGAATTCCGGAAGGAGTTTTTTGATGTACCAACCCATATGGTCGATCACCTGTATAAGTTATTCAAACGTCGACCCAGGTTTGTAAAAAGTAAAGTTTTTACTACAAACATTGAGCATAATGTAGTTGTGCTCACCCATAGCTTCAACACATTCTTTAATGCTTTAGGGTTCAAAAGTTGAGGACCCAGACCGACAACAACTCACACCCGTTGAAAGAGCAGCGTCTGTGCAGTTCTCTGGCTCCCGACGCGCTCGGCAAAATGCTGATGGCCATGGAGGAGCTGGATGCTCCGGAGAATATACCTGAAGGATTGAGCCCGTGTATCTGGGAGAGGTTCTGTCTTGTCCGCAGATCAAAAATAGAGAGTGAGCAAAAGGTACAATGAGAACAATGATTAGTTTAGTGTAAAAAAAACAGACAAACATTGCTAGTCCACTGAAATGAGATAAGATAATCATTTTTAGGTCCCACAGTGGGGACATTTTCAGTATTACAGTAGCAAAAGAGGATAGTGCAAATAACAAAAGCATCGGTAAATATGCAAAACATATTTATAGTCTATGTAACTTGTAAAGCTGACAATAAAAAGTAAAAAAAATGCTTAATAACAGTACAAGTTACATGCACTTGCATCAAATATGCAATTAACATAACAATGTTTTACTCAATTTCCAAACTATATTCTCTTTATTTGCATAAATAAACAAGGCCTTTCCATTTTATAGATTTAGCTTTTTATTTTTTATTTTAAAATAACACCACTACTGCCACGGTCAGTTCAGCTAATGACCTATTAAATAAAGTTTATCAAAAGGATTGTGTGTAGTTGTCCACTCATAGTTTGACATGTCATTTTGCAGGTTAAGGTAAAAGCTTTGACTCTGGCTGAGATGCAGGCGTTCCTGCATAAGAGGAAAGATGAGGACAAGGCTGCTGAACAGGAAATTAAAAACCTCTCCAATGAACTGGAACGGTACGATTACAATGTTGTCACTCATTCTTTAAGTATAGTCAATGAGATGATGAAAGAATGGCTCTCAATACACAAGTCTTGCATTGAAGAATTTGTCTCATTCTCTTTTACAAGAGTTCAAGGTGATACAGTACAAACACTGTAAATAAATGATTATATTTCTCGTTAGAAAAATAATCCTCAAGTGTTGTTTGTGGTCCTGCTCTCTCCTAGTCTGCATAAGGAGAAGAACCGTTTCCTGACGAATATCATGGTTCAGGTCCTACTCAAGCAGGGCAAGGTGGAGTTGTCTACCACAGATATGACTCCTGACTTCACTGACTGTGTACTTCACCATCGGAACGTGGTGGAGGAGCTCAACAGAACCATCAAGGTCAGCCTATACTGCCAGTGCCTATACTACCCAACAAGGATGCACTGTATATAAACATATACAAAAAAACATATAATTACACTTTATACTTAACAAACACATTTTTAGATAAAGAGATTGATAAAGGGGGACAAAAGGCTAAAGTTGTGAATTTAATGCATCTGTTATGAGGATGACCTCATCACCAAATGAATGTTATCTATGTGAGCAGACGCTTGGAGAGCAGAAGATAGCCACCATGGTGGAGTGCAAAGACTTCCGTAAAGGCATCATCCAGCTGCAGTGGGAGCACAAGATGATGGGGATGCAGATCGAGGACCTCAACACCAAAGCGAGGGACATTCAGATGTTACGACTCTCTGAGGAGCAACAGGATGTGAGTTTAGTTTAGTTTAGTTTAGTTTAGTTTATTAAGATCCCCATAAGCTTCTGTCTGTCTTAAACAGTTGCTACTCTTACTGGGGTCTCCATTATTTCACAACATAAACATAAAACATATCATTCATAAAACATAACAAAACTAAAAACCAAAATACATCACACAACAATCTACACATGCTCTAAACCTGTATAATACATGAAGTAGCTCACATAATAATTATTCTCTTTAATAGTTGATAATAAAAAAAAAGTCCCCAAGAATGAATCTACTTAGTCACAAAATAATGGAGAGATAGCCAACTTAAAATCTTCACGATCATTAAAAATGTGACTAGGATACAATAACTTCGTTTTACTCTTTCTTTTCACATGGACCTATAATTCTTCATTAAAGTAAATAACACTTGAGTAATAAAACTACTGAATAGATTTTACCAGGTGTAGAATTCTGACATGGTAATCATATGTCAAAAGTTTCGACAAGGCTTTGAATATATGGCAGTTAAGTCTCTGCATTTGGGCTGAAACTTTAACCCCGTTAGTATTCCTGGCCAAACCTCAGTCGCTGATGTCAAGGCAGGTATTTGGTTTTGGCAGCGTTGGATGTTTTTGCGAGCAGAAAATTGTTACCATCACGAGTACAGATGGATGATCTTTTGTTATCATCACAGACACACACCCAGTTCCCCACCCTGTTTTTTTCTTGCAACTTTTAACGCTGTTCGCAAATAGGTAGAGAATTCTACATGTTTTACATTGCAGCCATGTTTATCAAAATTCTAGGAAATAGAATAGCTACATTTGCCAGCGAATGTCAATCTTAGACATCAACAGGCAGTTTAATTAAATACAGGCCATTAAAAATTGAAGAAAAAAAAAAATACATGAAGATCCAATGAGTCATCCGCCATCCTTATTTCAAGTCGATGAGTATGGTACACACAAAAACATGTTTCCATGCCTGAATGCCAGTTTCCTCAGGTAGCTCTGCCTGGACGTGGCACGCAGCTTCCCGTCATTGTTTAAGCCCCCGAAACTCAGAGAGAGAGAGAGAGAAACTTTGAACACACACACAAATGCATCCTGCGTTATTCTGAACATTTTATGATGAAGATTTTTTCCCAAAACAGTTGTGGGATCTTTCATCTAACCACTAGAGAAGGATAGAATGCCTCTGTTCATTTCTTCCTGTGTTTGGGAAACAGCAGTTTGAGCCAAATTGAGATTAAGGCCAGGATACAACATCAATTCAACCTTCAAATTGCTATAACGCTCATCAACTAAAGTCACTTGACTGTCGGTTTCATACACATTTTAAACTTCAGGTTGCTCAACTTACTATTGACAAAAAAAAGTTGTTGCGACTTTTTCTTGAAAGAAGTAAACTATTTAAGAAAGAAAAAAAACATGACTACAGGATGTAGGCCTAGAGGGTTGGTTGGTATCAGGAATAGCAGATAAAGTGTGAAGTTATTTTTCAAATCTTGTGGTTCAGCAATTGGAAATTACTTTCACCCCTTTGGCAAGGTGGTGGATAATTCCAGAGTGCAGCACTGTTGATTGTCTCAGAAAGAGCCGAGATGTTAGGCAATCTTTAATGTCTAATGTTTGTTTTGAACATTGTGTCCCAATGATCCCATGGGGGATTGGCCGTAAAGAAGCGGCTGGACACGAAAATAAACTATTAATTAATTGTAAATCTTGTGCATTTTATTTATATTGCTTTTTTCTCACTTCATTCGATTCCCCCTTTTTTCTTTCCAGTATCTAAACAAAACGGATCGAGACAGTCACAAAGCAAAGCAAGTGTCCGTTCTGGAGAAAACTATAGCTTTCCAGGAGAAGGTAAAAAGACAAGTACCAAGGTGATCGAATCAATCCATTTTTAAAGTCAGTACTGTTGAGTTTATTAACTTGATAATTCTCTTTTTACAGACTCATCAACAGAGTCTGCAGCATCGTATTAAAAAGATTGAACAGCTGAACAGGAAGACAGCAAAGAAAGTGGCGAAGAACGCACTTGTAGAGCAGCAGCTACCTAACATGCAGGTGACCGTGGCAGAGAGGAGACACATCTACGAAGCAATAGGTAACTCAACTGATTTCAACTCGAATGAACGACAGTGCAGTGTGGAGGTTTTAGAGCATGTTCTGACTTATGATATGGCTTGTTCTGTGTGTTTTAGCTTCGGAGGAAAATCACGCAGCTGAAACAGAGGAGCGCTACCAGGAAATCGTAGAGAAGAAGAACTTGGAGGACTTTGCCCGAGCGCAGGCGGAGGATCTGGCTTTACTCTGGAAGGAAGTTGAGCGTCTCAGGATGAAGAACTTCCCCTCACTTGATGAGCTGAAACACTATTGAACAAAGCCTTCTCTCTCAACAGATAACAGATTTTATTTAACACTCAACATGTCATTTACAACTTCAGCTGTCAATAAAAAATAACAGCAACAAATAAAACAATATATTAAATCAGGATACTTGAAATGTGAATGTTCTGCACACGGATGATAACAATGTGTGTCTTTTAAAGTATATTTATTAGGTAGTAAAGTCCTCCTCTGTGCGGTCAAAGTGCAGAATGCCATCTTCCAGACGAAAGAGGTCGATGACCTCCGCCAGGCTGGCCTTCCGTCCCTCTGTGGCGACTTCTGTTTGCAGCATATACAGTGCATCCTGAGCACAACACCGCCACTTGGCAATCAAGGTTGAGAGCTGCTTTAAATCATTCTAGGGAGGGAGAAAGAGGGAGATAATCAGTCTAGGTAAGCAAAATGACTCCCATCATGTTAATGTAACATTGACAACTTGAAAGGTAGCTGATACCTTGCTTCTGTACATCTGAACCATCTTGAGTCTGCGCAGTCTCTCCATCTTGTCTTTGACCTCCTTCTTCAGTTGGTCTCGTCGTTGTGCAAGATCTTTTGAAGGAGACTCTGTTGCTTCGGGAACGGGTCCAGAGAACTGTTCACGATATGATCTGGCTCCATTCCTGTTTGCGTCAACATTGGGAACGATCCTTGGAGGGTTATTAAGCGTCTCCCGGGAATCTGCTGAAACTTGTCGGACATCCTCCTCCTCTTCATCAACACAAAGGCGTTTGGCCACGGAGAAGGGCGAGGTGAAGGAGCGCCTTGATCTCTTCAGCCTCTCCTTAAGGGAGGAACTCAGCTTTTGATGATGCTACAGGAAATGATGATACATTAATCATAAACAGGCACAATAATATATATTAGACTAAGTTTAATACATGTTGACTTGACGTAGAATAATAAAACACAAATAAACATCATATTAAACTATAACATTTTCATCTATCTATCTATCCATCCACCAACATACCTGCTCCTCTTTAAATTCAGATGGGCTTGACTCCACTGAATCATAAGGTGAAGAACACGCTGATGTTAATTTGGCTGATTTAGGAGTGACCTCCATCGGTGAACTTTACTTTCACTCATGTGAACAAACGTTTTTGCTGTGGATTCAGTTACAGAAGCGAACGAGTATTAACCATAGACTGTTAGCATATAGCGTCTCCTAAACTAACACGAGTAACACAACTAGCCTACACTAAACACTTAACCGATCACTTGATAAAGCGTTTGTAACAACCACTGAGGAACCAACCAATACGTGTTTCACAAGACGCTGATTAAAATAAAACAAGAAAGCGACGATAGATATTTCTGTTTTTCCGGGGTTTTGACTCTCAAGAAACCCTCCACACCCCGCGATTGGAACAAATTTGGATGACGCGTTACCGAAGAGGCTCATGGGAACTGTAGTTGTTTTCGGCTACAGCGAAAAACGCATCTGTAGACCTAAACCTCTATATGTTTGTATTATTACTCTTTCCTACAACTAAAATATTATCAAATTATGTCTGTCCTTTTTTGGTTAAGCTATATTATAGCCTACTGTATTACTATATAGCATTTTTTTATTTTATTGTTATTGTTACAAATGTTTCAATATAGGCTACATGTATTTGTAATTGACTAACTGAATAAAATTAAATAATACATGTTATCAACATGTAGTAAATTAATATAAGAAATAGATACATAATGTAGCCTACTTCTAGAGAAGAGACCAGTATTTAATGTGACAGTTATAATGGGATTTAAAAGAGACACATTGATCTGACCTACAAAATATAGTGCTAAAAGGAAGTAAAAAGGAAAATTGTACAAAAAAAGAGCAGTGATAGTGGTTTGTGCTAGTGTTGAGTCACATTGTGACTCACTTCTCACCAGTTGATTCATCTCAATTTAAGGATTTATTTTAAAATCCTCAAGACTGATGCATGCATTCATCCTTTGTTAAAGATTGTTTAGTGACTTGAGCTGGTGTCCTGCTCTCTGCTTTAATTGTGTTATTCTGTAGCCATGGGGAGAAAGGAGTTAATTAAAATGTGCTCCTGCCTTGACTTGAACATTGGTACTTGGCAGTCTGATATTACACACCCCAGGGAATAAGGTTTTAAAATGTTCTATGTGAATAAATCTTACTGGGAAGAGGCTTGGACATAATTACCACTAGTGAGTCAGACTGCTTTTTTTTCTTCTTCTTTTTTTTTTCTTCTTACTTTCGAATAGTTGGCATCAAACACTGTCCTTCCCACTCAGCTATGTACATGTAGGGCTGGTATGGGTTTACAAAATCTAGAGACTGGGTGAGACACTGAGCCAGGGTGCCAGCTCTTTCACCAAATGCAGGTGTGCCTACTGGACACTCATAAATTCAGCCTCAGTCATGTTCCTGCAGGCCAATAATCTCTTCAGAAAATGCACCTATAATATCATTTGCTCTTGTAGCCAAGGGATATATTGTGAGGGAGAGGCATCCCTTGTTTTAAATTCAGTCTTAAACAAAATCCTCCTTCCTCTGGAGTTCGTTTTCTAGTGTAGTTCATTGATTTTGTTTGGGGGAAAGGGTGCTTTGTATTTTTGGTTAGGTTATTTTGATACTGCATCCAGGACATAACATGCTCTATATAATTGGCAACATCATAAAGAGCTGTATAAAAAGACACAGGGCCCATGTGGAGCAGAATGTGGCAAAGTTCATATAGCATCTATCTGCAATTAATCAAACTGCTCCAACTTACTTATGTGCAGTGATTGAATATGGAGCTTTTCAAGGTGTGATATGCTTTTTTCACAGCATAAATGTTGACTTGCCATTGTAAAAAAAGCACATGAGCTACCAATTAGAACCAAGCGATGTCCCTGTTCTGAGTGTCTCCATATGTCATGATAGTGTGACAGCGAGTCAGCATGCACAACACAAGGATCCTGACTCTGAAATAGCTCAATGGAATTCAGCCGTAGTTTTATCACTTACACCTGTGCCGTTCTTACTGAGACATGTCGAAATTGTCTTCTGTTGGAAATGTCCCACAACTTTTATGAAGTGCTTTCCAACTGGCAGTTTGACCCACTGATTGCTGTGCTAGTTGGATGATTGTGTGTTGTTGCACATAATTTTTCTGAATATCCTCCTGAATGAGACCTGTTTTCAAAGAGTGAAGTAATTAGGTTACTTTAAGAATTACTGTGTGCAATGCATTCCTTTCAGAAAGTATAGTCTTTCCATTTTGGTATAAACATTTTACTATGCCACATAGTACACAATGCTTCTTCTCCCTGTGTATGTTATGTTCTAAGTCTGTTAATTTTTGTGTGATATTCTTTCTTGATTGACTATATTATTGTTAGAGGACAGCAACTAAAGCTTATTTTATATCAGTATAACCACATCTCCTCATTTTCTGGATTTGCTTATCAGATCCAGAAGAAAAAAAATACCTACAAATAAACTCCAGAGTTCAGGCTGCACTTTTTGGCCGACCACACACAAACATTCCTGGGATTTATTCTGTGCTAGTTCTTTTTTTCAAAGCAGAGATTTTATTAGGTGTTTCCACCTCAACTGAGAACCATGACCTCCATGAAAAGAAGAACATCAGCCTTATCTCTTTAAAGCTGCTCTTTGAAGTTTCAGGGATTGGGGATTTGTTTACATTTGCAGAGCCTGCCGTTAGTTTTAAGAAAACACGGGGCGCCCTTAGCTCAGTTGGTAGGGTGTCCCCCCCCCCCCCCCCCGGCCAGGCCCAGCAGCAGACCCGGGTTCGATTCCCGCCCGTGGTTGTTCTCTGCATGTCACTCCCCTCTCTGCCCCATTTCACCATAAAAATGCCCAAAATGTATTACTTAAAAAAAACAAAAAAAAAACATAATTTTCTCTACATGTATCTCTTAGCATTGAATAATTCTATCATCATAAATCAAAGAAAATAATATTTTGCGTGACCTGGAACTAAACGACAACAACCGTGAAACAGCAACTTCTCAGGTATAGCTTTCTATATTCAAATAGTGTTTCAGGGATCCAATTCTCCTAAGAGTGAAGTGTGTTCATTCAGATACTGTATACGAATATAACTTATAATAACATAGTGTATCTTTGAAAATATATCAACGTCCAAAATACCTTTTTGAAGTTGAGCCAGTCATGTTGAGTTGTCCTATATATTTTACTTTATACGTAATGTATCAATGAAACAAATGCTGTGCAGGTGCAGAGATTCTTCCTTCATAGCCCTCAGCTATGAGGAAAATCATAAGTTATCTATTCCATCAGGTCTTGTAATGTAGCGGCACAGTGAGTGATGTTTATGGTTTACCTGGCGGTTTCTTAACACCACCCTACTGCCATTTTTCACAGTTGGTTATTAATGTGTCATATTATCTTGATAAACATCGAATGATTAAGTTCTTTGCAATGTTATGCACTTTTTCTGAACTGTGCTCACTTAATTTGGGCACTTGTGAAACTCATCCCCCACCCCCCACCCCCCCCACACACACACACATAAGACACACACTTATTTTGTGAGATTTTATAACTTTTTCAGATCTCTTGTACCATATTCCCTTCAGTAAAATGAATCCACTTTTCTGAGATCACTGCAGCATTTCATAAAAAACGTCTTTATTTAACCCACACAGAAATGTGTAATCAATTGCATACACATGCACACGCACACACACAGTCACACACACACACACACACTTTGTTCCAGTTGATTTTGAGGGCTGTTCTCCACAACATAAACATGCACGAGCCAGTCACCTCCTTTTTATTTGATATATGGGTCATTCTACGAAAACGTGCCATTTTGTGTCCCTGACACAAAATCTACCCCAATAAACTGTATTAACAACACAATTTAAAAAAAAATCATTAGTATGATATGGTAAACAAACTATCTTCATTTAAAATCTTCATTAACTACTCATACATTGATATTTTTTTGCATTTTAAAGATTTTACAATTGTATATCTGTTAAATATGGTAAAAATGGCTTGTCCCTCGGTTAAATTTTTCTATTACAAGCAGCTTTTAGAAAGGATAAAATCAAATTATCTGAAAACAACTTTAATTTGTGAAAAGCCTTAATTGTTAGTTAACAGATAATGCTTTTATTTTATTCTTGACCTTTTTGGAATATTGAAAAAAATTACATTTAAGTAATGTCCCTATGTGTTACGTCAAATGCGTTACTTTGGATAAACACGCCCCCAGGGACAATGCACTATCCCATAAGTGCAATAGTATCCAGCTGCAGCCCCGGAGACAAACACCCTGGCGTGACAACAACACCCAGGCGTGACGGAAGTAACTGTGGTGAGACGGACGTTACCTGTAGATTTTATTTTTGCAACTAAGTTGTAAACAACGTCAAACAATAACAAGACCGCAGACCGATACTAAGTTTGTGTTATTTATATTGTTTTGGCGATTAGGTTCAGGCATCACAGCTGGGTGGTTAGGGTTAGGGCAAGGGGACAGGGAGAGGTTAGAATATAGATAGAACATTGACGGAACACCGCGGCGGCCATCTTGAGTACGTCACGTCGAACAATAAAAAAGACCGCAGACCGATAGGCTACTAAGTTTGTGTTATTTATATTGTTAAGAGGATTAGGTTCAGGCATCATAGCTGGGTGGTTAGGGTTAGGGCAAATGAGTGACGTAGCAGACATGTCATGGAAGCTAAATAGTCAAAAATCACGTCCTTCACACAGTTGCTTCCGTCACGCCTGGGTGTTGTTGTCACGCCAGGGTGTTTGACTGCAGGGCTGCAGCTGGACTCTACTCCATAAGTGACATAATTTTCAGGAAGTGTCATCATCTGCCTTTTATCAGGATGCTGCCAAAGAGACAAGAAAGTGCTCCTCTATTTTAATGAATTTTCCTTGAGTTGTTTTTAATTTGACTGAAGGGGACGGTGTGTCAAACTGCGTTACCATTATAGCCTATCATGTAGCCTATTAAAAAGGTAAACATTTTAAATTAAAATGTAGGCTACATATAAAAACACATTTTAGCATCTTTAGAATGCACACCATGTGGTGTCGTGGTGTCAACCACATGGCTAGTAGCCTAATGGCTGCCAAAAGGATATTTTGTCAAACGATAGGCTACTGTCAAGCCTGTTACTATTAACCCTTTCCCGCCATGACCCCATGTTTAGTGGGTGTCCAAACCAGAATAATTTATACAATACATGATTATAAATGTTATTTATATTAAGAATAGCATGTTTTGTCCCTAAATATAGTGTCACTTCATTACTTATTTAATACAAGTTGGTGTTGGTAACGCGATTGACAAAGCACATGTCCATGTTGATTATTTTAGGGAAATAAAAAATAAATTAAAATAGCCTGAGATGGCACCACATATTTTTCTCACAGGTAAGGGTCTACTTAAACCAAATTAGTCCTTAAACACAATAAAAATAATACTTTGAAAATCTGATTTTCAGAGAGGGAAATGGCACGTTTTCGTAGAATGACCCATATATATTTTTTTAAATCCCTCACCATCCTGAAAACTGTTGTTTTAAACCAGCCCCTTTCCGTTAGATATATCGCATTATTCAAGCCTCGCACATAGATGTTAGTGGAACGGCTCCTCCTCCGCTGAACCGTCCTTGGGGCCATTTGTTTTCCATCATTTGTGCAGATTGGAGTCATGCTCGCTGTGAGTCATGCCGGGTGGGTAGATGTCTACACAGGGCGTGGTGGGTGAGGGATCCCACTGTGGCGCTTGTGGCTGCCCCGTGCTGGAATGAAACATCCAATTTGGCTCAAAATTGCCCAAATGCAAATCAATGGATACGTTTTATTTTTATGACGATCACGTGGTTAGAGACGGCTCTTCTGCGAGGGTGCTTTGCATCTTCGGTGTCATGAAAACTTCATAGTCCCTAATCTAAAACAGTAAGGAAAACTGAAAATAATCCTTTGGCAGCTGCAAAAATAAGCAAACAGCATTGTGTGCAAAGATCTGGAAGTCAGTTAAAGTTAGGCTACTTACACACCACAACAAATATATGACGCATCCATGCTGCTTTAGAAAAGAAAAGAAAACATACTGTTTGGTGATGAATACTGTTTGGTAATGAAACTCAGTTTCTGTTCAGTTTTGACCTACAATGTGCGCACCAGATGTGTTCCAGCAGCGCACAATAGATCAGTAAAACTACCCCCCTCCACCCACACACAAAAAAAGAGAGAGAAATGAAGAAAAGGAATCCCACCTCCCAAATCACTCCTTTCCACAACTCCCCCAGAACATAGCCAGTTCCGAAAAGTAGTGACTAAAGCAGCAGTAGCAGGAGAAGGAGGGGTGCATCCCATTCCCCCCTTTTCACTCTCGACTATCTCTCTCTGCAGAGGTGAGACCGACTGGCAAGTTAATTGGTTCCCTCTGGCGCTGTTTTTTCTTCTTCTTTCTTTTATTTTGAATCCAGCTCTTCGTGCAGTCTGCTACACCTGCCTGCCAAACTCAAGCGCTGATGGGCGCGGCTGGGACCGTTGCCCAAATCTCTGTTTTTGCTTGTCTGTGAAAGTTGAGCTAAAGAAAAAAAAAAGGCACAAAAGCATCGAGGACTTTAAGAACATCCCACCAGCGGTGCGTCAACTTCAGATAAACACTGAACTCCTCCGGGGATCAGTCGCTCCATCTCGTGAGGAATCGGGTATCCTATTGGATTGATTTGTTTCTCACGCTGGCTAAAGGTATGGATTCTAACACAAGAGTGCATTGGAATTACCTGGACATTTTCTCATTTGTTAAAAGAAACACGTTTTTTCTTGCTGGATGTTTTTTTTCCCGATTTCTGTTGCATCTCTATAGGCTACGCTAACAAACTGCACTCTGGGAGTTTGGTGATGGGCTGTCAAAAGTCTTTCTTTGTTTTATACTTTTTTGATGTGTTGCCTTTTGGATGATATTGTGTAAAGTCCTTTATATCATCATACAATCCACTTAGCTCCTCTTTCAACCCCACTGGGGGGTTTCCTCCTGGTGGTGTCTATATAATTAGTCTGTTAAGCGATCCTAGGATAGTTTTACATGTATTTTTGCTGTTCTATTTACATCCCTCTAAATATACTGAAGGACACTGGCCCAGACAGCTTTAAGAGACTTAAGCCGTTTAGATAATTTACTGCTCAGATCAGTCACTGGGTAAAAAGTAAAGAATTTGATCAGTTGTAGATGGTGTGAGAAAATGTTGGTTTTATTGATTTGACAAATATTAGATTTTTCTCACATTTGGAAGAAATTGAAAAACCTAATTGTTATTGTACTGTAAAGGCTTGACACTGACATTTCAGTTTCCTCAGCTGTGAGGAAAAGGGCTAAAGAAAGACATCATAGGGCGTATTTCTGTTTTTTTTTCTTAACTTCTATGTTTAATGTGTACAGTAAATGAATGCATAATGTTAAACGTCCTTGTTTGGCAGGGTGTGGTGGGAAGATGGTTTTTCAGAGCGGAGCAGTGATCCGCTGGCCTCTTTTGTTCCTTTGTTAGTTTTGATCTTCACAAAGTCACCGAGTAAATACAGAGTCCATTGAAATCTATAGATGATGATTTATAGCTGGCGGAGCCTTTCGTATGGTGTCTACTTTTCAAATATGTCTGTAAAGTTTTTAGATAAAGCACAGGTGATCTTTAATACGTGACTTATCTTGGGCCTATTCTGAAGAACTTCTTTCCTTATCAAGATTATTTGAAGCCAGTAGTTCAAAGGGAAAGTGTTTCTGCTTTCAATTTATATTGTGGCTTTTAAATGATTATGATCATGAGACTGATGTGAGTATTTTTTCTTTAGTCTTTAGTCTTTAGTGGCATGGAATGTCAAACAGATGCATACGCGCTCTTTAACCCAAATCATTCCATTTCGTAACATGTGACATTTGTGCCCTTTTCCCATCAAATGTTTGCTAAGAAAATAAATGCCATTTGACCACAGTTACAAGGAATAAACAGACTTTTAACAGCAGTTGAAGCAGCACATGCTCATCTTATCATCATCATGTCACCAGATAAGATGGGATGGACGAGTTAACGAGACAGATGGACTTCTCTGGTGGAGAAAGGGGTGAGATTTTTTTTAGTCTTGTTTGTGAGGATCTTAAATGAAGCCTTAGTTTAAAACTAAAGAACAAAAAAAGTACAAACCTAAACCCCCACAAAAATAAAAACAAAATACAAACAAACATTAAAGGGATGTTTCAATCAAATCGCTGACCAAAAAAGCTCTAGATGTGAACTTTCATTCGTGGTTTTTTAATGATATCCACCAGTGAAACGTCACTGGCCATGCAAACCCAAGGGAAGTGAATTGACTTAATTATGGTTCACAAAACTTCAAAATAACCTTTCAGCAGAAACATGTCTCTTCAAATGAACAATGTCCCTTCGCCACAGACATAATTGCAGCAAGAAATTTTAAATAATATATGTATAAAAATATAGATATAAAAATATAAACATACTGTATGTTTCCCTATTTGAAAGCTAAATGACAGATTGGGCATGACTTACTTCTGTGTTTAAAGACCTTTAAATACATTTCTCTGGTGATGCTCTTGTCTCTCTTTTCTGGGGGTCTCAGCACTGTCACTAACATCATGACTTGCCTTTACTGCCTGCGCTGGTGTCGGGTTTCCATTTCTGGTCCTTGCTTTCAAGGCTTCGGGTGTAGGTCATCCAAGGCAGGGAGTTTTCGTCCACCAGTCATTACTGAATGTAAGAAGGACAGCTCATGGGGCCTCATGGCTTTTGACACACAGACAGCGATGGCGGGGTCAAGGAACGTCGGATTACATTCTCGACGCCGGCCGAGATGAAAATATAATCAGCTGCTGGGTTGTGCTTTTACATGTCACTTCCAGAAGAAAGTTAGTCAACTTACCATGAGTCACAATTAGTAGTTACAAAGTGATTTAGAGAAGAGAAAAAGAAAGAGATGGATATAGATAGATAGATAGATAGATAGATAGATAGATAGATAGATAGATAGATAGATAGATAGATAGATAGATAGATAGATAGATAGATAAATAGACAGACAGACAGACAGACAGACAGACAGACAGACAGATAGACAGACAGATAGACAGATAGATAGATAGATAGATAGATAGATAGATAGATAGATAGATAGATAGATAGATCGATAGATAAAGTGAGTGAGTTAAAGGAATAGTTCAGTGTTTTTGAAGTGGGGTTGTATGGGGTACTTTGGCATAACCATTGTGTTACCTTCTGGAGATGGCAGTCAGCGCAATCATTATAAGGAGTATGGGGTAGAATTTGCAGAAGTCAGCCTGGTATTGTTGCAGAGGAGGCCAAAAGAAAAACTTTTTTTTCACATATATAAAGGCCAACCTAAAACCTAAATATCCGTTCAATTGTAGGCTTAACTGAGATTTTTTCCACACTTTTAGTTTGTTGCCAGACAGCCCTTTATTCAGCATCTCGACTCCAAGCTACTGCAGATTATTCAAGAGACACAAGAAAACAAAAATAAAGGGCTGTCTGCAGACAAACAAAAGCTGTGGAAATAATCTCAGTTTAGTGTACAATTGAATGGATATCTAGGTTTTAGATTATTATATGTGGAGGAATTTTTTTTTCTTCTGACCCCCTCTACAACAATACAGGGCTGACTTCTGCTACAGTGACGCCTCCCTTAAACTCCTTAAATTCACTGCACTGGCTCCCATCTCCATTAGGTAATACACATACTATGACTAAATATCCCATCCTTTTAATATGGTTCGGACAAAACATAGAAAGTTGATACTTAAATACTCTTGTTGCTTTGATTTGACTTACTAAAGGATTTGCTGGAGTCGAGGAGCAAAAAGTATGATCACCTCTAGCTTTAAGCCTTGGACCTGAAACGGATCCCTAAAAGGAATAAGGAGGAGGAGGAATACAAAGATAGGTTTGAGGAGGCAGCATGCAATTGAATTGGAATTTACCTTATCCAGTAAAACTCAACAGACTGCAGCTGGAGAATAATATACCTCCTAGTGGAAGAAAGGTGTTTTCAATGTGAAGCGGTGCCAGCCCGGAACATAACTCCATTAGTTCCGATTCAGTAAAGAGTTTATCTGCCTCTAAAGGGACAGAAGCAGATTTGATTTAAGTGAGAATACAAGTAAATGACACAATATAGGCTTACTGTAAATTCACAGCTTAACACTTATTTCGTGAAAACAAAGTTGAAGCTTGAAGGTTCCTCATCATTCATGGAAACAGTAGCTTGACAAAGAAAACAAATACAAAGCGATCCTCTTTCTGGAAACATTCCAGTGTGTCCGCTGAGATGGTTCAGCTGTTATTCCGTGATGGCAACCATCTCCATGACAACTCTATATGACAACCCTATAATGAAGACCTCGAGATCTGGCTGGAATCTATGGAAATCTTGTTAGAGGAATTTTTTGCTAAAGTCAAAAAAATTCAAGCTGTGACACCCCCAGACATGACTGACATGTTACATCATGTACTCGAGCATTTGATTTTTTGTTGTTGTATATTTGTACATATATAGATGATTTCTCTTAGTATTTGACTAGAATATCTTACATTGAACTTGAATGTGAAAATAAATTACTTAAACAGATCCATAGGATTACATTAAGAAATTATAGAGAAATGTTGCTTTTACTTCCACTCAATTAGGCACAATTTTTTAATAAACAATAAGTTTCAATGGCTTTATTTATGGTTAGTAAATAATGTAATACTGCATTTCTTTAATCAGTTATAAGCCATTGATAAGAACAACTGACTGAACTGGTTGTCACTGACGTCATAAGCAAAAGATCGTTACTAGGCTTCTTATAATTATAACAAGTGTTGAAGTCAAGATGACCGAAACCAAGACCAGGTCATGAGTAAGACCAAGGAAGGGCGAGACCGGGACCACACCAGACCAGAGTCCATGACACACTCACGTTAAAATGTGGAACATTCAAACAATAGGCACTCTTTACAATTGATCTGAAATATCCACATTCCCATTAAAAAAACACACAGGCAGTTCATGATTCCTTCATTCGTTTATTATTTGTCCAGATACCAAACAATACATTTCCCCAGAGCAAACTAAATCTTCCATCAAAATGTTCAATGATAAAAAACAGAAAGATTTTTCCCTTTAATCTTTTTATTAATATAGTTTTTAAATGGTGATAACAAGCCAATTATTGTATTTTGTGTTTTTGTGATCTGTTACTTAGTATATTAAATTAAAAATGCTTTGAATGTTGAATGTGCCCCTATTAGAAAGCAACTGGTCCCCGAGGGAAATTGGTCTACCGCCACTGCAGTCAGTCAACAGTCTATCAATCAATCCCATTCATTTCATTAGAGACAGTAAAATCCACAGCGTGCCGCTCACTCAAAGCATCAGCCATCACACGTCAACTGGGGTTAACATATATAAACTTGACAGACAAGTTGACACTGCACTGCGTTCACATATTAATCATATTTCTTTATTTTTATTACGCACTATCAGTTGTGACAGAGAGCGTCACCTCCTCCACCAGGCTGGCTTCTCTACCCCCAAGTGAGTGTCTGTGTCTTTCCCCGTCACGCTTGTATAAAATATTGGCAGTTAACTTAACGCATAATAGAATAATTATAGCCAGAAGGAAGTATACCCCATATGACTAACAGCTTCTCCTTGTTTTTCCGTTGTGTCTTCTCGTTGCTAGAGGGAACCGGCGGATCAAATCACAGGACTATGTCCAGTGGTGCTGGAGGGCTGGGCTTGGAGAAGAATGTCTTAACCCAGAACAGCAGTGGAACGTATTTCTCCTCATGTGAGAGCAAATTTCCACTCTTTTCTTTGGCCCCCCCCAAAGAAATAA
Organism: Hyperoplus immaculatus; assembly: GCA_949357725.1. Taxonomy (NCBI): domain Eukaryota; kingdom Metazoa; phylum Chordata; class Actinopteri; order Uranoscopiformes; family Ammodytidae; genus Hyperoplus; species Hyperoplus immaculatus. The sequence continues at coordinate 25,139,976 of OX442358.1, read as the reverse complement.
GGAAGTTGTGCATTAGTTTTTACGGACAAGTTATGAAATGCTGCATGTGATATATTTTTAACATCCTAGTCAAGAGAAGCTGACACTGGATTTGATGTAGTGCTTCAAATCATGACCAGTTTGTAAGAGACAGTGTTGGAGGAAGTATTGGACGTTTTTGCGTAGGGAATTTAAAAGTAAAGGTCCTGCAACTATTATCAGGACCAGTGTTGATACACAGCCTAGGCTTTGTAAACAGGCATGTTGCCAGCTAGAAATGGGCCCCCTTTTGTTTACATATCAGTTTATACAGTATGCAGATGTAAAGACATAATCACTGATTTTGACAAAAAGCATTCTCCAGGATCGCTTTCACCTTTAAGTTTCAATGCAGGACTTTAACTTGTAACTTTAGTCGTAGTTTTAACATGGTGTGCATTTGCTTAGGTAAAGGATCTGAATACTTCCTCCACCACTGCTCTACCTTTAATTCATCTGATGTTTCCTGGGAAGAACTGCCTAATTTAATACGAATTAGAATGGAAAATGGACAAAGTTTTTCAATATAAAAATTACATTTACTTGGGTTTAAAATGGGATGTCATTAAAATTCTATCTTTATGGAAATTCCTCTGCAAATCGATTAACTGGTCATCCAGCTGATGATACTTATTCAACACAAATAACTATCTCAGGACATGTGTTTACACTCTCTATAATTTCAACTAGATCATAGATCATAAAAATGATTAGCGAATGACGGGATTCAACACTAATTTGAACAACTTGTCTCAATCAGTTTAATCCATAACAATGAATCAGTGCTAAATTTGACATTGACATATTGAAAATACTTATATAAAGTACAAGTGCCTCTTATTTGTTCTAAAATAAAAGTACTTAAATGTACTTAAACATACTTATTTGTTCAGGTCAACTTTATGTGTCTTATCCCTGAGAGGAAATCCCAGAGTAAACAAACCTGTGCATGCCTCATCCCTGCCTGCAGCCTCCGTAGGTGTGAACGCCAGCAGCTACAGCTCTTCCTCTGGAGTTTACCTGGCGGGAGACTCCTCGGGCGGAGGAGATGGAGGGGGGACCTTCCTGGATGTAGAAGGCTACAGTAGTGGAGGTGGACTGGGAGGAGGAGGAGGGGGAGGAGGGGGAAGCAGGAGCGGTGGAGGAGGCAGCAGCAGCAGTTATATGGTGAGCTCCGTGTCAAAGGTCAGGTCCAGCTCCTCAAGCGGTGCCAGGCGCGGCCAGACCGCTGGCTCAGCAGGCGGCCTGTCTCCAGGCTTCCGGGAGAGGAAAATCTTGTCCAGCCGCTCGGGAGGTTATGACGGTGAGATCCTGTGTTAATAAAAAAGCAACAAGTTGGCATTAGAAGTGCTTAAAATGTGAAGGAAACAAGTCGCGCACATGAGGGGGTTGTTAACATTTCTGCTGCTATTGTGTGTGTGTTGTTTTTTTTTGTTTTTTCTAGGAAGTTCCAGTGGTAATTCCTCTCCTGAATTTACACGCAAGGATTACGGGGTCTATTGTGAGTGAGATTGACAGCTAGAAGAGATTTTTATACCTTGTGATTACACAGCTTTATCCTTGTGGCAATGTCTGTGTCTGTATTTACGTTTTTTTTTAAATGTCTGTTTTCGTTTTAAGGCTCCGGCGGCACCACAAGAGGGAGGAGCGAGAGCAGAGGTAGTCAGAAATAGTTTGTGTTCCCTTCAGTATTTCTCACTCTGACTTTCTTCTTCATTAAATTCACATTAATTTGTCCATTGTGTGTGTTTTTTTTCTTCCCAGAGAGCGAGATCAGAGCCAGATTACAAAGTGCCTCTCCCACCGCCTGCAGATGTAAGACCACTGGATCCATTGATCCATTTGCTGCCAGTTATGCAATATCTCATGAAAGCAACAAAGCGTCTTTATTTGGGTTTTTTTATTTAAAAAAAAAAAGAAGAAGAAAACATTTGGATTGAAAAAAAACTTCACTGCTGGCTCAGTTTACAACAGTTTGATTTTTTGAATTATGTTGCTGACTGAGCATCTGGCCCCAGTGTTTAGTATCTCACTCATAGGACCCTCCTTCTCTCCCACCTCTCACATGCGTGTTTACATCCATGAAATTTAAAGTAGGAACACATGTACAGCTCCCCCAGACAGAGAGGGATTTGAAAGGACATCAGCACACAATCAAAAATAAGAAAGGGTGGGACTCAGACAATGAGAAACACAGGTTTGTTTGCAGTGTTTTAAGGGCACAGATTTGTGGTGGCAAACAATGGCACACATGAGTCACCGTTTGCAGCACCTCCCGGTTTGAGGCAAAGTAAACACTAGAGAGTGAGAGTTTCACAGGCGCCGATCGCTCCCCCTGCAGATGAAAGTGTAGAACTGCGATAATTCAATCCAGATTTTTTTACAGTTAGTCACCTCGTGCAACCTTAATCCCACATCAGCATTTTCTGTATTCTCAGCTATGTAGGTCTATTCAGCCCTTTTATTCACGGTGCACTAGGTGGAGGTTCTTGTATACCTTCCATTTTGTTCTATTTTGTTCACTACATTTAAGGAGAACATATTCAACCTTTTAATCCACTACATTTATTTGACTGATAATAGTTACTTTGAGAATAATTTACATGTTGGGCTCTTGTAGGCCTACAGGCTACATTATGTTTTTAGTATAGTTAGCAAAATGAGTCCTACCTCCACCAGCAACTGTGATGAACATTTTGCGACAGTCATAATAAAAGGCTAATCAAATATAATACTCTGACAGGAGCCATTCTAACTTAATACTTGAAGCACAGGACTTTAAGTTGTATGAACTATATAAATACTCAGCTACTTACTTAGATTTTGACTCTAGTGAATTACATAAGATGAGGTGGTTAAGCCAGATATAACATACTAAGATGTGTTTATTTCAGTAAATGGACCGACAGATACTTAGTACAACAAAGACACGTTACAGTAAATTTCCATATGTGATACGGACTGTGAATATTCAAAATGTATTATTTTCTCAATTGAACTGCTTCTTTCTCTGCATAAAGAAAATACAATGGCCTATGTGTTACTACTTAAACAATTAATTATTGCAGTTATTATATTCATATCTATTTGTGTATCTATGTTTTTTTTTGTGATGTTGCAGGGACGGAGCTGGACGATGTGAAGAAGCTGTTGAAGGGACGCTCCAGCAGTGTCAGTCCCACGCGCTCCTCCAACGCCTCCATCAGCCTGCCTGTCCCTAAGAAGGCTACCGTGGAAACCAAGACCATGTCTGTTGCCACACAGTCGGGTGTGTAATCTATCCTTACTGGAGAAAACACACACACATATATATACACACACACACACACACACACACACACACACACACACACACACACACACACACACATCAGCACTCACACTGATTCCTCCTATGTTGCGTAAGAGATAGGTTTTTCCTGCTTTGGGAATTTTTGTGTGTTTAAGGCACATGTTAGGAGGGAGTACATTCATGAGTTATTAATACAGTAGGAGGAGCTCTCTCTCTCACACACACACACACACACACACACACACACACACACACACACACACACACACACACACACACACATGCACACACACATACACACACAAACATGCACATACTTGACATGCATGGACACCTTGTCGCCCTCCTAAATTATGAGGTCGGTTTTTGCCGCTCACGTATTACGTTACATTCAAAGAGTCACAGAGATCTGAGCATCCGGTTTTCTGAAAGATAATACCTTTGCACCTAGACGTTTAACAACACTGGGGTCATGACACTTATGTAACGTGATTCACTGATACTTTGAGTCTCAAACGTAAAAATACACAAGGGACACTTTACTCTTGTATTGACTGTGTCTTTTCTCTGCTGCAGGTGCAACTACATATGGCTCTGGTGTGAGATCAGCCGGGTTTCAAACCATTGAAACATCAGGCCTGTACGATACCGGCCTTTCATCCAGCCTGTTTGATACTGGTGTCAAATCCAGCCAGTATGATACTGGTCTGAAGTCAGGTCAGTACAGCACTGGTGTGGGATCGGCCCAGTCAGTCAGGTCAGTCCAGTATGACACTGGTGTTAGATCGGCCCAGTTTGATACTGGCATCAGATCAGCCCAATACGATACTGGTCTGAGATCAGCCGGATACGGCACCACAGTGAGATCTGCCCAGTACGATACTGGTGGGGGATCAGGCCACTATGACACGTTGGATGCTACGATACCAACTTTCTCCTGGTCCACCTCCACGCTGCCTTCCACCTCCACCACGGTCATCCCTGGAAACTCCAGCAGCTACACGTACCAGGTCGGCACCAACAACATGCAGGGTGGGACGTCACCAACCGGCCTCACCTCACCCTCATCCCTGTCAGGTGAGGCCAAAAGTCCCCTTTGAATGTTAGCTTTGACCTGCAAGTGAAATATAGGCTTGTTTGTAATGTTTTGTCTCCACCAGCGCTGTATTAGGTATGTACCAAATGTATAGACAATTAATATAAACATAAGCAAGCAAGCTAAAAAGTAGCTGTAATTACAGTTTTACAGGCCGCCATGTTTCTTTCTACAGTAGCATAGAATGGACAAACTTAAAGTAGCACAGAATGGACAAACTTAATGTGGGTGTCATGGGGAAATGCACAAAGACGAGGAAGAAGTACTATTTAGAATAAATAACTCAACATCTTTCCTTCCATCACTTGATCTTGTCGAAATACTTAAGGCTGTGGTGGATGATGCAATCTTCGGTAACAGGCTTCCTTTCCCCTAAAGGCCACCCTAGCTTTTGCAATTTTTTGTAAATGGAGGGATATGCTGTAGATAGAGCTCTGCAATCTAGATTTTTCACCACTAGATGGCGCCAAAATACACATTTACTGCACACGTCACACACCTTTAATCTGCGTCTCTCGTCGTCAACGCGCTAATGTGACCTGTGAACTGATTTCCTGATAGAATTAAGAAAAAAAATCATAAACATCTGGAATCCACCATCTGGACTGATATGTACTGCTGTCACACAATCTATGGAGCAAGTTAAACACATCACGCGATACATTTTTCTTCAATATGGCCACTAATCGTTAAATGAACCAAATTTTTCATCATGCACATTTTTTAAATAACAACCTCTCCCTTCAAATTACAAGCAGCTCCAGCTGCAAATATGTGAGACTTTAATGCTTAAAAAAATAAAAATGCTTTCCCTCCCTTTCCTTGTTTTTCAGATGGAACATTCTTGTGAATCTGTCAATATTCACTTTGAATGTTTTTCCCCTTATTTATTTGTCAACGTCTTCCCCAAGTGTCCTTTTTATTCTCTTGTGTCGTAATCTATTTTATGTTCTGTTGTTTCATCAAATCAAACTCTGCTGCATCTCTTGTTTTGACAGTTTACGGCTTTCAGAATAATCTGGCGCCCATCTCTGTGCCCAGCAGTGTGCTGACAACCAGCGGAGCCAACACAAACGCTCATCTGGGACTGGGAGGTACGATGGCAATTTCCTGACAACGATATCTTGCATCCTATGAAAGTTATACAGAAACTGAACCTGTATCTGTGTGTTTGTGTGTTTGTGTGTTTGTGTGTGTGTGTGTGTGTGTGTGTGTGTGTGTGTCTGTGTCTGTGTCTGTGTGTGTGTGTGTGCGTGTGTGTGTCTGTGTCTGTGTGTGTTTGTAGGTTATGGCGTTCAGAAGAATGTCTCGAACGGTAGTGGAGGCGTTGTCAGCAGTGGAGTGTCTACAGGTGAGTCGTGGACAGATTAAATTCCCCCAACAGTCACAATGAAGTAATAATCCAGAGCTTTAAATATATATATTTTTTAAATGTCCGTCTTTTTTCAGCCACTAGATCCCAGATGACCGTTGATGATTCTTATAAGAAAGACTATAAGTACCTGATCTCTGACAAGGAGAACGTGAGCCTACAGCCCAACAGAGACACAGAGAAGCTCATTTTGGCTAAAGACAGCGGGAAGCAGTTCACCACCAGCAGCAGCACCACTCTCCTAGGCGGAGGTGAGTCGACTACTTACCGCCCCCTTCTGGACAAACACATAACTTTCTTTCCCCTTTATAGGGTTTTCTCAGCTCTGTCTGGTCCCAGTTTTGCATCCCAGACTTCCCATGTCCATGTCAAGTGTACACTTTGATCATTTTGGCCTCTCGCATTGGCACAGTCCAGTTTCTTAACAGAAAAATCTAAACATTTACTTTTTGTTGTGTTATAAAGTTTTTTATTTGAGTTTGATCAGGAACTAGCACCTATTCCAGTGGACAGAATCTTTTTTTTTTTAATAAAAACTCACATTCACTATTTTTTCCCCTCTAAATGACTTCAATGAAATAAAGCCCTTTTCCCATCAGCTGTTATATTTTGATATTGCATGTTGTCCCACTCTTCTTTCAGTTCTGCTTTTTTTAACACAATACAAGTTGTGTTTATAAAATAAAGGGTTTCTAACTTTGCAGGGTCGCTGTCGGGAGACTCAATAAAGAAAGAGAAGATGATTTCAACCTACAGTGAGTCGATGCCACTGCAGACCATGAGTGGAAACTGTGAGTGGTCGTTGTAAAACAATCTGTATGTAACCAATAAAAAAAATGTCAGTTTGTGAAAAATGATAAGTGATATATAAGTGTATTTACTCCTTCATCAGATGGATCGTCTCAAGTGCTAATGAAAGACAAATCCACCTATGCAGGTATTTTTTACATATATATTTTACATTAAGGAAATTAGGGGGAATATTTCAGTGTTTTTAAAGTGAACATTTTTCCTCTTCAGAGATTCACAAGGACAAGGGTGCCTTCGGAGGCGGGGGATTTTGCTGCTGTTCTGACGCGTGTTGCTCCTGGTGGAAATGGCTGTTGGGTCTGCTCCTCCTCCTCCTGCTGCTGCTGGGACTCCTCTTTGGGCTCATTGCACTGGGTAGGGCCCACTTATATAACATTAGGAATTTTAATTTCATTTAATAGGGAATGTTAAAATAAAATAAAATCTCCCCCCAAAGATAAAACCTTTGGGAGTTGTGAGAAACTCGCGCCCACGCTATTTTGCAACCAGTAAAAAGTGTTTTTCAGCTTTTACGATGTTGCAAGCATTATTTCTCAGAGCTGCTAAGAGCCGCGAGGCAGTAAATGTACTCCTTTCACTGGAAATTTGATCCCTGGGCACTGTCCCACTGCCATAAAGTCGGTCTGGCATGCATTGTCAGTGGAGAGGCTCCAGAAATTGTTGCTGGATGACATCACAGACTCCAGTTTGTTTCCCTGCAGCAGGAGAGTTGTTGGTGTCGATCTCTCCTGATAAAAATAAACCTTTTCCAAAAATAAGAACTTGAACAATATTTGAAACCTCTGACTTGCGGTATACCTGACTAATTATCTACTACTGTAAATCCTGCACAGCCCATAAGGCATACACAGTATATTAACTGTGTTAGGTTCAGGCACACAAAGTTCAACTTTGTGTGTAAACTACGCCCTGTGGTAGGTTAAAGGCAGATCCCAAAACATCTTTATATTTTAAGGTCCATACAGCACAATGCATTAAATGTATATGAATAGAATAGTAACAGGTCAGTGAGTCATAACTCATATATTTCGGTATAGTGTGACTTATGCTTTCTGTAGACATCTTTTTCTTTTTTTTTTTAGATATTTTTTGGGCATTTTTATGCTTTATTTGATAGTGCAGAGAGACAGAGGTGAAATGGGGCAGAGAGGGGAGTGACATGCAGAGAACGACCGCGGGTGGGAATCGAACCCTGCTGGGCCCGGCCCGGGAGGGGGACGCCTTACCAACTGAGCTAAAGGCGCCCCACTGTAGACATCTTTATAGTCATGTCCATTGTGAATACACATCCAAAAATCAAGAACTAGACAAAGACGCTCCTTGTAACTCCAGAATTTCCCTGGGAATCATCAGATTTTTAATCTGATGATAGTTGGCTGCACATATGAGTATTAAGCAATAAGGAATTCCTAATAGTTCATCTGGCAAAACTTTTTCCAGTGCCATTTGTCAGAGAGGCACTGTTTCTGTGTCCTGAGTGATCTGAAATAAAATGATTGTTTGTGTTACTTTGACAAGGGAATTACAAGCTAATAGTACCTCCATATATTTACACACTTAAATAACATTTAACCTACTTATTAGGTACTGAGGGTTTAGGTTCTTGGCTAGGGATCTCTGGTCAGATATCTATCTATCTACATCTGAATCAATATTTGTCTTGTTTTATTTTCAGTATTATTGACTTGAGATACTTATTGAAATTATTTTGCTTGATTATATAGTCTAGTGTTCAAAATATATAGGCTACAATATAATTATTTTTTTATTAATTGGCAGCCGACTGTCTTAATTAATAATTGTCACTTTAAATCAGTAAAGTGACTTCCCTAATGAGGATTCACTTTGTTTTAAAAATAACAATAAGATTAAGACTTAACTTCATTTATTGTATCACAATTTCATGCATTAATTCAACTTTTACAACAAGTGAATGTTAAACAAATAGCATAACTAAGACATATACTATAAACGGATTCATTTGTTTGGAAAACACTATATCAGTTTGTCAAATTACAGATTAAGAATCACTTGTTATAACTACCTTATCATTGTACAGTATGTGCATCTTACCAAACGTTTGATGTCTCCTTGTCAGCTGAGGACGTGAGGAAGCTGAAGGCTCGAGTGTCTTCTCTGGAGTCCACTTCCACTACTCACACCAGTAAGCTGTCCGGTTATAACTATGTGAGAGGAGACCACCATGACAACACGCTCAACATTGGAGGAGCAGGTAGAGCAGGAGCGGGAGCAGCAGCCGGGGCCGGAGCTGGAGCTATAGCTGGAGCTGGCGCTGGGGCTGGAGGTTCAGGGGGTTCAGGCTCCAGAAGAACGGGCTCCAGCGGTGACAACGATGTGGGCATTGGAGGTGGTGGTGGCAGCAGTGCCTCTGGAAGTTCTGCTTCCAGTAGCGGCACTAGCCTGGGGACTGCTGTGAGCGGAGGATACATAGACGCCGCCACTCTTGACATCAGGATGCAGCAAATGTTAAGAAGTGAAATGCAATCACAGGCATTCAGAGGTAGACTATTGCACACTCACACACACGCACACACATGCAAACACCTACACACACACACACACACACACACACACACACACACACACACACACACACACACACACACACACACTGTGTTCAGTTCACTTTAACTTGACTTTTGTTTTCTGTTTCAGCTTATCTATCATCAGCAGGGTACCTAGAGAGAGGACCGCCTGGACCTAAAGGTGAATTACAAATAGTATTTTCATCATGTACTTTAAACACATTCACCCCTTTATACAAATAGAAAATAAAGAACGTGACTTGTGTTTAATTTATACTAAACTACGTTTATTTTATTCTTTTCAGGGGACGTTGGACTAAAAGGTCAGGAAGCAAAATCATTTACTGCTTTAAGTCTTATTCAGATTTTTTGTTGTTCTAATTCTGTTCCTCTCTCTTACGTCATCAATAATAATACGTCATAATAATATTTTGCTGTACCTTTTACCTGTCACAGGAGATTCTGGTCACTCTGGACTTCCAGGTGAGGAATAATGACTCATTCTTTCCTTGTGTCACTACCAGTGTTTTGAATTCCCTTATGGACTTTAGTGTCTGTGGCATCATAATGTCATTTTACTGACGTTGACCTTTGACCCTCAGGTGCTCCCGGACACCCCGGCCCAGAGGGTTCTAAAGGACAGAAAGGAAGCCAAGGTACAGAGAGGGGTTCAGTTAAAACTACACCAACCACTTCTTAGCCTTCTTACCCTGAGAGATGATGTGTATAATGTGTGATTATCAGGGGACCATGGACTGGACGGGATACAGGGGCTCAGGGGACGCGAGGGTCCAGCTGGCCCCAGAGGAGAGCAGGGACCCCCAGGCTTCGGAACCAAAGGTGACAAAGGTACGGTTTGGATTCCCATCAGTAACAACACTTTAAACACCTAGCGGCTGGTGATTGTGTCACTTCAGGATCTTGTGTGTTTGGTTCATGTAGGATCTCCTGGAGATGCTGGGGTTCCCGGGCCTGCTGGGCCGCCTGGATCCAGTGGTGAGATTTTTTCCACGTTTAGAAAATTGACAAAGAAAAGATAATATTTTTGTGTTGTCTTTTTACATTAAAATTCCATTAAAAGTGCATTTGTAAAAGTTTATCACCTCATGATGTAGGAAATACCAAAAAGCACAAGGGGGCAGCAGAGCTTACCAGTCTATGGTCCATACAAAAAACAACAGAAAACAATCTGGATTAGACACCTATGATTGAAAATATTATATATTACATTTTAATATTACATGTGAGAATTACTTTAAACACCCTTGGATTAACTGTAATTCACTGCTTTAGTTGGACAAAAGCTTTGGAAAAACATGTTATGTGTCACTCCCATCTTTAACTATTATTTATCGAAAGTGGGAGTTACAAACCCAGTATGGATAATAAGTATTTATTTCATTTCAATAAAGAAGGAAAAAGTCTTATGTCACTGCCACTCATAGGATGAAAACATCTCTCTACATCACTGTATTGTCAATTAACACTATTGTCCGTGTAGTTGTTTTTGTTCACCTCATATACATTATAATACACATATAATGTGAGGTTCAAAAGCTCTTGTTAAAAGGTGGCTTTTCTGATTATGATTATTATTTTTCATCTTTTCTGTAAAAGCATTCGGAGGACATGCAGTTGCTGGGCCACCTGGTGAGTTTCTTCCTTTACGACCATTGAATAGATTCCAGGGACAACTGCTTATTTGTAAATACTATCTCACATTTACCAACTGAAAAGACAGTTAGCAGTGCATTGACTCAGCCCCTGGCATTTAACATAAACTGTTTTTGTTACAGGTCAACCAGGTCCTCAGGGTTTCCGTGGCGAGGCAGGGTCTCCTGGCGTTAAAGGTAGGCTACGTACAGTATCTCACAAAAGTGAGTACACCCCTCACATTTCTTCACATTTTTCTTTATATCTTTCCATGGGACAACACTGAATAAATGACACTTTAATACAATGTAAAGTAGTCAGTGTACAGCTTGTATAACAGTGAAAATTTACTGTCCCCTCAAAATAACTCGACACACAACCATTAATGTCTAAACTGCTGGCAACAAAAGTGAGTACACCCCTTAGAAAAAATTTACAAATTGGGCCCAAAGTGTAAATATTTTGTGTGGCCACCATTATTTTCCAGCACTGCCTTAACCTTCTTGGGCATGTAGTTCACTAGAGCTTCACAGGTTGCAACTGGAACCCTCTTCCACCCATTTATGACAGCATCACAGAGCTGGTGGATATTAAAGACCTTGCGTTCCTCCACCTTCCATTTGAGGATGCCCCAAAGATGCTCAATAGGGTTTAGGTCTGGAGACATGCTTGGCCAGGCCATAACCTTTACCCTCAGCTTTTTTAGCAAGCCACTGGTCGTCTTGGAGGTGTGTTTGGGGTCGTTATCATGTTGCAATACCACCCTGCGGCCCAGTTTACGAAGGTTGAGTGCACATGGTCAGCGTCGTACACAGAGGTTGGCTTTGGAAAATAGACGTATGAGTGCTGCCAGCATTGCTGAAGGGCTTGAAGGGGTGGGGGGTCAACCTGTCAGTGCTCAGACCATACGCCGCACTCTGCATCATACTGGTCTGCATGGTTGTCATCCCAGAAGGAAGCCTATTCTAAAGATGATGCACAAGAAACCCCACAAAAAGTTTGCTGAAGACAAACAGACTACGGACATGGATTACTGCAACCATGTCCTGTGGTCTGATGAGACCAAAATACATTTATTTGGTTCAGATGGTGTTAAGAGTGTGGAGCGGCAACCAGGTGAGGAGTACAAAGACAAGTGTGTCTTGCCTAGAGTCAAGCATGGTGGTTGGAGTGTCATGGTCTGGGGCTGCATGAGTGCTGCCAGCACTGGGGATCTACAGTTCATTGAATTCTAACATGTACTGTGACATACTGAAGCAGAGCATGATCCCCTCCCTTCATAAACTGGGCCGCAGGGCAGTACTGCAACATGATAACGACCCCAAACACCCCTCCGAACGACCACTGGCTTGTTAAAGAAGCTGAGGGTAAAGGTTATGGACTGGCCAAGCATGTCTCCAGTCTTAAACCCTATTGAGCATCTTTGGGGCATCCTAAAACGGGAGATGGAGGAGCGCAAGGACTCTAATATCCACCAGCTCCTTGATGTCGTCATGAATGGGTAGAAGAGGGTTCCAGTTGCAACCTGTGAAGCTCTAGTGAACTACATGCCCAAGAGGGTTAAGGCAGTGCTAGAAAATAATGATGGCAAAACAAAATATTGACACTTTGGGCCCAATTTGGACATTTTTTCTTAGGGGTGTACTCACTTTTGTTGCCAGCAGTTTAGACATTAATGGCTGTGTGTCGAGTTATTTTGAGGGGACAGTAAATTTACACTGTTATACAAGCTGTACACTGACTACTTGACATTGTATCAAAGTGTCATTTATTCAGTGTTGTCGCATGGAAAGATATAATGAAATATTTGAAGAAATGTTAGGGGTGTACTCACTTTTGTGAGATACTGTAACATGGACATTGTTAGGCTGCAAAATACAGTGAAACAGTTCATTTAGTTTTTTATATACTGTGTTACTCACAATGACTATCTCACTCTGCAGGTGACAGAGGGCTTCCTGGATCTCAAGGACCGAAAGGTTTGTTGTGACATTGTGTGTGTGTGTGTGTGTGTTTTAAAAGACTTGTGGGCTTAGAAAGTGTTTCTAATCGTTGTTTAATTCATGTGTATTTCAGGTGAAACTGGTGACAAAGGAATCAAAGGTCAGTGCTGCCTTGTAAATTAAACTGCATTTGACGCTGATTAATTGTCAATGTTATATAGGCCTACTGTGTGAAGTCTCCTCACCCACTTGTCCCACTCCTCAGGTGATTCTGGTCTACATGGGCAAGACGGAGAGAGAGGAGCAAACGGTGAGTCACGGGACTTCCTGATCCTCATACGCTCGGATTGTGATTTTATTCTTGAAATGTTGTGTAATTTGCTTATTCGCTTTCTAGCAGGGATTTAAATTAGATAATTATTATCCCTCTCACATTTACAGCTAATGTAAAGCCAGCAGCCAGTTAGCTTAGCTTAGCTTAGCGTAATGGCTACAATGGCTGGAAACAGGAGGACATAGCTACCTGGCTGTGTTCAATGATAACAACACCTATATTTTATATTTTATATAGAACTATTTCAACGATTCAAAAGTAACATTTGTTATAGTGAATTTATAGCTCACCTATATCTTCACTTTTATTGTTAGTGTTATGTCAACTGATTTCAATGTGGCAGTAACTAGAGTATACAATAACAGACTCCACCAGGGGGCAGCAGAGAGAAGTCTACTCACAAAGCATCTTTGGCTCCCCTGCTGGTCATTGAAGCAATAGCAGGCCTTACAAAATAAACTGTGACAACCAACTTTGGGGTGTTTAAAGGTTCCTATGGATTGATATTTGATACAATATTCGTATTCCTTTCTTTTTATCTTATCAGGATCGCCTGGACTCTCTGGCGAAAAAGGATCAAGAGGTAAATATGTCATTTACACTTATTTAGATATTATTTTTAATATGCATAATAACAAGTACGAACCATTGATTGTGATACAACTCAAGATGTATGATTGTCAAACTTAGAAACCAAGCTTTTCACCCTCTTTATTAACATTGTATTGTGTCCAGACACACATACTTTTCAGCCAAAAAAAATAAATTAAATTAAAAAAATACTTTAATTTTTTGTCCTCAGGTGATCAAGGACCTGCTGGGCCTCCTGGAATCAGAGGTCCCGCTGGATCTCCCGGAAATGCCGGACAACCGGGTAACCTAAGCTTGATTTTATATTTTAGCTACATTAACATTACATTACATCAGTGGTTAATATGACAAGATACATTCAGGTCAAACTGGGCCAAAGGGACCACCAGGTAGCACTCTTGTTCTTTTATTGTTTATGGAGCAGCTTTTTTTCTTTCAATGCTCTCACCACTAAAAATGTACCTTATTTCAGGAATACCAGGGAATCCAGGGCGACCAGGTGCCGACGGTACGGTTACTGTAAACTCGAGCCACCCTGTTGTGCTCCTAATTTCTAAATGATAACGTTTGTGTTTTGAGCTGTTGACTTGTGTATCTGATGCAGCATGTGTCCGTCTGTTTTAGGTGTATCCGGGTCAGCAGGAAGAATCATTAATACAGGTAGAAGATTGTGATTATTTGGCCTATAAAAAGAGAATTGTAGCCTAATGGTGTATTTCTACTTTAACTGCACTCACAGATCATGAGCAAAAAAAAAAGATTCTGTCTATTGGAATGAACAAAGGAACAAAAGATACATTTTCTTCTGAGACATTTAAAAAATAAATACATTTTACATAATTTTTTTTATCAATGGATTAAAAATATATATTTTTTTCATTTGATTACTTTACCTGCTCCTCCAATGTTCATTATTTTTGAAACATTTGGTCTATTATTGGAATGGACAGGGGATGTTGACGGATTAAAATAATATGGATTATATTGTAACTATCGCTTATATTTTGCAGGTGGCTCCAGTTCTTATGCCATCCCAGGACCACCCGGGCCTGCTGGTCCTCCCGGCCCCGCGGGATCTCCAGGATTATCAGGTTTGACCCTCGCTAGCTTACAAAGCAGCTGGACGATAACCTCAGCATTCTGCATACCTCATGTCTCAGCCCTGAATGATTGTACCGCATTATAAAGTTCAAATGTCTTTCTTTACCTCCTCAGGTCCAGTTGGCCCTGCTGGTCTGCCTGGCCAGCCTGGTAGGTCATCATGCTTTATCTGTTCACAATGCCAGTTTTTTCACTAAGATATGTAGGTTGTGTATGTCCCCCTGAGTTTTATATGCCTATTTTTGTTTATCTTCACAGGTTCTAGAGGCGAAAGAGGATATAAGGGAGACCAGGGAGAATCATCGATAACCCTAACCTCATCATCTTCTGACAGTGAGTATCCTACTAACTATGGCAACGGTACTAATGCTTTCAGCAGAATTCGGATATACTGTTAGGTAGGATAATATATTAAAAAAAAACATACTGTAGAAAAGTCATTAGTAAAGTAACTAGTAACTAAAGCTGATAATTGTAGCCGAGTATAAAGTTAACTGCAGTGGAGTAGAAGTAGTAAAGTACAAGTCGTGCAAAAGTATTTCTTATATTCCACCACAGTTAGTTTATGAAGGCTAATGCTAACATATATAAAACCGATATTAAAGTAAGTCTGTTGCCTTTCATGCTATTCCATGCTTGTGCTACACACGTATACTGTATGCTACATGTTAGCTTTTAGAACGATCCTGTAATTGCAACTTGTGGCCACAGTGGCCGCTGTTTAGCAAACAAAGAACAAAATAAATGGCCATTTTTCTATACTTTTCTCCTGGTTATCCTCTTCTCTACAGACTAGAAGACAGTTCAAACTGTGTGTTTTTCTCTCATCTTAAGGGACATTCAGTTCCAGTGGATCCTCACAAGGATCATCAAGTGGATCAAGTGGATCAAGTGGATCCTCAATTGGATCATCAAGTGGATCATCAAGTGGATCTTCTAGTGGATCCTCCAGAATATCCTACATACCCGGCCCACCTGGCCCACCCGGCCCACCTGGACGTCCAGGTTGATGAGACACAACATAAGACTTACTCTTTTATGAGAATGACTACAGTTCCTGTCATTTCTTCTTGTTATATTGTGTCACTGATGTTTTCAAAAATTGTCTTCATCAGGAGATTCAAGACAAGGACCCCCAGGACCACCCGGGCCCCCAGGTCAGCTGGTTAAGTCTGCTGTATTTTACATAAGGACATAGAGGCTCATCCATTCCTCATATCAAACTTTGATCGTCCATTTTTTCTTTGTAGGTTATGGACAACCAGGACCTAAAGGAGACAGAGGAGAGTCAGGCTTTTCATCCAGCTCAGGTATGACCCAGAATCTAAATGTGTGCTCTGTCTTGATGTGGTCTTGAGTTGAGTTATTAGCAGTAACAGAAAATATTTCAACACTCTTCTCTCTTACAGGAACCGTTTACACTTCTGGACCACCAGGACCACCCGGGCCTGCTGGGATTAGGGGAGCAATAGGTGATCAGATTGTGTGCAGACCCATTTGTCATTAAATTTTTTCAACATTCTCTCTTTCAGTTTTTATAGTATATACAATTCAGCTCTGGGGTAAAAATGACTCAGAATGCTTAGTGTCTGTGGTTTTACTTTGAATTGGTATGTGTTTGAGTAAAATTTACATATTTGTTTTATTCTCTGGACTACTGACTAGATTTCTCACAAATTCTTGAAAAAAAAAAGTATTTGATGATTGTTTGAATTTCTTGATATGATGATAACTTATTATTATGATAACTCTTTATTAAAACATCTCCGTTGTTATTCTAGGTTCTCCTGGACCGAGGGGATACCAAGGTAATTGTCTTCTTTCATTATGTGTATATCTGTTATGTAACAATACAGATAGTTGTGAGCCGTCTGTGACATAAATACATACAGGAACTGTAACATCCCATATGTGTCTCAGGTGAACAAGGCCATCCAGGTGTGCCAGGAACCCCAGGGAGACCAGGAAGCATTGAGAGAGGTCGGCATTCAAACACACATTGGACAAAGAAAGACAGTCTTGTGGTTGGAACGTGTGAGGATCAGGCTTAATGCACATTGTGACATACTGTATATCTATTTCTTCTTGCAGTGTCCACTCATTCCTCAGGGGGCAGCGGCCAGGGACTACCAGGTCCACCGGGGCCTCCTGGACTTCCAGGACCGCAGGGAGTTAAAGGTAAACCTACTAACAAATTATAAAGGTAGATTGCTGTCTTCGTTTTATTGTCCATATTTTAGTCTGTATCCGCTTGTGTCTCATAGTACTTTAGAGGGCACATGTTTTGCTAATTTATCAGGTTCAAAATGGTAATTTGGGTTCCTTTGGTGTAGTGTCCAAAAAACCCTATATACTGTATGTCTCACAGTGCCATTGCTAAAGGTGCGAACACACTGCACTCCGCGGCGCTGCGGTTGGCCGCGCGAATCGCAGGTTCCGCGCCTCGTGATCATATTGGGTCATATTGTGTCTGCCGCCCGACCAGAGTAGCCTTCTCCTACTCTGGGGATGCTGGCGGTGGTGTTTACCGGTGCTGAGAGCACCAGTCTGCTGTCACAGAACTTATAGTAGCAAACTATGACTATTATGTTTTCTTCCATCTTAATTTCCTCTGTCCGTCGTCCCGAAGTGAGTGACGTCGGGAGGAGCTCAACGCTGATTGGCAATCGCGGCGCGGCCGGCGGCAAAAATTTCAATATTCTCAACTCCTGCGGCTCACGCGGCGCGGCGTGAACCGCTGGCCGCTGGCCGGCCATTCGCGCGGCGCCACACGAAATACATTGACTTTGTATGTATACTCGCCGCACGGCGGAGTGCAGTGTGTTCGCACCTTAAGTTTTCTCTTTTAAGCCCCGCCTTCCAAAAATCCCAGTCTGCTCTGATTGGACAGTTAGATTCAGGGATATCTGGGGGTGTGGCTTATCACAGGTGGAGGTAGTGCCTCACTTATGATTTCATGAGAGGAGAAAAATCTGACTGAGATTTTTGAACACATGTTTTCAGAAAGATGGAGGTGAAGAAAAAGAGAGGGTTGTTTTTCCTCATACTTTGGGAGTGTCTAGTGACACCAGGGACCCATATAAATGAAAAAGTGCATTTTGTATAATAGGGGACCTTTAATCATTTCTCATTTTCTCATTTCCAAGGGGACACTGGATCTCCTGGTCTTCATGGCTCTTCAAGAGGTAGAGAGTCATATTTATTTTTCAAATGATTCTTAATACTACACTAACTGGATTGTTTTATCTCAAGGAGCTATGAATGGCTTTAAGGTTTAGTCCACATAGCTTCGGCAGGTCCTTAACCATGTTATTTTCCCTCAGGCTCTGTCTCGGTCACCTCAGGCCCTCCT
Organism: Hyperoplus immaculatus; assembly: GCA_949357725.1. Taxonomy (NCBI): domain Eukaryota; kingdom Metazoa; phylum Chordata; class Actinopteri; order Uranoscopiformes; family Ammodytidae; genus Hyperoplus; species Hyperoplus immaculatus. The sequence continues at coordinate 25,121,868 of OX442358.1, read as the reverse complement.
GGTCCAGCTGGTCCTCCCGGCCCTCCAGGCCATCCGGGCGCCTTCGCTTCTTCTACAGAGATGCGCCAGTACATCAATGAATATCTGAGTAAGAGTTCTTCTAAAGCAAGTTCTCAGGCTTACAGTCTATGACCCCGTTTCCACGTGGCATTAACATCTGACTTTTGTAATCGGATCACATGAATAAAGCTTTAACTACAGGTGAAAACACTCTCAAGACGCATTGAGATCGGATCACAAAAACCACATTCAGAGGTGGTTTACGTCGCTTGTGTCCGATGTGTCTGCATTCATTTGGTAGTGGAAACACCAATGTGACTATTGTCCACTTTAGGGACCTCCTACTCAACTGCTGCCCCCTGCCTGAGCGGAAATACGTTAAAAGTGCATCACTGGCTTTCATGCAGCCTCATGAACGTTAGTTGCATCCGCCAGTATTGCAAATGACAAGCTTTCTGTCCTCTGGTTTCATTTCACTGCGTAAATCTGAAAACACGGAGAGCTGCAAGGCAACGACTTCCTGTTCTTATCCGCTTAAAAATAAAAGTCAACTCGCGTTTGGCTAGTAACAGGCTTTTAATGTGAAGGCGCACAGGAAATATTCTGTTCGCATGTAAAGTAACTTAACTGCATAAAGCCGTGTACTGGTGAAGAGTGTAGCAGACGTTAGAAAAGCCGCCCGGCAAACACACATCTTTCACCAGCCAAAGTGGCGTAATAACTTACTCGTAACTCGCCTAAGAGTTTTTACTATTATATACTATATGATATTTCCCGCATTTGGCGAGTGTTAATGTAGAGCCCTCTAAGCAGTGTTGTGCATTGCTCCTCCTTGTCTAAATGAGACAGTAGCCTATCTCTTCAACCTAGACTTGTAATTATCTTCGCATGTAATCCATTTTAATAGCAAATGCGATTAAAACTGTGGCACTGTACAGCCCTGTATATTTACTTGTTTGAACCCCACCTGTTAAAAACTGCAATGCAAACGGAAATGATGTACGTGTTGATTTACATACAGAGCGGGTAAATGGAATCGGATCACAAGTAGACAAAGAAGTCACATTTGAAAATACAAGTGGGAACACACGGACTGAGAGCTGGCCACTTGTAACCAGATTCAAAAAGTCAGATGTTAATCCCAGGTGGAAACAGGATCTATGAGGTGGACGTGAGGAGAGTGTGACATTGTTGTATTTGTTCCATGCAGGTAGTAGCAGAAGCAGACAGTCTGGTATCCCCGGACCTCCTGGTCCACCTGGCCCTCCAGGAATCCCTGCAACCTTCTCGGGCTCCATAGAAGACATCTCCGCTCGAATCATTGCGTACATACAACGTAAGGCTGTGCTTATCCCCAGAATTCATAACTGTATGCAGGGATTACCCAGAATTGTCGACTATTTGACAATTCGACTGGTTATGAAACAAGGGTGATGCTATTCTGGCTATATGGGGGTGCTGAATGTCTGATTTGATATGGAATTGCATGATTTTTCCCAATAAATCCTGATACATCGCCCATTGTGGTATTAATATCCGCCTGTTATACGTTTAATAAAAATCTGATATGACTCATGAGCTTAACTCATGATTATACGATCAGTCGGCTAAGGGCAAAGTTCAACCAATCAGATTTGACGATGTAAATTCGTAGTCAGGGACACCCCCTTATCGGGCGACAATTGACTGTCTTGTGCAATTTCAGGTTCGGGCTCAAGCCTTAGCATTGGGGTTCAGGGTCCTCCAGGACCACCTGGTCCATCTGGCTCCGGATCCTTCACGGTCAATGCTCTCATCGCCATGCTTCAGAGTAAGTACAAGTAAAGATATTCTAGCTGAGCCATTTGGTATCAGATGCACATGATATCCTTTCTGAACTGTCCACTGTCTTTATAAACTCTTCAACAACTAATTTCAATGTGAAGACAAAACAGTTTGAGAACTCGTGAAACTACGTCTCTGCTCTTATCTGTCTAGGAGACGACGTGAGGAGATATGTTATGGGACCACCAGGGCCACAAGGGCCGCCAGGGACATCTGGGTTATCAGGAAGCGGTCACCGTGTAGAGGAAATTGCCACTTACGTATTCAATATCATGAATGGTAAGCACATACAAAACAGAAAACAAATCCTGAAAGTGGATTCTAGACTTCATTAATCAAACTGATTTTATTGTTATTTTCAGACAGAGGGATTGCTCGAGGTCCCCCCGGACCACCCGGTCCTCCTGGGGTTTCTGTTGCAGGCGGCTCTGGCTTTGCTACGGCTACCATTGACTATTCGGCCCTGATAAGAAGTATATCATTTTAGTGACAGACACTGATCAGCATGTTGTTGTTTTTGATTTCTACAAGAACAGTGAAAGATGTGCCACTCACTCATCATCTTTCTTGTTTTTTCTTGTCCTTAGATTCAGACTTCCGTGCATGGATTAGCTCTGCCGTACAGCAGGGTCCTCCTGGTCCCGCAGGGGCCCCGGGGCGAACTGGCCCTCCTGGCCCTCAGGGGCCACCGGGACTCTCCACCGCCACAGTGTACGGGGCAGGAGGTCGCCAGGGCAACCAATACAGCTTGGAGGAAATTCAGCGTTACCTGCAAGGTGAGTCTGATGGAAAGGATGAATTATAACGTTATGCATACACTGATGGAGGCTGAGTTACTCTGGGCAGTTTCCATGATGACAAAAAGTATGCTCAACTATGGAAAATCACAGATAACCTTAATTTTCACGACAACGATTGCAATGGCTTAGATTTACACAGCAAGGTAATGTACATGATAAAATGTTTGGTAAAAACCATCAAGTTAAAGGTCTTAACATAAATTACATTTTTAATCAGAGGTGTAAATTCAAGATAAGGTTGTTTATTTCTCCACTCCTTATTTAGTCTGCCATCCCCCTTTCTCAACATAAACAAGGTTTCATTCTAATGTTGAATTGATTCTCTCTCAGGTGCTGGGTTCAGAGGTCAACCCGGCCCTCCTGGTCCTCAGGGACCCCAGGGGCCACCAGGCAGTTACAGTGGATCCATTTCCTACAATGGAAACTTCCCTCGGGAGAGCATCCGCTCTGAAATACAGCAGTATCTGACCAGTAAGCTCCTCACATTCAGCATGGACACAATAAAGACATGGGATCAGAGTCAAACATATCCAGATAAGTGAAGGCCAGTCGAGTGCAGATATGATAGATGTTCTTTTCTGTATTTCAGGCGACAGTGTCCGTCTTACCATCATGGGACCTCCAGGGCCTCAGGGACCCCGCGGTCATAAAGGAGAGCGTGGAGAGCCTGGATACAGCGGCAGCTACTCTCAGACCAGAACCTACTCCCAGGGTGACCTTCAGTCTGGACGTGACTCCAGACAGCTCTCAGATACTCTGGACTACACCAGCGTCGCCATTAAAGTTTCAGACTACATAAAGAGTAAGCCCACTTCAGATGATTTTTTGATACTGTATCAGCTGTTAGCAGTTCCTTTTTGCAGTGTATCTACGGACACACAGAAAATGATCACTGGATTAAAGGTGGAGTCAGTGATTCTGGAGAACGGCTGTTGTCAAAGTTATTTTCTCTGATTGACAATAAAAGTAATTTTGACAACGGTCGTTCTCCATAATCGTTGACTCCACCTTTAACTTGACGCTGAAGAAACCTTTAAAATGTTGTGATAGAGATAAAAGGAGCTCCTTTTTCCCGATTCCTAAGTTTTTGTTGACGTTTATTTGCAACATCTGAAAGTATCAAATAAATCCAGTGACAGTTGTCTTTTCATCCATACTGTTGTTTATGTTTCTGATGTGTCTTCTTCACCTCTGGCCAACAATATAGAAAGACGTCACATGTGAATTAGTTTTGTGTGACCTACAGTGCTCTGTTATAACCCTCCTCCTCTAGATCAAGGCCTGCTGCAGGAGTACCTGGTGGAGGGTCCATGGAGGGCACAGGTACGAGCCATTCAAGGCCCCCCTGGTCCACCCGGCCCTCCCGGGCCATCTGGCCACAGTCGCGTCATCGGTTCCTACGGCAACGTGACAGCTGACCTCATGCAGTTCTTCAGAAGTGAGCGTCGTGCAGTTATGATTTTCTTTCCACACACTGTAAATGGAAAACTATTATGTAAGTGTAGATGGAAAATGTTGCTTCAGCCCGACTGAATCTTTTTCTTGTTGCCCTTTGCGCAGCCTATGGCACCATCGCTGGCCCTCCAGGAGGCCCCGGACCACAGGGAGACAGAGGGTACCCAGGACCCAAAGGCGACAAGGGTACGTTGAAGCAGGAGCCGAATGAAACACTTGCATATCTCTCAAGAGTAATGTTTTTTCGTGGAGTGACTTTTCTTGTGCGTTTACAGGTGATCCTGGACCGCCAGGTTTACAAGGACTTCCAGGGACATACTCTGTCCAAATTCCACACAGAGTGCAGAAGAGGGATACAGCAGGTAACACTCAGTCAAAACATTACATAACACATTTTCTGCGTTAAATACATGGATCTCGTCAATACTCATTTTGGTTTCTCTCCAGCCACTGCAGGGAAGAAATTGGTCGGTCGTCCGAAGCTGCGTCTCCGTCAAGCTAACCGTGGCTAAAGGGCCAACGTACTACTGGATCATGTCCGATTTCATTTTCATTCATCTTTTTTTTATTTTTTGTTAATAAGATGTTCAACTGTCAACTAGTCATAATGCTCCTTACTGTTCCCATGTGTAGAAATAGTCTTAGGCCTCCCCACCAAAAAAATGCAATGGTCTCTTTTAAAGCGGCTTCAGTAGAGTTATGGTTTCAGCTGCTGGTCAGTGTTTTCTAACACAGACTTATTTTTTAACATGTGGGTGTATAATGTTTACTTTGCTAAGTTAGAAGCTCACATTCAAACTTTTTTCCAGGGGCAGCTTTGTTTAAGAGAATAGCTATTTTTAAAGCAATAAGTACCACTTGGCCGATATCTTGCCTCTTTTTCCCCACTGCTTGTGTAGTTCGAGTGTCTGTCTGGTGTACTATGTTTTTGTATTTGCTGTCTTTTGAGGATTATATTGTGTTGAGGAATATAAAAGTGTTGTGCCAAGGTAACCCTTCAACGTTTCATAAAAGGCTTCAATAATGTTAAATGAATCAAGCCAAAGTGCAGCCTTTAAGACCCCTAGTTATCCATTCACCCCACACCAATTAATAAACAATTTACATCCATGGAAAAATATAGACTGAATATATTAATTCATCTTTATCTGAACGTGACAGTCATAGTGAGGGTCATTTGATTGGGACGAGGGTTACGGTAGATGTTCATGATTTACTTGAAAGGTTTGTTGGTAGAATAAAAGAGAAATATATCATGTTGAAAATATGGCGGAAAGACAGGACTGAGATAAATGCGTAGGAATGGAGGATCGGATTGTATATTTTTGTATAAGAGCGCACTGAAGTTGATATATTTTCATTATAGCTTGAAGTGTTTGAAAAGATTTTATCTCACTGACACTTGATCAATATATTTTAAAAGACGCACAAATAAATCTATTTTTGGACTTGTGAGTTTTGATATTTGCATTGCGACTAAATTGATCTCAAAAGATGTTTCCTATGTCAAATAGTTAATATTTTATTTACAACAACAAAAATATGTCAATTTATGAAGACACTTTAAAGACATTTGATCTGACATCATAAATGCATATACTAAGAATATTCATTGTGGTAGGATGACATCCTATCGACAAATCAAACATGCTGTAAATTAAAATAAAAAAATATTTGAAATCTATGGGGCGTTTGGTGTAATTCACAAGAAACAATCTCCGATAACAATGCTAAAAATCCAGCATTCATGAAAAAAAAAACACTAGTAAAGTTTGATTTCAGCATCCAGAAATGATTACATAAGTTGATGATGTGCAGTGGCAAAATAAACAAATCAGGCATCTTGAAGTAGGTTTTGCATTTTTGAACCATCAATTACTTTTGCTCATAAAAATACAGCGACACACGTTGAGATACGTACAGCTAGAGAAACAGCATTTTACCTTTCGTACAACACTCGTCTCAACAAGAGCAGCAGCTCGTTGGAAACGGAGCGAATACAGCATCGATACATCAGGAATACATGTTTAGAAAACTAAATGTGGTCATAAAATACTAAAGGGCATATTTGGAAAAAAAAAAGTTAAAACAAGCTTAAGAGTGAGTTTGAATAAGCTTGGGTGACGTTTACAGTTCACTACTGCATATTTTTTCTTGGCAAAACAGTGCAAATCAACAGCTTTACATTCCATTATGTTTATACTAGTATCCATACCACCACTCAAACTAACTCCCAGAAAACAGTAAAGTGATTTTTTCCTATATATATTAATAAAGAAAAAAACAAGTATTTTTATGTCACTCTCCAAGGTGTAACAAGTCAACCGGACAATGTGCGTTCAGGGAGTACAGCACTCAAAGGACATTATGTGCCACGGCAACAGATAAATATCTTTGTTCTCAAGACAAGTTGAATTCCTCATGGTGTCTGATAAAACTTCATATGTAGGTGCACACACACACACACGCCACATTTACAACACAGTACATTCCTCTTAAATTTCAACTTGCAGCTTCATGGTGCTGACACGCGGCTGACATTATACACTGCCCACGTAAGACTACACAGACGTAACAAAGTCGAACAACTACAGACTCATCAGCTCATTTCCCGAGAACCTGCTTCACCTAACATGCAGCAAAACATAATCTCAGAGTAAGAGGCTACATCACCAGCTTACTCCAAACGATTCAAATAAATTTCCCAACATCTTTTGTTTATGAGCAGGAAATGACAAACCAGGTTTTTTTTTTTCAAGTGCAAAACACATTCACTGTATTTACTGCAAGCTGACGAACAACAAGGGGAAGGAGCTGAAATGCAGAAAAAAAACAGAAAAAAAAACAAACACATGAGGCACTGGAGATCATTCACTCTGTAGCAGGCTGTACTTGCAATAGCGCATGAGATAGCATGATTGGCCCTTAGCTACTGCAGACTTTCTAAAATTTGAACATGCTCAAAAAAGTGCATATTATCCATTGGACATTCCCCCCCCCCCCCCAAACAAGCTGGGAAGAAAATTGATTGAGTGAGGGAAACGGTGTGTCAAGTTTGATCGGAGTCCGTCTCGTAGCACAGATACACACACACACACACACACACACACACACACACACACACACACGGCTATAAACCGGAGTTGTGCAGGTGAGGGATGGGGTAGAATTTGGACACTCGACTCTGGGTGGTGGGGTTAAGGCATTCCGATTCGCCGCTCATCTTGAAGAAGACCTCTTGCTCCTGCAGCTTCCGCGTGAACTCTTCCTCCAGCGCCTGCAGGGGGCGGCAGATACAAACAGCTGAGTCACAGCCCTGATACTGAACACAGTTTGACTGTGGAGGGGGGGATTTATACGAGACATATTAAGTGGAGGAATGAAATAGATGTAAATATACCTTCTTCCTGGGTCTTAGTTTGTCTCTCCACTCCTTGATCTCTTGGCTGTGCTCCTCGTCCAGCTCCTTCAGCTTCTGGGTCTCATGTTCAATCAGAAGGTGGCATTTCTCATTCTGTGACAAAGTGTGGGTAAACACGGTTATGTCTCTTTTATTTGATGTATTTTAACCAAGCATTATTTTATATATTTCTTTAGCAGCATGTGTCCAAAATTCTCAATATATGATATACAGGGATTATTCTCCTGTTGCAAATATTCCAAGTCGGCGTAGAGGACAAAGCGAACTCAGTGTTTCAAATATGATCTGAAACACAGAAACACATAAAAGAAGTGTGTGTGTGTGTGTGTGAGAGTGTTGTGGCCCCCACCTGTAGCTCCTGCAGCTCTCTGATGTTACAGTCACACTGCAGCTGCAGGTCCCTCATCTGGTTCTCATGTTTCTGGTGTTGATGGAGCCTCTCGTTCTTCTGCCTCTTCTCTTCTTGAACAGCAAACTGGACCCAAGATACAACAACAGAAAAATATGTAACACTTCACTAAGCTAGGCTGTAAAGTGATTTGGAAAGGACAAACAAAGGACCCGGTCATGGAATGCTACATTTCAAACATGTACAACACAGATTGCAAATTCATACTGTACATTCAAAACTCATGTGTGAAACGCAAAGGAGTCAGACAACACAGTACTCCATGAAAGCTCATTGCTTTTATCTGAACAAAACCAAATGGAAACAAACATTTTGAGAAAGATGGGAGCCAGTGAAAGCTTGCGAGAGGTTGACAGGAAATCTGGTTGGCAGGCTGGTATAGTTAAGAGAGTGTGTGTGTTTGTATCGGGCAGATCCTAGCTGTTTGAGTGCACACCAGAGTGACACGGTGTTGCTAAAAATAAACAAACAAGCACGTTCAGTCACTTCGTGTTCGGTGTGACGAGCTGAAACAACAGTGAGTGCTGCTGCTGTGTGTGTGCTGCTGGCACCTGTTTGATCCGCTCTCTTTCCTGCTCTTGGGTGACAGAGGCGGTGGCGGTGATGCGGAGGCTCTTCTTGAACATGGCCATGCGGGTCTTGGCCTCGCCGCGCTGGATCTTGGGCAGGCGAACCCGCTCTTGATTCTGCTTGTTCTTCATCTCCTCTATCAAGCGCTGGTTGTAGCGATGCATCTGCTCCATCTCCTATACAAAATAAAAACATACAAGCAGTGTTTGAGTTTAATAGCATTTGTTAAAGCTTCTGGAAATCTATATGATATCTAAGTTGGGTGTCTCAAAAATCTGATTAATACTAAATGTACATATACATATTATAAAACTTAGTTAATTTCTTCTTCATTTTTTACTGTCGTGACCGTGTGTCAGGACTGTGTGGCCATGGCAATATCAAAACGGTCTTCATGGCAACAGTCATTGTTTTTATAGAACATTCGGGCAGAGAACTGCCGTGATTGGTTCAAAATACTTATTGTGTAATGAGAACCAGAGCATAGCCTGCCTCATCTAAACCTAATTTCTGTTACAGTTCTCAAACTTAAATGACAATATCTTCAATCTGAATGGATAAAAATGCCTAGCTCTTTTTTAGATGCTTACTATAATGCAACTTACTTCCCAAATAACATAATTAGAGGGGATTTTGTGGAGTTGGGTTCGGTTGGGTTAACAGGGGCTTTAAAATGAAAGTACATATTTCTATTAGTAGATTTCCTACTTTCTCGTGCCTCTTCAGCAGCTGGTGTCTCTGCAGGAAGTACTGGTCCTTCAGCTGCTGCTTCAGCTGCTGGTGCTTCTCCTGCAGGTGGCGCTCCTCCAACTCCCACATGGCTGCCTCTCGAGCTACACACACAAACGCACGCACACACACACACACACACAAAAGCATTTAGTAAGGCTGCGAGAGTGTGAGTTAGCAAACATGTAAATGCATGTTAGCCGCTGATGGGTAGAATGACTAAAACAAACAAGACAGGTAGAGCAAGCTGAAACAAGTCTTGTCAAACAGTAACGTCATGTCACACTCATTATTTACACACTGTTGGCATTGCAGACACACACTCCCTCTACGAGCCCAGAGTGAATCAAAAGTAGATCAAAAAGGGATAATTTCTTCAACCTTTCAGGCTGTTGTTGGTTTCATGTGTGTGTGTGTGTGTGTGTGTGTGTGTGTGTGTGTGTGTGTGTGTGTGTGTGTGTGTGTGTGTTATGAAAATAAGCTTGGTGACTTGAAACTCGCACAGGATGCTGGAGCCGAGTCGGTTGCTTTTAGACTTTAATGAGTTGCATGTTTTGTTCAATGTTATGGTAACAGAAATATGCTTAGGTGGCCCAGAAATCAGAACAACATATTTTCTCTACATGTATTTCTTAGAATTGAATAATTCTATCACCACCATGAATAAAAAAAAAATATGTTGATGCACCTGGAACCAAACGCAACACTAGAATATCTTTCTTAACAAAACTGTGGGCCCTGCTGCTGTTAACAACAACAACAACAGTGAAAGAGTAACTTTTAAGGTATTTTTCTTACTTCAAACAATGTTCCAAGGATCCAGTGAGGAAAGTTCATTTAATCAGTTATGCGAATAAACCTTAGAAACATCTTCACTTCTCTGACACTCAAAGTTACATAGTGTACCTTTAGAAGATGGTGTGCACTGCAGTAATGTAAAGATGTGACTTATATTGAAAGGGCTTACAGTATTTGCTATGTTCAGTGAGTCATTCTCCTACCTCTCATCAGCTGCTGCTTGTGGTTGAGGCATTCTCTCTCGATGGTGGCGATCTCCACTTTATGCTGCTGGATGATTTTCTTCAGCGCTCCGTCAAGCTCCTGCTGCTGCTTCTGTAGGAACTCCTGCTCCTGAGGATCCAGGGAGAAGAAGAAAAGCAGTGAGGGACAGTCATAGGAAGCAATGGAGGGATCTTACAGAAGGACAGCCAAGAGTAAAAAGAGAGAGAGAGACAGCATGAGAAAAATGTCACGGTAAGAAATGCATCTTAAAACAAGGCTCTATAAATAATCTAGTCGAAAAGGCTTCCACAGTCAAGGTCAAAACAACACACAGCAACAAGATGTCACATCGTCAACCGCAATCAGCAGGAGAGACACTCAAGAGGATCATGGATGGCAACGATCCACAATGGTGGTGAAGAGAGAGAAAGAGAGAAAAAAAAAGTTAAGATTCACAGTTTCATGTGAGACAACATTGACACGGACGACGGTCACATTGTCATCCGGAGCCTGGTCTACATTATGAAGAATGACTCGTTACATAATGAGCAAGTAGTTTTCAAATTAATAGTCTATCTTTATCCATAATCTAAAAGGATGTTATGATCTCTTCTGTGGATGTCTAATAATACCTCGCTGGTGGCAAATTGTTGGTTATGTGCTTCTATTATGTAACTAATGATAAGACATAAATTGATCATACCATTTCACAAAATTCACTTTATCCGTGGCAATTCAACCTGGATAATGTTATTATTATACTGCTCGATCCAAATAAAAATGGTTAAAAGATGATACCATAATTAATTTATGCACAATACAAGTGACTTTAACATGCATCCTGTAAGGCAATCGGCTGACGGAGACGAACGCGGATCCAGACAGAAGAGGGATCAACCACTACACCACCTGAGGGCACTGAACATGTTGATAACAGGACTCAATCTCGCCTGATGCAAACAATGTAAACCAATAAGAAAAAATACAATATAACAATACAAAGACTAGATGTAGAACATCTGTGGCTAGGTAGCAGCAGAGGAAGAGAGAGAGAGAGAGAGAGAGAGTCACTGCACAAAAACAGTGAGGATAACACTCAAAAAAGAATAACAACAAAAACAGCAACTGCACGCCCATGCTTACATGTGTACTGAACTAAACCTGTCACATCTAAGTATGGGCCAGAGATGGAGAGAAACAACAGAGTGAGATTTGGGGGGGTTTTGGGGGGAGGTGGAGGGAGGACTTACATCCTGCATCTGAGCGTTGAAGAGTGCACATGAGGACAACTGAAAAGACTGTATCATAACCTGGGCCACTGCCTGCAAAGGAGGAGAGCACACAGCGCACACTCGCCCTGATCAGGGACAGAGAGCAGACAGTAGGGCTGAGGTGGCTCACACACACACACACACACACACACACACACACACACACACACACACACACACACACACACACACACACACACACACACACACACACACACACACACACACACACACACACACACACACACACACACACCTCCTAGGTTGCGTAAGAGATACCCCTTTCCCGCATAGGGACTTTTTGCGGTATTTAGGAGGGCACAGCACAGCTCTGGATAAATGTTAGGAGGGTGCAAAATCATTAGTTATTAATACTTTTTCTGCTCATGCTCGAAAGCGGCTCATAATTCCAGCACTACGGTTTAATCCGGCGGTTTTGGGAGAGCTGCCTTTCAAAGAAAAGAGGGCTTTGTTTTATCCACATGAATCATGTCTAATTCATGAAAGTTGCAGAGGAAACCAAGGTTTTGGAAAGGGCTTTGAAAGCTGTGTCTGCAGTTACTCCTCTGGTATTAATTCATGTTTTCCCTAAATGAGGAACTCTTAAGGGCACTCCATGGCTCAAAGCAGTAAATTAAGAGCGGACGTCATTATTCTCATTTTGCATCACCACTGACGGGTTACATAACTGTAATTTCCACATGGTAATCTGAGGAGCAAAGGTGAAGAACTGCATTGTGGGATGTTGAATAAAAGTAGTATCCATGAAGATTTTCTCAAATGATGGCAACATTCAAAATCCCCAAAATATTTACTTTACTATTTAAAAGGATAGAGAAAAACCAGCAACTATTCACACTTTACACCAAGAAAATGTATGTAATCTTTTTTGTGTAAAATATGACTTGAACTATTCATCAATATCAAGGTCTCTATCCACCATTTATGGATGTCTATAATCAAGTGAATCTGAATCAGTAAATACATCAAGGTCATTTGTGCAATTGATTGCAACAATTCTGCGGGTCCGGCATTTCCCATAATGGCTTAATACCACCATTGTTATATATAAGCCTTGGAGTTGAACGTATTTACATATTTTATTATTATAACCATAAATACAATTCAGACAATCAAACTGTCAGAAGGTTATTAAAGTGCACTGGATACCAAATGTGGAGCAGCTATTACAGACACAGCAAGTCTTTGTTTGTGTGCATGTTTTGTGGTTTTAGGGATAGAGGGAAAATCAGAAAAAGAGAGAAAATGTTATGTTACTCTCTCACAGAGAGAGGGAGAGAGAGAGATGGCAGGTGATAGTTTACCTCTGCGGTCTTAACGAGCGATAGGTCCTCCTTTATGCGTTTCATGAGGTCTTTTCTCATGTGTCTGGGTGACATTCCAACTTCGTGTTTGGCCTACAGTGTGTATGCAGAAACTGGTTGATGCTTTGTATTCTGAAAGTCTAACAAAGCTAGCCAACATCAGTAGAAGACATGCAAGGCCCACTTTGAGAGGACAGATATACTGCATCCGGCTACCACCTGATTTGAAGTCAGCCATGCATAATTTCCACAGTCTTAGAAACTATAGTCAGTCAGTTGTTTGATTAGTAGAGTCAAGTCATACCTCGGTCAAAAGAGAGATTTGACTGGTACATATAGCAGAAGATGTTAGCCTCAGGAACAGCTTCCCCTGTATTACTTTGCATTCAATTATGTCCAACAGCCATCAGGATGATTATTTTGTTTCTAGAAATTAAATTTGAGTAACTGAGTTGGAATCATCCGAGGACCTCCTGATGTTTAACAGCCCTGACATGTGGACTGCTCACACGCTCTCAATCTAAAACTCAAGGCTAAAAAGACTTCACTAAACATTCAATAGTTCAAGTCTTGTTGGTTTCTACCAGCTCTAAAAAAATACACTTATCATTCTTTTTCCCTTTAAAGTTTTTAGTAACATGTCTTTAAGATGATTCCATGTCAGTTACTCTGATGCAACGCTTTAACTAATTATTCCCCCAAATATGAGCACCAACACCACTCGGAAAAATCGTTAAATGTTGGCCATCCCATAACCAAAGCCACCTCACACACTCATACAAGAGACATGGTTAGTTAAATACACAATAACAGTACACATTGAATATAGAGAGCATAACAGTGCAAACAGCAGAAATATGCAGTAATTTATATTTTTTGCAACTAGACAACGACAACAAAGTTTGTAGCTTAAGACTGAAGCCACCGCTTTAAGCCAACCTGATACAATTATATTTTCAACTAGCATACAATTGCGAAACAGCAGAACCACCATCAAAGCATCATAATGCACAATGGATGCCAATTGGCTCTATTGCCATGTGAAAGCCGCATATAGCAAAACACATTAACTGCAAGCACACCCGACAACATCCAGCAAAGCCCAGTACAGAAAGAGAGACTTATAAAGACCTAGCATGTATTTATAACAAGCTTAGCACACAGGTTTTATGCTCAGCCTGAGAATGAACTTTTATGAAATAGTTCTCTAAAAATAACAAATAGACCAAGCACAGCAGCGCAGTATTTTCAAAGGAGGCAACTAGTAGCCTCCAGCCATATGAATAATGGATAAACAGCATGGAGCTAGCAGCATCTAGGCAGAAAGATAGCACTCTGTTGCTATCATTTGCACATACAGTACTAGGCAGAACAGCGAGGCACTCCACTCCCAAAGGACTAATATGCCACACAGCCAAGTATGCCACCGGCTAAGCTGTTAAACACATGCACCATTAAACAGCAATCGTATCTATGACATGCAAATGCGTACGACCCCAAGCTCTCCCCTAGTTAGGAGGAACTAATCAGCCCCACTGAAGACACTCACACACGGTCATGCACCAGCGTACCTCTTTCTTGCGGTTCTTGAGCATGTTTTGGAACTTAGAGAGCTCCTTGTCTTGGTCCGCTTTGATGCGTTTGGCCTCGTCACGCAGCCGGCTGGTGTGATCCTGCTCCAGTCGCTCAATGGTTTGCTTCTGCTTCTTCTCTAGATTCTCCACCTCTTGGTCATACTGACGCTTTTTAGCCTGCACACGGACACAATGGGATCAGACACTGGGATCAACCTAGCAACATGACTAAACATTTTTTGGGTGATTTTTTTTTTCACATTTATTGGATAGTCTTAGAGGCAGAGAGGGAAAAACAGGGAAAGTGATGGGGTAAGACACGCGACAAAGGCCACTTGCTGGAATCAAAACCAGGGAGTTCGATTATATGGCATGCGCAGTAACCATTGGGCTACTTAAGCGCTCCAACGATGACTATACGTATTTATATGTGACCAAATATCAGTACATTAACATAGATATACACCTAAAAGATTGGCTCAGGTGTATTAACATTATAATATTAATAATGTATTTGATTTATTAATTATTAAGAGGAAGGAGAAATGAACTGTAAATGACATCTATATGGTGTGACATCTACTGTATATGGTGTACATGCAGGTCCCTATATCAGAATCAAATCAAGTTTGAGAAGCTTGTTTAAGGCCCGTCTACACCAAAGATTCGCGACGAGACGGCTTGAGACTTGCAACGAGTCTCAAGCATCTAAAACGTCTGCAACATTCTAAAACCTGTCAGTTTACACCGCTGCGACTCACTCTGAGACTGAATCTTTGGTGTAGATGGGCCTTTAAGGGGTTCGGCCAGATAAAGAAAAGATAGCGGCGGAGTGAATGAAGTGACTCACAGTGGTTTCCTGTTCAAAGCGCCGGTGGATCTGCTCTCTCTGCTGCTGCAGCTTGTTGCTCAGCAGCGTCTGTGCCCTCTGCTCCTCTTTCTGCAGCAGGCGGAGCTCTCGCAACTCCTGCCGCCTGAGGAAACCACACACACACACACACACACACACACACACACACACACACACACACACACACACACACACACACACACACACACACACACACACACCAGTTTGTCATTGATGATATGGGATGGTACTCTTCTAAAAACTTAATTTTTATTTTTTATTACTGAAATGGTGTGTTACTTTTGTTAGGCATTTAAAAAGGTGGAGGCAATGATGCTGGAGAATGCTTGTTGTCAAAATCAGTACATTTATCTCACTATATCCGCTACCTGAACGTACTGTGTTTGCGCTGAAAAAAGAAATAATAATCTGTACACACAATACGTAGATATGCGTGTCAAGAGAAGATATTTACTGATTTTGACAAATAAATCGTTTTTACAACAAGCATTATCCTTGATAGCTGACTCCATCCCTTTAAGAATGATACAAATACTAGTCTCCCATTAAATATTCATATAGTAGTTCCTTCTTTGATGGCCCTAAACTTCTCACTAGTGAATCATTATTTCTTAAATGTTTCCATGGAAACCCACTGTGCATTACTGACATAGGGTCAACTGACAACCTAACAGTATATAACAGTCAGACTGCACTTGTGTAAACATTGAAAGCAGCAGGTCTTGTGTCTTTAAAAGGGAAACATAGGTGATGACAGTAACGCAGCGCAGCATATCACCATGGGAGATGACCCATCTGGCATTTGTTAAAAAGCTGTGGGAGTTGTGAAGTGAGACAGACCTATTTAGAGCAGGCAGTGTTTAATAGGCCACGGCACATATTTAGACTGACAGTATGGTTACAGCAGGTTGGACGCAGACGTACCTCAGGAACCTCAACTCTTCGCTCTTCATGTCGTTATCCGTCACTATCTTTGATGTGGTCACGCTCACCTCCACGCCGTCCACCATGAACTTACGCGTCTTCTTCAGCGTCTTCTTCTGACGCCTCGACTCCTACAGAATGAAGCGGGGATGTTTAAAGGGGCTCAAATGATGTAAACAGCGTAGATCATTTGACTGAGGTTGTACATAATATCAATGAAAAAGTAAAAATGTTTCCGTGATTTAATTCAAAAAGTGAAACTTTCAAATATTCTAAATACATTACATATAGAAGTGTAATGAGTCAAGAAAAAATATACATTTCAGATGGTTGACAATTCTGAATGATAAATCCCTTTTTTGATTGGTTTGATAATATATATGCGATAACAATTTGAGATACTGGATTTTTTTATACCTTGTAAGCCGTTATCATCAAACAAAAACAAAAGAAAGGTCCAACATATTTCACTTTGAGTAATCAAATCAATAATATATGAAAGTTCCACTTTTTGAATGGATTTTTCCGCGATATTCAAATGTTTTCGAGATTGCACGTATAAATGAGGCACATAGATCACACTCCTACCTGCATAGACATGGAGCCTTCTTTGCTCTTGGACAGGAAGCTGGAGATGGACAGATTGAGGTCCAGGCTGTTGCTGTCGGCCACCGAGCTGCTTCCAGAGTCGGAGTCCTTCTCCACGTCTGACTTGACCACAGCGGGGCTTCCCTGCTCCGTCTTGCTCTCTGAATCCGTCTCACTCTCGGGTACGGACACAGTGTCTTGGGCGGCGCTCTCATCTCCTTCTACTACAGGTATGGCTTCCTTCTCTTCCTCATCTTCCTTCACAGGCGCTTCTTTACACGGGACCGCTTGTTCTGAATCACCAGCGCTGTCTTTGGCTTCTTCACTGACTCCATTGGGTTCTGTTGGCGCCTGTTTCTCCAATTCAACCTTCTCCGCGGGGTGATTGTTTTGTTGTGGTTCCTCTGCCTCCTTAGGGCTCTCACCCGCAGGTTTCTCCTCTGCTGGAGTTTCTACTGCCTCCTTCTCCGGCAGAACCTCAACAGAGGACTCGTCCGCCCTCGACTTTGTGTCCGTGTCAGGTACATTTGATTCTGTGTTCACCGTGTCTGTATTTACAATGGTGCCGTTATTAGCGACGTCCTCTGTCACTGTATGTTGAGGCGTCTCTTCATTTGGTTCTTTGCTTTTTTCTTCTTCTTCTGCTGCCGCTGCTTGTGCCACTTCTCCTAAAATGGATTCCGGTTTTTCCGGCGTATCTTCGGCTTGCTCTTGCGATTCTCCGGAAGCTTAGAATGAAATAGAATAGAATACACTTTACTGTCACTGCACAGGAAGTACAACGGAATGTTGCTGTGCTGTGCCTGAAGAGCCGCACACACAAACACAATCATAACATTCAATGAATGTATAAAATACATTCATTTAAAAAACAAAGCATTATTAAAAGCAGTAATAAAAAAGATTCTTCCTTACTGGCTTCTTTTTCTTCCTCTTCTTTCACCTCTGAGTGTTCTTGTACCTCTTCTTCTTCTATTACTTTGATAGGTTCATCCTCTGTTTTCTCTTCTTGCGTCTCCTTCTTGTCCTCCTCTGTTTGGTGACTATCTGGGACAGGTTCTTTGGTGTCCGCTGTATCTGCTGGTTTTTCTGGTTGTGATACTACAGCGTCAGCAGGGATCTCTACAGCTTGACCGTCTTCCGCTTTAGGCTCTGTAGGATCTTGTGAGGCCACTTCTTCATTCATGGCGTCAGACACCTCGTTGAGTTTCTCCTCCTCTGTCTTGTCAACCTCGCTTGTTCCAAAACCTTCATCGGAAAGCTTATCACTGGTCCGGTCCTCAGCTGGCTTGGCCTCTGCCTTTTCTTCAACAGATTCCAGTGTGGAAGGGGTTGCTGGGACTTTGTCTTCCTCTGAGCTGGCCACACTGCCGTCCGATGGCGCTCTCTTGTGCCCGGAAGCCGCCTGAAGCAAACCATTTAAAAGAGCATCAATAAGTGATTGAAAAAAGTTAACAGCAACATATTTTGACGAGATACAGAAGAATGTAAGAGCTCATAAAACATTTAAAATAAATTACTATCCATGTTACGCCTCGTTTCCGCTGAGCAGTACAGTTTGGTATGGTACGGTATGGTTTGGTACGGAATGGTAAGCCTAGATCGGTTTATCTCTTGCACGGAAATGAGGATTCTGATGACCAATCAACTGACTGCACTGTGTAGCTCCACCCTCTTGGGACACTTTGGTACCCATGACGAAAGGGTGACCAAAATTGGTTTTGAAAGCGGAAACACTAATTATTGTGAGCTGTACCATATCAAACCGATCTGTACCGGTTAGTGGAAACAAGGCTATTTTACTGTCACATATAAAACTACATACCACAGGTGTATCAGGCTCTTCCTCCTCCTCTTCCTCTTTGCTCTCCATAAGCTCCTCTGTGACTTCAGCTTTGGCCTCGGCGATGAGCTCTCTGAGAGGTCTGCAGTCTGTTACACTGCTGACAAAAGGATGCTACATAGATGGACAGGGACACAAGACATACAGTAATCATGAATTAAAAATATGTTTCCTTCAAAAACTGTGAGGCTGAATCATATATTAGAACACATTGCAAAACGGCCCCAAAATGGCACCCTTTCAAATATGACACAATCAGATTTTATAGTGTGTGAGTATGCATTAACTGGGTTATACTGCAGGCTGTATAGATGGCGGTGTACTCTGAGATAACAGTTGGAGGTTTATACAGCCGTGCCGCTCACCTGTAAAAGCTGTACTGGGCCCCACCTATTGTCCACATTCTTATCAAGTGCTTTCCGCAGAAAGTCCTTGAATTCCGCTGACCTTTAGAGAACAAATAATAAAAGAAAATCAGTTTTCTGGCCCGTGTGTCCCTGGGTGCTGCTATGTGGAATAAAATGAATACCATTCGCGTCTAGAATTATCCAAGCAGTCACACATTGAAACAGTCGACTTGTATCCTTATCTCCAATCCGGAAACAACAATCCAGTGCCACCTCTCTAGTTATCAGTGGCTCACTCAATATCTCACCAGCGAGAGGGATGCATGAGTGTGGGCGGCTCGGCCTTGGTTATTTTCAGCAGCACCCTCATAGGATTCATCTCGTGGTTGGGAGGCTCAATCTGCGCCAGCTCTATCAGGGTTACCCCCAGGGACCAGATGTCGGCCTTGTAGTCGTACGGACGGTCCTTGAAAGTTTCGCACATCACCACCTCCGGAGCCATCCTGCAAAAATTAGAAGCCGGTGGGTTTTTGGAATTAGCATTAAGAAGATTTTTGGAGTGCGAGTGAATTTTTGCAATCAGGCATGTTGATATCTTTCTATTCCCGAAAGGTACTTTTCAAGGGGTAAAAAGACGATATAAAAATATGTGTGTGAATGTCGGCCTGGAATTTGAAAGATAGGAAGGAAAAGAGTTTCCTTTACCCCACATTTTATGCTAACTTTTGTGCCCTAACATAGAAAACCATCACTGTTCGCTGCGGGACACACTAGGACAACTATCAAATGGAGAGGGCTGAATGCCTTCTTGTATGCAGCGTGCATGACTCACCAATACGGCGTTCCGATGAAAGTATCTCTTCTCTGTAGCGTCTTGGTATTTTTAGCAGACACCCCAAAGTCGGCTGAAAGTAGAAACAAATAAGGATTCTTTTCATCAGTCAATCAAACTAAAGGCTACAATGACACTTAATGTTAAACAATGAATCCAATTGGATGGAAATATACAATATAATTACATACATATCATTTTCAACTAGAGCCACACAGTTATATTGTAGGATAATTCCTTCTCAACCTAACCTCAATCTCCTCTTCATAATGCTCTTAAGAGTCCAGTTCTTTGTATCTGGTTGACTATTTCAGCCCACTCTCTTTTTGCACTTTTACTTATGGTATTAATGTACACATTGGAGGAAAGGAGATATCTATCATTAAGTCCCTGTTGGTAATTATTGTTTGCCAGCCTTCACCATGACCCTCTGCCTACAGAATATGAATCATCAGGGAGCCAGCGGCTATGGATGCTACCGCAGCAACAACATGAATACTGGAATATTATACAATCAATTCATTTGATCTCCAACTCCAGTACATAAGTGGTGCACGGAAAAAATACAGTTCTATAGTTCTATCCTTTGGGGCTACAGAAAACACTTAATGCCACATGAGTGACTCATTTCAGTTTTATCCTATGTAAACATAGTGCTGTGCACTTTGTCATCACGATCCCCAAAGTCACATAGCTCATCTGTTTGCCACAGCACCGATGGCAAACGGGATCCACAGTTGACTTTACTAATTAGCTTTTAAAGCCGATTAGCCTTGGCCCTGCAGGTTGGTTCAAAGTGGCCACTGAGGAGATTCATCTGAGAGAGAAATCAAACGTGAACCAGCTTTTGTTCTGGGTAGAAATCTAAAGCAAGTACCTCCTCAACGGTTGCTTAGCCGAATAATCCTTCACATTGAGTCATTGAAATATTAAGATGGCAGCAGCGAAAGAGTAGAGTTATATTTTACCCAGTTTCACCTCTCCATCCAAGGAGAGGAGAATGTTTCCGGCTTTCAAGTCTCTGTGGATGACCTTGTTCTCGTGGAGGTAACACAGGGCCTCCAAGGTCTGCCTACACACCACACGGATCTGGGGCTCTGTCAGACCCCTCTCCAGTTCTGTGGATAAACATGCAGAGAATTCATGAGTGATATTGTACTGGGTATTGTAGATTGCTTTGTGATGAACTTTTACAAACACAGACAGGGCCACTTGGATTTACAGTATAAGCATCAAATGTAATGGTCTTATGGTGGTATGTATCCAGTAGCAACTGTGGGACAATACTCCCGCCCCGGCACCAGTCAGCATGTAGGCCTATGACTGGACAAATCTGGAGGGAAGAAATGTGTACTAGGTGACTCAAACCAGACCACACACAGCAGAGTAAAACAACATCCAATGATGGAGGGAATTGTGTGGTAGCCTATTTGTCATAACTCACACGTAATGAAAAGTGGCGAGGTGCTTCTTCTTCAAGCTTTAACATAACAGAGAGAAGCTTCACACACATTAGAAGTGGACTGAACCACTCCTTGAAATCTGAGCTAGGATAATTACACAGTTGGAAAAGGCCTCTCCAACTGGGGAGAGGGAAGAGAAAAAAATCCCACAGAGAGCAGGCTTCTGGATGGAATAAAAAGAGTTGGCACCCGAGGCACGGAGCAAAAGAAAAAAAGGCTCCAGAACTTAAGACTTTGCTGTTTTTGTGTTTCCTCAAATAAATGAGGGACTTACCCAGCATGATGGCATCCACTGCACCACCTGCACAGAACTCAATCAGAATCTACAAGTGCAAAAAAAAAGAAGAAAAGTGGAACAATAAGTTAGTGTGCTGTAACGCAATACAGTCCCAATGTATAGCTCCTCTCATAGCATCACATCATATGCATAAAGGTAGAGTCAGCGATTCTGGAGAATGCTTGCTGTCAAAGTCACTTTTTGTCAAAATCAGTGAATATCACCTCATGATCATCCACCTGCTACCTGTCCATACCGTGTGTGTGTTGAAAAACAATCTGGAGTTAATACACAGCCTAGGTTCTGTAAATGGGCACTTAAACAAAGGCTATGTAAACAAAGGGGACCCACCGTAG
Organism: Hyperoplus immaculatus; assembly: GCA_949357725.1. Classification (NCBI taxonomy): domain Eukaryota; kingdom Metazoa; phylum Chordata; class Actinopteri; order Uranoscopiformes; family Ammodytidae; genus Hyperoplus; species Hyperoplus immaculatus. The sequence continues at coordinate 25,099,987 of OX442358.1, read as the reverse complement.
CTAGCAACATGCCAGTGTACAGCGCCTAGACTGTGTATTAAACACCAGATTTCTTTCAATGCACAAGCACAGTACGGAGAGGTAACTGGTTTGAAATTTTAACAACAAGCATTCTCCAGAATCGCGGCCTCTTTAAAGAAAGGATATTGTGTCATCCCAGGCAGGAGGACAACATGACCTTCATAGGAAAGACACCAGAACATTCAATGTTATTGATTAGGTTGGGGAGAAATGCCAAGACCCTAATCAATGAGGCAGGAAGCAGACACACTGAGCATCCTCTAGAAACACTTATTTTCTTTTCCATTTTTAGGAAAATCTCTACATTCACTCCATGTGGGAATAAAAGCGGGGATTGTATCTGCAAGCTGAAGACAGTGACTGGGATCCTCTCCTCAAGGTTTCTTTAAATCACCCGAATCTCAATGCAAACGTCTGCAAATAAGGTCTGATGGTTTCTCATCCCGTTCTTCAAAACAAACTGTTTCTATGTCAACATGTGACTCATGATCCAGGATGTTTCATAATACATTCTGGTGAAAAAACGATTACCTCATTTGGATGAGCACTGAGCAAGAGCAGTATGGTATATTTAGGAGATAAAGCCTTAAAAGGGGCACTGTGTAATATGACATCTTCTAGAAAGTTCTAGAATAATTGACTAATAATAGAAGCTACAGTGGCCTTCAAGGACAAGAACAATTCTAAACAATGCACCTGATGACATTCCAAAAACATGGATTCCTCCATAAGACCTGCCTGCTCAATGTACAAAATGTAATATTAATATTTGTAATTCTCCACTCAGGAGGATAATTCTGATTATTGCCAGAGGTGATTTTACACCAATGAGGACATATTTATGAATGAGGATATTGATTTTAGCTGATAAATTAAATATAATGTTACAGTGTCCCTTTAAAGCAACACTCTCTTTGAAATCAAGACGTTGTACGGAGATCAGACAGTTTATAATAACCATGCTGTTTATATTAGGTTAGAAGTTAAAGGAAATGTATGGATGAAATAAGCTTAGGATTTAATAACCTTAACATCTCAAATGTCCTTTCACTTGTCAAGTCGTAATAATGCAAAACTTAAAACTACAATTAAAGTTCAGACTTCTTGAGAGTAATAATGCAGTGCTCAGCAGAGGCGCTTTCAGCAAATCCTGTGATGTGCTTAAACTAAATGACCTGCTGTTAAATAATATGAGAACAAATGGGTTGACCATTTCACAGGGCACATTTTCATAGTTAACTCCGTGATGCGACAGCGAACATAACACTGTTTCCTAATATGGTCATTGGGATGTTAAACTGACCAGCTTCAGGCCTCAGTTGTAAAGGTAATGCAATATAGCCGACCACCACTTCATCTGTATTGGCCTTTCTTTCCAGTCAGTCAGTCAGCTCGTGGTATCAGATGATATAGAGACGAAAATCAATCAAAGCTACAACCGAGCACCACCCTCTATTCAGAGACTCTAACAAAAAGGAACAGCCAAGGGATTGCATCTGCTCTGCATAACAATTTATCGTGCCATGGGAAAATTTACATTCTCATCATTGGGTCGGGTGTTACAGATACTGTATGTGCACAAATTACAATTTGCTGATCTAATTTGAGGGTAAAAATGAGCATCATGCATGCAATAAATCCTCTCTTTTTTTAGCAACACAATTGCCTTGATTAATCTTTTGTGGGGAAACAAGAAAAGCATTATACATTAATTAGAGTCCCAAGATGCAAAGAGGAAGCAGTTAAGCATTCATCATGCTGCTTTAGGACAGGGGGCCAAAGGGACAACCTGTATGCAGCTCTGAATTATTCACATGCACTTTCTCCAGCCACCCAAACCACTCCATTATCATCTCATAGACGTGGCCAGTCCACAAGGGGCGGTCACATGACACCACCTGCCAGGACCTAATTGCTCTGGGGCCTCTTATAGCACACAGAATGAGAGCTACTGAACATGTATAAAAACTCAATGTGACTCAACTCTCAGAAGCAGGACTTTTTTTTTTATTTTATTTTTTTAATGGGTTTAGAAGGTTTAACTTCTAAACAAAAAACAAAAAATGAATCCACCTCTTAAACACTAAGCAATGTTTTAATCTTAAATATATATATATCTTTTTACGTGATTTATGACCTGTGACTTTGGGGAGGTCAGGTGGTTGAACATACAGCCCTGCCCTGTGTCACATGATCAGTTCTAAACTATTCAAATGTAGGTGACAGGAAATGAATGCACTGCTATAATCCTTTAATGGAAATGATATAAGAGTCAGTTGAGAAACAGCATAACGAATAATAGTGGGCTTGGATGCATTGCTGTGTCTGGATGCGTGAATGGTTCACTGACTCGGTGACTCCTTGGCTTCAGATCAACAGCAACACACAAGGGAAAAAATAAAACTGTCAGTCAGACACTTGCTTACTCACCCAAAGTTTGCCTTCAAAATAAAAGGCATCCAGCAATTTGACAATGTGATGGTGGTCACAGGAGGCCAGAATTTCAATCTCCACCATATAATCCTCCAGTTCATCCTCCGTCTTTGTATCGATGACCTTGGCAGCAGCGAGGGTCCCATTCTGCTTGTTCTGAGCCTGAAAGCAACATTTGCATTTCAGATATTGCTGGCTGGACTAAATAACAATCAGCTTGGATGACTGACTGCCCAGTCAATGCTGAGGAGTGGGTGTCGTGGAAGAACATTCATCAACATTAACAATTACACATAAGACAAAAGCCATTATGAATCTATTCTAGAGCAATAAACAGTGGAGCACTATGGCTTGTGCAGCTTAAAGAAATCTTGCAGAGGTTCACACCTTTATGAATATGTTTCAAAGAGACTCCATGATGATAACACACTGTTTAATATTGAAATGAAAAATCACTGTACTAGGGAAAGGAAAAGCTGCACCTATTTGAAATCAAAATATTTACGGTACAGCCCATTATCTAACCAACTCTAACAAAAGATTGCTCACCAGTCACTTCATCTGCCTTTTGTCCACCCTCTTTTTGATTTATTTTCACTATGACACACCTACTGCCAAGGCAACTGTGAAGCTAACAGTGGCACACTGGCAGTTATTACAGATCATACCAAATAAACCTATCAATCAATGGGTTACTGCTTAGTGGTTAGGGTAGAGGCCAAACTTCTACAGTGGTACTACATGCGCCAAAATGTTATACAGAAATATTACCAAAAAACAATTGAGGAGAAGTTATTTTAAAGTCAGCTTTGGACGTAATGTTTATGGATACAGTCACAATCTCATGGAGTTAGGGAAAAAGAAAAGGGAGGGAGAGTTAGGACCAAATGAGTGTGTCACACCCTATGTTTACACAGCTCGGACATGACACACTCACTGTGTCTTTCCCTTTGTACCGGGTGGATGGTCGACTTGTACACATTCAGATTAGCTCTATGATGGAGAGGGCAGAGATAATTTAGTTCATGAAGGGCAGTTTGTAACCTTCGGCCATTGAGTACATGACATTTTACAGTCAGTTCTAAAGCTGGTCTGTTTTGAGGAGTTAAATGACAGACTTTGTTGGCGTCAATCCTGCCCATTGCTAAAAAATGTTAACTTTTTTTTAACACATGACTGTCATTTTCCCTATCAGACTCTCACACCACTCAATCAAATGTACGGGCACTACTTTGCCAAAGGACTTCATTTCTGACAGGTATGCCAATCTCGGTATGCAAACTGATGGGCTGTGACAGAAGGAATACTGGTACTTAAAAATGTTGGGTTAGTCCCAAACAAAAGTCACACCTCGTCACAAATTAAACAGATTCAAAACAACAAACTATTTTGATGATGTGTCAGTGAGTTTAAAAGACTCTTCTCCCTCCCACACAGTAAAGACAGCATATTCACACGTTGCTGGCAATCTTTGTCACCCCGCCCAAATGAGGCAGCCATCAAACGCTTGTGAAATAACTGATGTAATATGTTGTCTATGCAGACTGCCTAATGAAGGCAACTCAGCCGCACCCCTACACACAAAAGTGTATATTTGTCTACAGCTTTTGTCTGGTGAGGCGTGACAGTCTTCTGGCTTTTAATCACAGCTAGTTAACCAGCTATTAAGACTGGGAAACTTCATTAAAATGTATGGACTATTAGCTGCATTTTTTGATCACAAACGTTTCCAGGATAAGACAACATGAGCTAACATAAGATCATCGTCAGGGATTGCTGTTATTTAAACATTCAAAACCAATTTTACTAACCTACCTACATTTCTTGTCGGAAAATTGTCTGTGTTCTATTTATATAAAAAAAAATGTATATAGCCTACCTCAACCCTCTCATCAAAGTTGTTCAAAAGAGGTTCTTACTGTATTATTGTATAACCTGGCGAGGCACAGATTACAGGTGGCGGGGACGCAAAACTATGAATACTTTATGATATAATGCAACCAAACACCACAAACTACAGCCTTAGAAATGACTGCATAAGGAAACCTCCCCTCTGTGACACCCTGACTCTCTTATGTTAAACCACCATCCTAAGGCATTGTTTTGGGGCTATTTCATTAAATTTGCATTATACTGTAGCCTAGCGTTGCATGTAGGGCACTGTGTGCACTGTATTATACACAGCTTGTGTTGGCAAAACAAAGCGAAGACTGACCTCAATTGCCAAACTGTTAACCACTAACACTACACACACCTGTCACAGAGCACAACATGGCATTATCAAACTACTTGCTTTAATACACAAAGTCCCAAAGCTGGGAGTGACACAGGATTTCATCATGTTATAGCCTATCTATGTGTCCTCTGATATGATGTTTCAGAGCAACCTCAGACAATCCAGTTTGAAATTTGTGAGGCCATGTTAATTCTGTGGCAGAGGACCAACATTTCTACAGTTTGACTATAAGGCCAAGTGCAAGTCAATGACACGAAAACGTCATATTTACAACCTGACAATGTAACAGGCCCTAGCTTGCTTGAAAGTCAAAATTGGAAAGCCCGATGACACACTCACCAGGTAAGCTTAAATTGTCAATAAACAACAACTATTCTTGGTCACGTTTCTTTACATTTCATCATCAGGATGAGCAGGAAGGTAGACTAACAGTTAAAGCACAATATGAGAGACATGTCAAAGCATGTCTACTAGATTAGAAGATGTGGTCTGAACCCTATGGGCCTGAAGGAGGATTATCCCACCACTGCTGTCATGTTAACATATTGTCTTGTACATGGATGAAACACAGTTGAAGAGAGTGTCTTTCGAAATAGGTTAGAAAACCCCAAGGCGGATGTAATAGCCTACATTACCTTGAACACTTTCCCAAACGCACCATCTCCCAGCTCCCCTATGATCTCCCAGATTTCCTCGGGGTTCTCGTCTCTGTGTACATGTTCGTACTGCTTCTTCTTCTTGTCAGGCCCCAACTTAAATATCTTCCGAAAATTGAAGAAAGACATGTTTTTCGGACGTGGACTAACAGTGCTGCTGTGGATGCGGTCTTCTTCTGTTATTTCCGCCAAGAAAATATAGCGGTTCCCTCCCCCTGACGAGAGCTCAAATGGCTATCGAAATAACAGCATGCGGCGATTAAAAGGCAGACTGTCTGCTAATGTAGCCATTCAGCTGTGATAATGTCAATTATAACTTCCCTCGACGGCGGGTTTTCATAATCACATTAAAGCTAGCCGGGTTCACAGGACGCTGGTCGGGGAGGTGAGGGGTACTGTGAGAGTTCGCTCTTCCGCACAGGGTGGCGTTTCCGTTTTGTTTTTTTAGAATATGACACAGCAACTTCCGACCAAAAAATATCATCACAACCGAACCGCCCGTTTTGTTATCCCATTAAACGTAACTATAACGACTAAAATAAACGGAGAGTAAAAGGAGCAATGCCATGTTGACTGATCATACAGAAGTTAACGGGCTTGCGTCAAGCTCACTGACGTACCCTTTTGGATATCCGCTAAAAGGCTTTCAAAATAAAACAGGAGGCCTACAAACCCCGCCGTACAATTGACACTTAAATTAATATTTAATGTCTCTACTAATTAGAACAGACAACAGGCTATTCCGCATTGTGTAGGCCTATCTATTTTGTAATAGTAGGCTTGGCAATGGAGTAGCCTAATCTTAGTTTTGATGTTTGAGTTTACGCCTACCAGGCCTAGTTATAGGCCTAACGTTAATTTTATAAAGTGTACATCTTGGCTATTTTGCTTAACAAAAACGCATTCTCAGATATTTTTTTTCATGACCTGCAAGAAGCCTAGGTTGGTGTTTTGTTGTGAAAACTAAAGAGACCCGCTAAAAGTGGTAAAGGCTTATTTTGGAGGCCAAACATAATGTTTCCGCCGTCAGTTGGACTGTCAGTTGTGAGCTTGACACGCATGATTCCCTCGCTGTATCAGTTTCCTGGATCTCTTCGGCAGGACGTGCTCAGCGGCTCAGCCCCTCCGCTGTACGCGCTGGGTGTACCCGGCTGTACCCATACCACGCATGGAAGCCCATTTCCGCCAGTAAGATAATAAAAAATAATAGGAAATAATTGATTATCAAAATATTTCCCTATAGCCTCAGGCATAAATGAGATAATCTATTTAATGAGAATGAGATAGCCCACAATGTCGAAATGATGAGATAGCCTAATAAGTCATAGGCTAATTATTAGATCTTATGACTTCGTCGTTGCTTGAGTTGACTTAACTCATAATTTAGACATTTCATTTCATAATTTGGCTACTTTTTTTTTATTCATCACATTCTCATTTGTAGGCCTATGTCATATAATTTCGACTAAAATCACACAATTCAACTGCTTATTTCATCATTTTGTTTTTTAGCCCCTAAAGTATAGGGCTATACTTTTGATCTCATTATTTTGACTTTTGTATCTCATAATTAGGACCATGTATCACATCATTTCGACTTTGTATCCATACATTTTGATAGAAAGTCAATTATGAAAAATAAAACCTGAAAAGATAGCCTACGTCATAAATCTGTGATTAAAAAGTAGGCTAATAATCTATGACAATTTCAAAAATTAGGAAATAAGTCACAGCTATGAGGTAAAAAGTCAAAACTACGAGATAAAAACTGAAATTATGAGACAAAAAGTCAAATCATGACAGAAAAAGTTGAGATAACGAAATAAAAATTATTATTGTGAGAAGTCAACATTTTGAGATAAAAAGTAATTATATCTGGGGGAAAGCCAAAATTAATGTATACATTAATAATCATGGTGTAAAAAGCTGAAATTATATGATAAGAAGTTAAAATTATGAAGAATAAAAAAATATTATAGATACAAATTATTTGATTAAAAGTCATAAGTCAAAAAGTAATTTGATAAATATATTTTTTCTACTTTCTTTTGATCTTATTTATTCTTTTAATGGTAGAATTGGGCTACCATTTCTTAATGTGTGGTCATGAAGAGGAAAAAAATGGGAGTTATTTTACGTTTTAGCCCCATTCAGGTCCATATTATATGCTTTATGTAGTCAGAAGATGTAGAGTAGACTGCTCGTCAGTTCATCTAATTCAAAGTAATGAAGTAGCCGACTAAGCCTAGTGATAGGCTGGGAATGCAGTAGGTCGGACATATGATGTTTATTTTTATTTTCTAAAACTAAAACTGTTATATATAGCCTAAGCTATATATAACAGTTTTAGTTTTTGTAACCACAGTAGCCTACTTCACTGAATAGGCTATACTTTTCCCCCCAGAGAACAAACAAACAAAGGTAAAATGCAACACTTGTTCATTTAGTCTTATTATTCTTATCATTATTAATTGTAGAAATTAAGGACAGCCTACGTTTTGTTGTTCTATTGCGCCCCCCTGTGGAAATAATCTAGGAGGCTATGTCTAGTTTAAGTGCTGTCGGAAATCCCATGTACCTTTGTACTGATAGCAATGTGGACCGTAAACTAGTGATAGACTCTGATTTTCAGTCAAGCAGAGTCCTGTTTTCATAATGTTTTGTGTTTCTTGAAGTTGAAAATACAAAATGCCTACCAAAAGTAGTTTGTATTTTATATAGGCTAGCATATGGTTTTGATTAGCTAAGCCTGCAAGGGAAAGAAGGACCGTGTATTTGAAGGCACCAAAAGGCTAATATTCTCTTCATAAATTGTGCTTTTCATGTAGGTTCTCCAAAATGTTCTCAAATTTACAGCTGTTTTCGATGTAGAAGCTTGGCTTAGTGTTACACGTGAGAACTAACAAACTGGTCTCAAACAGTCTAGTTCACTTCTTCAAATGGTCGCGTGCGGCGTGTCCAGGCAGCTGAAGAAGCGGGACCGCCCTGCTGTGGACTACGTATTGATTTGCACTGCCCTTCTGTCCGTAGACTACTTTGCCGTGGGAATCCAGCCTCTCTCTTTAGGGCGTAGAAGACGGATTAAACGCCAGTTTTACTGCGTTGTCATGTTTCACGAGGAGTTCAGAAGCCCCTAAACCCGCCTGATACCATCATTTCATGGATGCACACAACGTCTGAGAGCGGAGAGAGACTTGTTTCCCCCTCTACCAACTTTGCTTTTAACATCTTCACGAGGCAATTTCCTGATGGTTTTGGACACTGTAGGCTATATCGTTTGCATGGATGACCATATCATTTTGTAGCGTTTTAGTAGGCCTATCATATTTGTTGGTGCAAGTTATATTAAGTCTGCGAATATGCAGCTCCGAACGGTCCTTGATGTTAATGTTGTGGACGTGCAGAAGAGAAGGAATCCCTCCAAACACTATGTAAGTTTTCTTCTTGTTCTTTATTTCTGTTAAGTTGTTAAAGTAGCTTTGTTATGGAAACTGCGTGTGCATCATTCAATGCACAATCGGTTGAATTTGTATTGATTGATTTATTATTATAGCCTACATGTTTTGCCATATTAGCAGCTGTATCTACTGCAGTCACCATTTTGGTTCAGGGATCGAAATATCTCAACCACAGCTGGAGTGATTTGATCTGAACATTTCTACCAGACATCCATGCTGAAAGAATGATGAATCTGGAATTTAATTATTATGAAGATTGAATCCTGAAAATAATTCTTATGCAACCACGAGGTCAGTTGTGTCTATTAGTGAAATGTCGTTAATAAATGACATTTTGCATTGTTGGCAAAATGTCACCATCAAAAGGCAAATAAAAAAAAATCACATAGGATACCCATCCCTTTTTGCAGTCCAAACATAGTCAACTTGCTTTTATAGCCTACTTTATTGTCAACAGTTGTTTGGCTGCTGCGGGGATAGCGGTATCTGTGTTTGATTGAGGCAGGCTTAGCGATGACAGGGGACTGGGACAAAACATTTTTTTTTCAAAAAACAATGAAGTAACCGACTGTAGTTTACAAACGTAATATTTTCATGTATATTTACACAATACTTAATGAGCTGCAGCTGAAAATAAATAGATTAATAGGCCTATGGCTTGCAAACTAACCTAAGCAGTGTTTGGTGGATGGAGGGACAAAACAAGCCTAGCCAGAGATTTAGCTGATCAAGGAAAGCAAATCTAGGTAGTTGTTCATAGTCGTATGGCTCTTATTTTTGGTGTGTAGAAGCAGGCTGCTGTCTCGTCATATTCAGTTAAGTAATTGTATTGGCTGTATGATAACAAGTTTTCCCTAGTTGTAAATGGAGAGAGCTGGCGGAATGTTGCTCAATAATACAATAAGCATGAGCTGGCAATAAACTTCAGCCTTTTGATTTTATATTTTATTCTCTCTCAAGGGATAGCACCTGAGATGTGATTTGCAGAGCAGATATATGTGTTCTGGAGTAAAACACAAACAAACAAACAAACAAACAAACAAACAAACAAACAAACAGTTTATGGGCTTTAATTCTAGAAAAAAGGACATAATTCAGTTCACATTCAGAAAATATTTCTGAGTACCAGCTATGCTAGTATCAACATTAACACAACCTTAAGCTGACAGCAGTTAAGCAAATATGTAATGCACAAAATAGCTTATACTCTCTCACACTACACCTTATATAAAAAAAAAGGACCGCGCAATGGTATGAAAACAGTTAAAATCAAATGCAATAAGCAAAGTGCCAAACATCTCCTTTACTTGTAGATTATAGCTGGGCTGTCTGTGATCCATTTCTTTCAGTAACACATTTCAGATTGGGCTCATTTAGTCTGCCACATACGATAGATGTCTGCTGGACGGAAATTGTGTACCAGTAAAATGTCCTTAATGAAGCAAGGGTCATATTGATTTATGCCAGAGGGAATGCTCCATGCATGCGTCTTCACACCCGTGAGATTTGCTTTAGCGAGACACATCCCAATGTAAACATCATCATTGGGAAGCATCGGTATGGACATGGACATGTTGTATATGACTAACGCTGTGTGGCCAGACAGGCGGCAGTGGCGAAGTGGGTAGGGTGTTTGCCTCTGGTGTGCAGGGTCGATCCCCCGTCTCCCCGCCACATGTCGAAGTGTCCCTGGGCAAGACACTGAACCCCGAATTGCTCCCGATAGTTAGCTTAGTTAGCTTAGCACCCTAGTGCTAAGCCTACCCTGCGTGGTAGCTGCTGCTATCGGTGTATGAATGTGTGTGTGACTGGGTGAATGTGTGCAAAAACAATGTAAAGCGCTTTAGGTCTGTGATAAACGGAGATATAGCGCTATACAAGTCCATTTACCATACCACCATTTACCATTGAGGAAGCCCCCACCACCACAGTAGGGGGGGGGGTATGAGTCTGACCTATACCTGAATTGGAACAAAATACTTGCTCTTTTGCCATCTCTCGGGGTACCCATTGGTGATCAAATGTCCAGCAAAGAGGTGCTTGCTTCCGTCATTGTCCAGCAAAGAGGTGCTTGCTTCCGTCATTGTCCTTTAGGCTTTGGAGGTACTTGACTATGTTGTCTGTGTTGACAAAGACGTCATCATCGCCATTTAGCAGGAAGCGAGCTTGCTGACAATTTCTTTCCATCCATTCAAAGAAGAGTACCTGCTTCAAGGTGAGGTTGAAGAATGATTCATTAAAGTCCCACTGGAGAATGTCATTGGAGGTCCGCTGCTCCAGTTCGAGGAATTGGTTCATTCTCTATTTCTTTAAACCAGCCTTCATCGTTCCTGAGATGAAGATTCTTCGAATCTGCACACCTTTGTGAAATCTTTCAGCACCTCTCGGCGTTCATAGTTCACAGGGGAGCTTTTTATGACCAGCAGAAGGAAAACATCTTCAGACTCATCAGCTCCTCCACATTTTTCAGGAGTGTCAAGTAGCATGGGAAAATGGCGACAGTGGCGATAGTAGAGGACATTTTTATTGTCATCAGAAAGACCACTGAAGCCTGGGATGTTGGCAGCAGACACATCTTGTTGACATCTTGGCCAGGTGTAGCTAAAGGTCTGGTTTTTGATGAATGCCCCCGTTTGACCGGTACTAGCCACGTCGTCTTGCTGATTATGGTTTTTAATGTCAATAGAATCTTTCCAGAGATAGACAGCCACGAGAAGAGCTCCCAACAGCAAGGACGTTCTTACTTTGAATTGTCTCCCCATTGAAACTCTGCAGTGAAGAATAAAATAGTTTTCTCATTATCACATCTCAATCTGACACACATTGATATATTAAAGATCAGGATCGGGAGTTTGATCCAAAACCATCACAAATGTAACTGAAAGGATTTTGTGGAACAACTTCTTCATCTGTCACTGCCATGTGTAAAGCTTTAAGTTATTAAATCATTTGTTTAAGGTGAAGAAAGGTCACATAAAGATTGTTGTCAGGGTTAAAAGACACAAACTTTGGTAGAAGATGGGATGCAGAGACAGTGGTCGTTCATGTAACAATGTCGCATTGCTTTAGCCAGGGGTGAATCCTATTTCCAAATAATCAGACATAACTGGGTCAAAGACGAATAAGGATTTCAAATTAGAAAAAAAATGAAATTGTAAATAAATGCAAATTCAAGCACTTTCTATATTAATCAGAGTGTTCTGTATTCATATCAACAAAAGGAACTGCATTTCTGAATGCAATTACAATTTTTTTTGTTGAATCCTATGATTTATCCCATGAAAAATGTCCTTCCTGGGTAACGGAAAAGGAATTTAAAATTAATTCAATATTTACCATTTTTAGCATATACAAGTTTATGAATATCCATAGTTAGAGCTAACCAATCTTTTACTGCTCAGAAAACTACATTTCTATCACTATTAATATGATTTATTTGGGTATTTATACTGAAATGGGCTCATAACTTGCTCTCGATCACACAATATTCCATTCCAAAAAGAGCAAAAATTGGGAAAATGTCTGAAAATTATTTACAGTAAAGTTTAAATGGTTGTTGTTGTATCCTCAACTCAGGAAAACATAGTTGTGTAAAATAACTCATAAATCTGGGTTAAATGACCTGTTTGTCATTGTTACTCGGAATGACATCCTGTTATCCAGGAATGACATACTGCTATGGATGTAGGCTAGTTTTTCTCTAAAGGCTCCCTTGGAAACATATTTTTTCAACATTCATACAAGGCCATCCTAGCCTAAGTCTAGGCTAGGCTAGGTCTAGGCCTAGGTCTAGGCTAGGATGGCCTAGAGGTAAGGTGGCCGACCAGTAACCATGAGGTCGCTGGTTCGATCCCCGGCACCGGACAGGGGGGTGTTAGTTTTAAAACTAGCAGAGGCTGGTATTGCGTCTACGGTGCCCACCATCTCTACCATTGTGTCCTTGAGCAAGCCACTTAACCCCAAAAACTGCTCCAGGGGCGCCGCACTATGGCTGACCCTGCGCTCTGACCCCCTCCGAAGTGTGGGAACTTGAGAGGGGATATGCTGAAAGACAAATTTCAATGTGCCTCGTGTACAACTGACAATAAAGATAACTTAACTTAACTTAATTAAAAAGGAAACACTGACTGAAAAGATTTTAATTTTTCCAATCTTTAATTTCATGAAACAACAATGTAACTTTCAAGTCCTGTAACAGTATGTAACACAGAATCAGACAGGTTAAAACTTGTTGGGACTAAAATACAAATTGCAATCTTTTCCAATAAATTGAAAGGGATACATCACTAACAACAGTTATATTCTATGTATGAATAAGGCGTCCTTCAAAATTGCTCATTAAGAATCGTCCCTTACCATTTTTTTTGACACATTGCCTAACTAAAACATCAAGTCCTTTTACAAATAAGTGCAAACCTATGGATGAAACTTTCAATTTCTAATTTTTACTAATCTGCCTTCCAGTAGCACTTCACTACTAAATAACAATAACTTCCCTTCTTCTGCTCAAGAAACATAGCCCTATTTTGGGGGTCTGCATTCCTCCTGGCACTAAAAAGTCTCTATTTGACAGCGGCATCTGGAAGGACAGAAGTGAAAACAGGCATGAAACATGAACAGTTTGGAAAACCAGGCAGACAGCCATGCATGCTACAAAAATTCATAAGAGATTAAAAAAAACACATACTATGTTATTAATATAATATAACAATATCAACTCAATGCTTAAAAAGTGACAAATACTATTTAAAAAGCTTTCTTCACTAAAATGTCCAGTCTGGATAACAGAGGACATGCCCTGGGTAACAGAAAATCTTTGTTATCCAGGAAGGACATTCTGTTACCCAGGGAGGACAAAACGATACATTTCACGCAAAAACATATTCAAAAAAAGGCCTACTTGGCTAAGACATATCTTAGCCTTTAACACATCAATGCCACATTAAACATGAAATAGGCAGTTTTTAAATAGAAAAACAGAATATATGTTTGATTAGCGTTATCCAGAAAGACACATGATTTTTGGTCGAACCTGACCAGTAACCAAAAAGGCATAATAGCAACATTTTTAAGAGAGAATTACTGACCTTTTCAGATGTTTGGGGGTTCTCCAGAATCTTCTTTCTCATCCAATATCCTGTTACATGACTATTCAAATGCATTCTGGGTAATGTATGCATTTGAAGTCTGTTACCCGGGCAGGACATAAGGGAAATCCAAAAATCTGGACAAAAGTATTTCTTGCATGAAATTTTTAATAAGCTTTGTATTGGTATTATATTTGTAGGGATCATTGCAAACATCAACACAATTATGCCCAAGTAAATAATTAATGCTTTTATAAATGTTTTAAAACATTTGTGTTGCTTTTCTTCACTTGGATTTTAACCCGGACGTTACCCAGGAAGGACAATTTGGCACTTTGGAGCTCAAAAGCTCTTTGAAATTTTAATTTCTCACAATAAATAATTGTATAAGTGATTGAAGAGGGAAGAGTTGAGTAACATAATATAGTGATTTAAAATGTAGATTTATTTTTTACTTTATGAATATGGCTTGGACATCAGAATTGACATGCCACGTCTTTGACCCAACTACAGATTTGTAGATCTATAATGTATTCTATCAAGTCTAGAATATTCATCAACAATTGTGAACTAGTTTTAACTAGTCTTCTTTATAGACATTGAGTGACACAAGCCACGACTGACAGAAAATACATAGTATCAGTTCTAACAGTTCTGCAAGTAGCTTAGACAGTATTAGATAATGCTCCTTTGTTACGAAATCTGTTGCTGTTAATATGTAAAATATCCACTAAAACATGTTATGTGGGGCAGCGTGAATACCCCCTCTGGCTGTGGGGAATTTTACATAATAGCATTTGTTGGTAGTGTTTTGTAAACAGATTAAGTTCCACCCAAGCTCCTCCCTGCTACTTTGCGACAATGATAGGGGAATGACTGGGTAGTGGCTCACCCTTGTTTTTTCACTCACTGTCACTGTGATGGCACAGTTGAGTTCTGAAAGTTTTTCCTATTTTAAGTGTTGCCAGTTTTTTTAGCCCCTTTGTCCAGACTGAAATATCTACATATCTATATTTCATACCCCTTCCTGTTCCCAACAGGATAGATTGTATCGATCTATTCTCAATCCTCAATTGCTTACATCCAGTCAAAAGATCAAGTTGTTCAATGCTTTGGTTCAGCTTCTGAATTATTTGACATATATCAGTTGACACAACAATCATTATCTGTACTTGCTTCAAGCCCATCTTAATTTCTTCCTGTTCATCAGTAAAACACAACATTGCCTTAATATCCTGAGAGGCAAATCACTTTATTTTAACAGAAAACATCACTTAAACAAGATTTAAGGGATTAATCTGGGAAAATCAATGAATAAGACTTGGTGTAAAGTTAAACAGAGAATCTGAGACCTAAATCGGAACATCTACATGTTCTCTCCTGATTAAATAAGTATAAAACAACTCGCCAAACTAGCACAAGTGTGTAAAATATATAAGCTACATATTTAAAATATAAGAATAGTTAAATACACTTGTAGACATATGAAAAGTCATAGATACATATAGCAGCACACAATAAAAACAAACTTAATTCAAAAATAATTACCGGGACATGTCAGTAGATCAGTGTGAGTGTTGGGTTAGTATCTACGATAGTCAGTAGTCAGCCGGTGCAGATTGGAGGAGTAGTTACAGTAAAAATGAAACAGTTTTTTTCTTTTCCTCATGTTTTACCTTTAAGACCGCCCCTCTGCAAAGGGAGAGCATGCACAATGGGTGTAGGAACAAAGGTTAATTCAGTTACTGGGCAGGTATTTCTCTATTAGAATTCAGATAGATGAGATGAGATTTGATCTTTTCTCTCTGTGGAAGTCAGTCACGTTGACAGATGGCTCACACATATACGGCACAACATGAATAGTTTGACTGTAACCGCTCTTGGGTGGTGATGCAAATTATATTTACGTTTTCATAAATGTGTTTAATAATTAATTTCTTGTTCTCATAGCCAGGTGACTGTAAGCTTAGCTTAGCATACAGACAAGACAGTCAATACTTAACAGTCAATACTTAACCAAGTGCTAAACTGTACAAATAGGGACAAGGAAGTCATAATTATTAAATAAGAAGTCCGTCTTAGACTCAAGACTTTATTGTCCCCAAGGGGAAATTCTTTTTCACGTCACAGTACAGTTATGGTCCGCACGCCTACAGACAATAACAGATGGACAACAAATGCAACAAAAATAACATGGGATAAAAGGTAGTAATAATTAAGGGCCAAAAAGCAAAAATTATTAGATAAACAGTTGAATTGTGTGATTAAAAGTCTAAATTATATTGTAGCCCTACAAAGTCAAAATGATGTGATATAAAGTCATAATTATGTTAAGAAAATACAAAGTCGAAATTACAAAAAACAAGTTAATAGTAAGTAAGTAACATTTATTTATATAGCACTTATCGAGACACAGCAAGAAAGTGCTTTACATAGCAGAGAAGGCAATAATAACAGAATATAAAGATAAATACACAAACAAAAAAAACAAAGCAAGAAACATTACACATAAGGCACTGTCTGAGCTGTTTTACTAGAGAAAGCAAAATACAGTCAGGATAATGTCTCAAGAAATTAATTAGAATTGGCTGTTATAAGAATGTGGGCCAAAATCTTGGAAAACCGTCCTGTAAAAATATGTTTTGAAAAGTGATTTAAAGGAGTGCACTGAGCTTGCGAGCCTGATCTCCTCTGGCAGGGAATTCCACAGCTGAGGGGCTTTAACTGAAAAGGCCCAGTCACCTTTTGTAGCGAGGCAGGCTAAGGGAATGGTTAATAAGCTAAGCTCCTACCTGCTGAATACATCAACCTCGGATTTAAAGTAATTGAGATGGAGGAAGTTTTGTGACCTCCAGCATGTTATACTAGAGAGACAGGCCAGCCATTATGTCAGAAATGTTGTCGGTGTTATTACCAGCCAGCGGGACAAGGAGTTGGGTGTCATCTGCATAAACATGAAAATTGATATTATGGCTACGGATGATCTCGCCCACTCATATTATCTGGTAAAAAGTCCAAACTATGAGATATGATGATAAACAAAAGAAAAAAAAGGATTCAGTTGTATTGAAGAGTCAGGTCCACACGTCTGGCGCTGTGAAACCAAAAAACTGGCTGGGCTCTAGCTCTGAACTAGCTCCGATTTCGCGTCAGTGTGAAAGGGGTAAAAGAGAGTTCTGTTTAGGCGCTACACAGAACGTCTTCGCAGAGAGGCTCAACAGCTATGCAAGTGTGAGAAACAAAAAGGGATTTTTGGACACTACATCATTTAAACAGTTTCTAGTAGAATCACCAAAAAAAATCTGTAGGGGAGAACGGGGTAATCTGAGACACTTTTTACATTTGCTCCCCTCTAAGCGAGATACAATTATTTATCACTCAAATTTACACATTTCCCATTAATTCAGGATGTTTCCTAGAAATGGGCAATAGCAGATTTTTTTCAAGACAAAGGGCAGTGAATATATGATTGTTTAAAAAAAAGTTATGTGTCTCACTTTATCCCAGCTGTGGGGTAAACTGAGACAGACCAGAAAAATCAAGGGGGTAAACTGAACCACTTACTTTTTACACTCTGAAACAACCATAACAACACAAATTGTAACAGTTAGAATCATGACTGCTAGCTTGAAAACCAATTATTACAAAACTAATGTCGGACTAGTAACAGAATCATGGAGTTTGGCCAATTAAGCAAAACATTTTTCTAAACACTTGAAAGTACCTCTGATCAAATACAACATATAATTCATATTCATTAATTAACATTCAAATGACAGATAGAACCAGTTAGATTAAAACACAGTCTGGTGGTCAGAACACAGGACCCTTAGAGCCAACTAGTGTCTGGGGGTCAGAGCAAAGGACAATCAGAACCAGAACAGTCTGGGACTCAGAACAGGACTACTGTTACTGTTACTCAAAAGATGGAAAATGACAGCTGGGTCTACAGTAGACCCAGCTGTCATTTTCCATCCTTTGAGTCTTTTTTTTCTGCATTTGTTTTATTGGGATCATTCATTGAATAAAGGCATATTTCTTAGTCTATTGATGTTAAAGGTCACTCTCCTGTCCCCCACATACATACGTGCCAAACCATGCCCTTGCTGACACCCCTTCAACCATCAACCCCCACCTCCAGCCCACATTGTCTTTTGTCTTTTCAAACTAGTCTCCTTGCTACCTCAAATATAATGGATTCATTAAAAAGGGGGCACAGACACTGTCTCACTTTACCCCACAGCATTTGTCTCACTTTACCCCACTGCCACAATTTGAGAAAAAACTACCTCTCTCAACAATTCAGGCTAATCTTCAGTTATCATCATCACGTGGTTTCATATGTTGATAGTTCATCAACATGTGTGATAGAAGTTTTTCTACCTGATTCAATTTGATTTGGCCCAACAATCGATTAAGTTGACAGCAAGAAAATTTACTTTTACATACAAAAAAAATATTTTTGTGAAAAAAAACATGCTTACAACATCACCATGAGGTCCTCTCTTTTATGGCCAAGGAGAAACTCTTGAAAACATATATCTCACATGACGAAAAATGTGTTCCGTGTCCTAGATACAGGGGGTGTCTCACATTACCCGATGTCTCACATTCCCCCGTTCTCCCCTACCCGAAAAATAGCATAATATGGGATCTTTAAAGTTGTATTCCATAAGATTTGTATCTACACTCAACAAAAATATAAACGCAACACTTTTGTTTTTGCTCCCATTTTTCATGAGATGGACTTAAAGATCTAAAATTCATTCCAGATACACAATTGTACCATTTCTCTCAAACATTGTTCACAAATCTGTCTAAATGTGTGATAGTGAGCACTTCTGCTTTGCTGAGATAATCCATCCCACCTCACAGGTGTGCCACATCAAGATGCTGATCTGACATCATGATTAGTGCACAGGTGTGCCTCAGACTGTCCACAATAAAAGGCCACCCTGAAATGTGCAGTTTTGTCTCACAGCAAAATGCCACAGATGCCACAAGCATTGAGGGAGCGTGCAATTGGCATGCTGACAGCAGGAATGTCAACCAGATCTGTTGCTCGTGCATTGAATGTTCATTTCTCCACCATAAGCCGTCTCCAGCAACTTCGCACAGCCATTGAAGAGGAGTGGAACAACATTCCACAGGCCACAATTGACAATCTGATAAACTCTATGCAAAGAAGATATGTTGCACTGCATGAGGCAAATGGTGGTCACACCAGATACTGACTGGTTCTGAGTCCCCAGACCCCCAATAAAGCAAAAAAATGCACATTTCAGAGTGGCCTTTTATTGTGGACAGTCTAAGGCACACCTGTGCACTAATCATGATGTCAGGTCAGCATCTTGATGTGGCACACCTGTGAGGTGGGATGGATTATCTCAGCAAAGCAGAAGTGCTCACTATCACACATTTAGACAGATTTGTGAACAATGTTTGAGAGAAATGGTACAATTGTGTATCTGGAATGAATTTTAGATCTTTAAGTCCATCTCATGAAAAATGGGAGCAAAAACAAAAGTGTTGCGTTTATATTTTTGTTGAGTGTAGTTAACTGTCTGTTATGTTCCTATTTTTACAAAGTGAGTTAAAACAATGATGATTGAGCACAAGACCCACTGATGAAAGCTCTTGTGTTTGCTGCTTGGCCCTGTTATACTACCGGAGGGGCTATGCCGTATTATCCACGCTGCAGCGGTGCATACTAGGGGTGTGAACGTTTACAAAAATGTCTAACCGTGTACACGACGGAATTTTTTTCGTGTACACGGTTAACCGTGACGTCATTGTCTTCGCGCGCCCGCCGTCCTGTAGGCGCGCGCGCACACACACATACGCGTTCGTTCGCCTGTAAACACACAGTTGAAATGAACTACGCTCGTTTACACACCTCTTATAATAGGTCCATGGCACAAACACAAACACACACACGTTCGCCTGACATGTGCGCCGTCATTATCGCGCTTCATTCATTTCCTGATTAATATAGCCTATCGCTTTCTACATGTCCACGTTCATGCAGGTTGAACAGGTGTTATAAAGTTCGGGCTACTTACGAGCTTAGTTCACGTCAACCGAGTAACTTTAATCTTTAGGTTATCTTTCATCACTCTTCCGTGGCTGTGAGTCGAGCACCGGCACAGCGACTCCCCGTGTGTGTGTGTGTGTGTGTGCGCCGATACACACACTCACACAGACACACACTCGCCGAGGGACAGACCGATTCGGCAGACTAGCTTTTATCATCCCCAATTAGTTTAGGCCTACTAGTGATGTAAAATCAATAAATGTGTGTCTCCAGAACATATTTAAAAACTTTGAAAAAAAGAAAATTTTAAATTTGAAGATTTTTTTTTAAACGGTTTTCGTTTATTGATTTTTCCTAAACGGTTATGATTTACTAAACAGTTACACGTGTACACGTGCACACCCCTAGTGCATACTTTTACTCAGGACATGAGAGCTTCAGACCTAGTAGTACTGAGTTCAGACCTGTGTGCTTCCCAGTACATCTGTTAGTTTTTTATTTCGTTTCAACAATCTCCTTTACTTGTAAATTACAGCTGGGTCGTCTCTGATCCATTTCTTTTATCACATTTCAGATTGGGCTCATTTAGTTTGTGCCACATAAGATGGATGTCCCATGGACGGAAATTGTGTATGAGTAGCATTTCCTTAATGTAACAAGGGTCATATTGATCTTTGTCAGAGGGAATGGTCCATTCGTGCATCTTCACACCCGTATGAGAAACAGGCGTGAGTTTTGCTTGAGCGAGACACATCCCAATGTAAACATCATCAATGGGAAGCATCGGTATGGACATGGACATGTTGTATATGACTAACGCTGTGTGGCCAGACAGGAGGAAGCCCCCACCACTACAGTAGGGGGGGTATGAGTCTGACCTGTATACCTGCATTGGAACAAAATACTTGCTCTTTTGCCATCTTATGGGGCCCGCACCGCTGATTAAATATCCAGTAAAGAGGTGCTTGCTTCCGTCATTGTCCTTTAGGCTTTGGAGGTACGTGACTATGTTGTCTGTGTTTGCAAAGACATCATCATCGCCATTTAGCAGGAAGCGAGCTTGCTGACAGTTTTTTTTCATCCATTCAAAGAAGAGTACCTGCTTCAAGGTGAGGTTGAAGAATGATTCATTAAAGTCCCACTGGAGAATGTCATTGGAGGTCCGCTGCTCTAGTTTGAGGAGTTGGTCAATTCTCTCTTTCTCTAAACCAGCCTTCATCGTTCCTGTGAGGAAGATTCTTCGAATCTGCACACCTTTGTGAAACCTTTCTGCAGCCCAGGTTTTGCGCAGCACCTCTCGGCGTTCATAGTTCACAGGGGAGCTTTTTATGACCAGCAGAAGGAAAACGTCTTCAGACTCATCAGCTCCTCCACATTTTTCAGGAGTGTCAAGTAGCATGGGAAAATGGCGACAGTGGCGATAGTAGAGGACATTTTTATTGTCATCAGAAAGACCACTGAAGCCTGGGATGTTGGCAGCAGACACATTTTGTTGACATCTTGGCCAGGTGTAGCTAAAGGTCTGGCTTTTGATGAATGCCCCCGTTTGACCGGTACTAGCCACGTCGTCTTGCTGATTATGGTTTTTAATGTCAATAGAATCTTTCCAGAGATAGACAGCCACGAGAAGAGCTCCCAACAGCAAGGACGTTCTTACTTTGAATTGTCTCCCCATTGAAACTCTGCAGTGAAGAATAAAATAGTTTTCTCATTATCACATCTCAATCTGACACACACTGATATATTGATATTAGTATAATCCAAAATCGTCACCCATGTAAATGAAAGGACTTCATGGAACGCCTTCTTCAACTGTCACTGCCATGTAAAGCTATAAGTTATTAAATAATTTGTTTAAGGTGAAAAAAGGTCATGGAAAGATTGTTGTTGGGGTTAAAAGACACAAACTTTGGTAGAAGATGGGATGCAGAGACAGTGGTCATTCATGTAACAATGTCATATTGCTTTAGCCAGGGGTGAATCCCATCCCAAAATAATCTGACATAACTACAGATTTGTTGATCTGTAATGCTCTTTTTTTTCTCCATATAGCTCCTGTTAGGAAGCAAAATTATTATCAACAGTATAAGTCTATATAGTATGTTAACTCTTATCACATTAGGTTGCAGAAAGTTCCAGTTCTGCAAGTTGCTGAGGGCACTTTCACACCTTCCGCGTTTAGTTTAATTGAAACAAACTCGGGTGTGTTTTTGTCTTTGCTGCGGTTTGTTTGTTCAGTGAAGTTCACAGCAATCCCACTCTGGTGCAGACCAAATGAGAGCCCTGACAATGCAGATGAAGCCCAGATGTGTCTATTTTCACTGTTTTTGATGGAAATCGGAATCTTCCCTTTTTGCGACAATATAAATGTTTGTTTTTGCTTTCTTCACTGATGAACATTTCTTTTGTTCAAGTGTAACACCCTTCACCTCACCAGCAGTAAGTGGAAGAGCTGCATAACTATCTATAAACTCAGGCCCTGTTCTCACGGCAACACGAAACGGTGCAAACGCGGAAAAATTCCCGCGGTTGCACTATATCATGTACATGAAAACAGCAAATGCAGGCATGAAACCGCAAGTTTGAGATCACCTCCCAGGGAGGATTTTTTGGAAAACACAACGGTTTTGGTTTCTTGTAAACACCGAAACCATTTCCCCTGGTAACGCTGATGTCACGGCTCCACCCTCACACATGCGCATTGCGTTTGGAGATAAATGGGCATGCGCCGTCTTTGTAGGTCCATGTGCGCCAGTTGGAAAACAACAACAGCAATGGCGGATCACCAAGCTGTATTCGCTGTGCTGTTGCTGATGAGTTGGTTATCGTGCCTACAACGACGATCGCTCCTACAACAAAATATGGAATTGCTGCGCCAATGCTGTGAACAGAGCTGAGAAAAAGAATCGTTCTTGCGCAGGCGCGCCTTTTTATTAAATTCTTACAGCCGACACCGGATGCACCGGAAATGCTATTTACTACTACCTTGTACCGCCAACTGCTGGCCTGGCATATTTACTACATCGATTTTGTCCCGTTTCCTCTGAAAACATGTGTACGAGTGAAGATGTCAGATAAATTGTGTCTGAACGGGGTTTTAAAAAAAAACAAAAACGGGAAAACTGTCACGTTTTCACCGTGAGAACAGGGCCTCATTGTACATTTCCTCTCACCTTCCTCACAGGACTGGCTCATTTCACTCAACCTCGCAGCACTCAAGCCACTCACAAACCCACCTCACCACACACTTACGCCGCTGTCTTAAAACATTCTTCACAGAGTGGATTCTTAACATTTAGGACTGTCAGTTTCGATGTTGGTAAAAAAACAAAACATAAACAAAACAAAGAACTACTACTCCTGAACAGGTACCAAGTTCCCCCTTGCCCCCGACACATCTGACCAATGTGGGAAATGAATTTTCTCACTTGGCTGTATTTTGGTTTGCTGCACCTCAACTGATTCAGACCGGAAGACACTATAGGGGACCTTTTCACAAAAATGGAATTCAGATTTCCAGGCTGATTGATAAAGCCAGCCTTGACCTAGTCTAATCTGCGTAGTTGCACATACGCCAATCCAGGATAAAAAGGGGCTGCTATGTGAAGTCAGGTGTAAGTTATTCTGTCAAGTGCCAACCCAAAGCTTTCAGAGGTAGACCCCGGGATCAATCACAGATTTACTCATGGAAAATGGAATAGATGGCCCATTTTCCCCAATGCCTTGCTAGTCAATACAGATGCCCTTTACCTGAAAGGGCAGAGCCAGCTCTACTTTCTCCGCAGGCTAAGGTCTGTTAATATGACATGCTGTACATGTGTTATCAGCCAGTGGTTAACCAGTGCTCTGCTTGATGGTGCAGTATGCTGGGGTAGCAGCATGACGGACAAACACATTAAAAGGCTAGACAAGCTAATTAAAAAAGCCTGTTCAGTGCTGGGCAGGAGGCTGGACCCAGTGGTAGAGAGATGCGTGAGGAGGAAAGTGTGGGGCATCCTCGACAACGACAGCCAGCCACTTCTTTTTTTGTTTCAATTATTTATTGGGTTTTCAATTTTTTTAACAACAAGAACACAAACAAAGAACAACTGTCTCCGGGCTCGATTGAAATCAAAATACATCACACAAAAAAAACAATAAGCTTTCTAGCCATCCACTTCTAAACATTTTGGCAGGTCAGAAGAGCAGCCACAGCGACAGGCTCATCTCCATGCGATGTAGGACTGAGCGGCACAGGCTACTCCTCAGTCAA
Organism: Hyperoplus immaculatus; assembly: GCA_949357725.1. Lineage (NCBI taxonomy): Eukaryota > Metazoa > Chordata > Actinopteri > Uranoscopiformes > Ammodytidae > Hyperoplus > Hyperoplus immaculatus. Next base: position 25,075,810 of record OX442358.1, on the reverse strand, counting down.
ATAAGCCCCCCCCCCCCCACACACACACACACACACACACACAGACAGTCTCACCCCACCTGACACTTTTACTTGACTTTTTGATGACTATGCACTTTGCACAGCTGAACTTTAAGTACAGAGGCTTTTGTCTTTAACTGTATGTGTCTTTATCATGTGTTTTATGGGACTATGTGTATGTTTTTGATACAGGAATGTCGATAAATAAAGTATCTATCTATCTAGTATGTCAGACTCCTTTTCAGGACCAGGCTAAACGTAAAGGATACATCTCCATAACTGATGTACAGGCTTTTGTGCAACCAAATCTTGGCTTAAGTAGGCCAGGATAATAGAAATATCCCAGCCTAATCTCTTATTTTGGTTTAGTGCAATAGCCCCTTGGTGTGAAAGAAAACCGAAACTCGTGAAAAGACAGTATTAGTTAAGGGGCACTTTACACGACAACACGAAACGGTGCAAACGCGGAAAAATTCCCGCGGTTGCACTATATCATTTACAGGAAAACAGCAAACGCAGGCATGAAACCGCAAGTTTTTGAGATCACCTCCCAGGGAGGATTTTTTGGAAAACTTAACGGTTTTGGTTTCCTGTAAACACCGAAACCATTTCCCCTGATAACGCTGACGTCACGGCTCCACCCTCACACATGCGTAGTCTATAACATTTGCTGTCAAAATACCCACAACACAAGGGAGTTATAAAGTTAGAAGACAACATGAACGGTGTCTCCACGGCACCATCACTGTGATCAGCGGACAGTGTCGTGCAGTGCTAAAATATAGCCTAACACTCGCCAATTTAGTCTAAGCGATTAGTAAGTTATTGAGACCACCGGCCACTTTGTCTGGGGAAAGATTTGTGCTTTGCCGGTTTTTCTAGCCAAATAAACGTGTGTAGCTTCTATGCCAGGGCAGGGACACGGCTCTCTCTACATTAAAAAACACTATCCATAGTTCAGCGCGCAGCGGTTAAGTTACTGTTCAACAAAAGGAGCATTAAGGCTACGGCTTCACAGTAAAAGCATTTCACTGGCTAAACATTAATAGCATTTCACTGGACAAACGTGAGTTGACTTTTATTTTGAAGTACGCCTAACAGGAAGGTATCCGCTCACGAAGCCCCTTCACTATCAGCAAGTCTTCTGTTTTTACGAGTTCAATGCGGTGAAATAAGAGGACAGAAAGCTTGTCTTTTACAATACTTGTAACCCCAAGCTTACACCAACCGCTTTATGAACGTTAGTGGCATTAATTTTCGGTTATAGTAAGGTTTTATGCATCAAATTGTACCGGAAGAGCTATCTACTAGGCTGTCACCGCTGACTATTGGCTTGGCATGGCTGCTACACTGCTACTACAGCGATTTCGGCCCGTTTCCTCTGAAAACATGTGTACGGGTGAAGATGTCAGATAAATTGTGTCTGAACGGGGTTTTTTTTTAAACCAAAAACTGGAAAACTGTCACGTTTTCACAGTGTAAAGTGCCCCTAAGTCTCCTTTGTTAGGAAATCTGTTGATGGTATATCTAGTCAAACAGGTTTTTGCCTCCAACCTTGAAAGGCACAAAACAATTTTCGATAGAAAACATCACTTAAACAAGATTTAAGGGATTAGTCGAGGGAAATTAATTAATTAGACTAGGTGTAAAGTTAAACGGAGACCCAAATTAGAACATCTACATGTTCTCTTCTGATTAAATAAGTATAAAACAACTCCCCAAATGAACACAAGTGTGTAAAACATAAGCTACATAGTTTATATATATAAGAATAGTTAAGTACATGTTCACATTTAGACATATGAAAAGTCATAGATACCTAAGCACACAATTAAAACAAACTTAATAAAAGAATGATTACCTGAACATGTCAGTGCGAGGGTTTGGCGAGTATCTATAGTCAGCCTGTGAAATATTTATTTCCTGTTCCTCTTGTTTACCGTTTGACCGCCCTTGAGCAAAGGCAGAGCATGCGGAACAGGTGTATTATGACATTCAGATACTTGGCAGGTAAATCTCTCTTGGAGTTTAGATTGATGAGGTTTGATCTTCTGTTCTTTAAAACTCAGTCATGTTGAGATATGGCTCATGCATATAGAAAGAGAAATACTTTGACTTTAACAGCCTTAGGCGGTGGATTTTCATGTCTTGCTTTCATAGCCTGGGGACTGAATGCTTAGCATACAGACTGAACAAAAAGAGAAAGGGATGGGTCAACAATGTTGAATATTACAAGAGAGAAATATTTCTTAACAACTGTGTTTTAGCTGCAGTACGTGCATCTAATGCCTCGTTTCCCCCGAGTAGAGCGGGTCGGAGCAGCTCAGAGCGGGGTTCTTTGCTAAGCTAAGAACACAGTAAACATTCTACCTGTTAGTAAGCATTTTCAAGACTCTTGGTGTTATTTTACCGACTTAAGTAATCAAATTGGATGAAGCATGGGACATGTCTCTGCTGGCCTGCAAAAATCAATTAGTCCATCAGGTACAATTGGATTAATTAACCTGAGAGTTGGGATCAATTGCATCATCCATCTCCTGCTGAGAGAGGCTCCCAGAGGCCACTAAACATAGGGCACAGGCGCTCCCTTGGGACAGGACCCGGAGGTGAGGTTCGACTTGGAAGTCCCCAAGAGGGAAGAAGAGGAAGAAAAAAAATCTTATTATCTATGAGCTAAGCAACTGAAAATGCTTATCCGGTCTGAGAGAGGAAAGAAGCAACCCTTTGTCTTTTGTCCCCACTGTTCAAGTGTGACTTCCTTCCAGGGACTCATGGCACTGCATGGCAACTAATCCTTGTTTACATACATTGCCACAGGATAATTTCTGGAGAGATGAGTTCATATAATAACAAGTCTTTAGTTTTTTCCACTCCTGTATAGACAAGTAAATATTTAGTAAATTATGTGACTGTATATCACCAGTCACTGGAATTTAATGCAGATGAGCCTACACAGAAATGTGCATTTGAATCCGCTGTAAAGAATGTAATCCTTTTGCATGAACTTGCAATGGGCTCACGAGGTATCAGTTATGTTCGTTGTAACCATCACAATCAATTCCTGATGTTACTGAGTGTTACATAAGAATGACATAACATATACATCATAAAAGTGATTGATTCTCAGATTGGTTTATGTTGCATAAATAATGACATAAAAAGGGTTGTTGGTTCTTTTGGGATGTATCTTGACCTCACACACCCTCACTTTGAGCCAAACTGAGCGTTTGGTCTTGCTGTCTGTATCCAATTAGCAAAATGCTGGAGAACTCGTTCTGCCTTGCTACATACCCTTTCTGTAACGAACTGTGTGGAGAAAGCATGCTGCATTTCAAACTAGTAACTGATGTCCTTGCAGATTGCCACCATATTTGTAAATGCTGCTTTGGAGCCTTGTGCTTACATGGAACTACATTATGTGCAGTCACCTCTGTCCAAACCTCATGGCACACACAAACGTTTGTTGGCCCTGTATTGTTGAGGCAAATAGAGAATTTACTTTTGAAAAAACTTCCGTCAACAGTGTTTGGTTCTGATAATTACTGATGTCTGCCAAGGAAAGGATATTGCCATTCCAGTTAACACTTCCAGCCCTTCTTCCTTCCTGTTGATAGACAGACATGCTGTACGTTGTTGACATAATGGCAAGGAACTGAAATGCAACTTTGCAGGTTTTTGTTGTCATGACTCAAATGATCAGTACATTTTAAAACCACTACATTCAAACAGCTTCTATAAAAAACAAATGTGATTCATTATACATGGATTTAATGACATACTACTTTACATCTATTGACCCTTGATGGATTTCTAATGTGTGATGGAAACAGACCAACTTAATGAGTTTATTTGACCTTTGGCGACCTTTTGAAGTTAAGTCCAGAGGGAATGCACTTTGTGTCATTTGTGGGAGTCAAGCTTAAGCGGTTCCGTAGCGTCTTTGACAAAGTGACTTTGTTCCTAATGGGCCTCTTTTTGTTTGTGCTTCTCTAGGTGTACCTTATCAACGTCACTTACTCAGACTCCACTTCCCATATCATCTACAGGAGATACAGCAAATTCTTTGACCTACAGGTATGGTAAACCCCCTAAATACTATTACTGTCTCTCTCAGTAAAGCTCTGAGCCTTTCAATTGTGTGTTGTGAATGGCAGTATGTCTTCTTTCTTCATATTAAACTATGTGAGGCCAGTTTGACCTTTTGGTCACGTCTTTCTGTTCAGCTGCTCAGTCAAAGGTCTTATTGAAGGCTACCCGGAGCCTACTTGAAAAAAAAAAGAAGGGAAATGGGGGAAATCCAGTCTGGCAGATGCAGGAAGGAAAACACGACCTCAGTCAGAATGAATGTAGAATACAGCATGGGGCAAAGTTATGCCTCGGGATTTTTTAAGGGATTAAGTGAAGCTCCTGCATTTCCTATGTTCTGGAGAACGCTTGTTGTCGATTTTCTTTTGTTGTCAAAATCAGTGAATGTCTCTAAATAATCCACTGTCTGTATGTACTGTGTATGTGGCTAAAACAAATCAGGGGTTAACACAGAGCCTAGGCTCTGTAAACTGGCATGTTAACAAAGTGTATAACAAAGGCGGTCCACCATAGCTAGCAACATGCCAGTTTACAGAGGTTGTGTATTAACACTTGTTTTCAGCACGCACAGTTATCGGATCATGAGGAGATCATCCATTGATTTTGACTCAGTGATTTTGTCCGCAAGCGTTCCCCAGCATCGCTGACTACATCTTTAAGTTTACATATCAACCAGACAGGCGGGCTAGCTTGTCTATATTGTATATATACTATAATATAGTTAGTTATACCATAGTTAGTTGTTTGTTAGAAGGATTGTAACAGCTACTTAGCCTAAGAAACAGTGTTAGGGGTTGAAACCTAAAGAGACTCTGGTCTGGGCTCGTCTCTGATAACCCTCTCTGCCAGATTGCGCTCTACAGAGGAGTGGCCCTGGTGGGCTGCCTGTGTTAAAGGCAGCAGAGGAAACCCTTTGTTCTCTGGTCTCTTGCTAATAGCCAGGAACATTTCTACCCTGGTCTGTTGGATGGAAACAGAGCTTCTCTACTGTCTCTGTAAACATTAGTCTTGTCACAGATCCCTGCTGCCGGGGTGTGTTTGTCTGGCCACAGCAATCCGTGAAGAACAAAAAGTCTGCAGCTGTCCATACAAGAATGGGTGGGGACAGCGTGTTTTATTAGTCCCTATATGAACATATAGGGGAAAGATGAAGTGTCTTTAACTCGGCACACTTGCATACTATAAGAATAATATTGGATTGAAGAGTTGTGAAAATTAGACAAAAGCCTTTTCTAACTACTGGGTGAGATAGCATGTTAGCAGGTTGCAACTGTTATTTTTGTTTAGTTTTGTTGTGATTATAAGTATAGCCAGTGAGCTCTTCAAAGAGAGTATGTAAAGTAGTTTATGTAATGCAAGGGCCAATTTATGCAAGGAAGTTGTGACCAGGAAAAGGTTGGGGGGTGGGTTGGGGGTAATGAACAGTTTTGGAACATTGGAAGAAAGATGCTTTCCCTCTGAACTTTAGATAAGATTGCTATTTAACTGAGACTGAGTTGTCTCCTATGCTGGAACTTAGCCATTGTTTGTGCGTCTGCCAACTGACACCTACGATCTTTGCACATCCCTGCATAGTTCTCTGTCTTCGTAGGACAATTGCCTTTTGTGTTCACTAGAAGGTGACAGAGAGAAGTGCATTTGATGAACAAGGGGTTTGACAAATGTGACCATGATCTCATCTCATAACGATTAATTGAGAATTCAGAAAAGCCAAGTAAGGTCACAGAACAAGAAACGCCTTTTAAACAGAGGCCAATTATTCATAGCATTTGCACCATCAGACCTATTCAGCTGGTTGTCAACAACATGCAGCTTTGCGTTTTGTCTTCTTAGGATTAAGTATCCATTTTCATTACCAAATGGATGTCCAAAAGTGCACTCACTGCTAATGTTTCAAACCTCTCCCATGCAATAGACATCACTCATAACTGCTCCTCTGGGAAGCTTATCTGCCTCCCTCTTAGCGTCTCATCTGCTGACCTCAAGTGAAGCCTGTTCTTTTTAATGCATGTGCAGAGTTAAGCACTTGGACTCCTTGTTTTTAAAGACATTTGTTTTCATGTTGAATACTGCTGAGCCTTGAATTCCATTCCATCAAGCGCAGTTTCTGGACTCAGAGGGAAATGTTTTTTGACCCGCATTTGTTTTGACGTGAGCAGAATTGGTCAGTGTGTCAAGCAGAGTTTACCGCCAGAGAGAAGGGAGTGAGCCCCCTCCCCTCCCCTCATTATTCAACCACAGCGATGGAGAGAGGACATGGGTCATAGCCTTCCACAAGGGGATTGTGTTGTGTACAAGCAGGCCTGGTTTCCTTTTGGGCAAAAACCCGCTTAGTTGTCATTATTTTTGGATTGGGGGATTTGGACTAGGTCAGCTCTACCCAGTCTGTGTGGAGATTTGTCTGGCCTACATTCCCAAACAAAATATGTGTCTTTCACAGGGTTATTTTTCTCCCGAAACTGACACAAACGTACAAGTTAGCACTAGCAGGCAAAGGAGGGACGTAAAAGTGCTGCACTGATTTAGATTCAGAATTATTATTTGTTTTCATAGTTTTCAGCCCCACCTGTCGCTGACTCATGTGATGTCACTTGAGGCAATCTGTCAGATACAGTCCCACTCAGTTCTCTCCTCTTTTCATATACATGTGTAGTATACCTGTAAACCGAATTCAATGTGTCAAATCAGTGTTTTGGCAACTCATTAGTACTAGGAGGAGACATTTCTGATAATGATGACTTGGAAGCTTTCGTAACAACAACATGCATGATACATCTGTGACAGAAAGCACTTGCATCACAATCTCTCTGCAGTAAACAAATTGTCAAGCAGCATGTTTTCCCACTCAATCACTCCTCCAAACTCCCCCCGTTTCCAGATTCCTATCAGAATGGGTTGTTTGTCTGTTTCTCAGTGCAGTGTCTCTTTGTCTCCCCCCCACTCCTGTGAGTGCAATTAAGTTTAAATGAAGATCATTACAGTGCACAGAAGCTGTTTGGGTTACTCCCAGCACCATAATTCATGTCCACAACCACAATCGTATTGTTCCATAATAGAGATATGTTTGAGACAGTGTTTATTGCTTTTTCTTTCCTAGGACGTTTTATTCACAACACTGATAATCATGTGTGTAAGAAGAAGAGACTGGGAAACTCCATTACATCATAGCACCTGTTCCCACATTGACATGTTAATTTTTCCAGTGGGAACACTTGGCTTGGAACCTGTGTAGAGTTTAGGGATTAAGTATAGTGTAAGTACAGAATCCCGGGTCCGTGAAGCCACTGAAATTAAAGGTCTATGAAATGTGAGACATTTTCACCCACCCACAGTTTTGTTCCAAGTTGTTTCGGGTCTGTTGTCATAGAAACAGCTTTCACACCTGTCCCGTTGAGCTGTGAGTGTAGCCAGGCATTGATGTCACCACAGCTCCTTGACTTCGACCTGGTTCCTGAATGTGTTGAGTGAAAGCTCCCATCTTAGAGGAAGTATAAGTGTGTAGATACAAGTGTGTCAGACAAAAACCGGTTGTTACATTAAATGGGTGTTTTGGGTAGCCTGGTGCTACCAGACCATCGTACTTCATTTCATTTGTACAGAAGGTCTGGCAGTGCTGTAATTGGCAAACGTTCACTCATGGAGGCGGGTGTCTGTTAAAGTTTAAAACTATTGGATCTGCCCAGTGCCACTCTGGATTAGCCAACCAATCGCACAACCTCTGGTCGTCACGTGTGTCACGAGCCGGCTTCTGGCAACTGAAACTGGAGCGCGACTTCGACTTCATCGCTCTCAGCCACTTGCTCTGTTCGCTGATTGGACCGGCTGTCGAATCTCCGGCAAAACTGGGAAATGGGCTGTACACCCAGACTGACTACTGAAGGGAAAATAAAATTTGGCCGGAAGTAGGCGGGCGGGCGGAGCCAGGCTATGTTTTGGGGGCTTACCATGTAGAATTGTATTATTGCCAAAGTATTATACATAGAAAAAAAACAGCCTGCTTTGTTTACATATAAGATTTCTTGCCTTCTCAGTTTTTTTAGGATAGCACAAAGTGCACGTGTGTTGTGCATGTTTAAGTGCAGGTGTGGTTAACCATGGCTGTACTTAATACTCAGCTCTTTTACTTTGCCCCTTTAACCACAATAATGGTTGGTGTCCTCTTCAAAAGAACCCATTTCTTGTCAGCTGTGTATATTCTTAGGTGGATTGCGGGGGGGGGGGATCCCACACCCCACACCCCACACCCCACTCCCCACACCCCACCCCCAAGATACATTTTGAGATTTAGCAAAGGCAGCAGAAGAGCAGAAGAAAAAGAGACAACCACAAGAGGAGAAACCAAACCACCTCTTCCTTTTTAGAAGTCCTACAAACAACTCCTCCATGCCCAGACAGAGTGGGTCCAGCTTTACCCTGCAAACTTGATTCTGTGTGTCCACCTGGTTGTTTTTGGCCTGGTTTAGACCCAGACCTTAGTCTCCTCAGCCTTGTTCTCCTCCCAGATGAGTGTGCTTCAGTTTGACTTTGCTGTTCAACGGAGCACATCTGGAACTAGGCGCGGCAGAGCGAACAAAGGCGCGCCACCATCTGGATGTTTTTTTCCCCGAGCTTGCTGTAACTGTAGGATGCTCTCCTGTGTGTGTTAATGGCATGCATGGCCATGATTTATTCAGAGAGGAAACCAGAACCTCTTGTCCGCCATACAGACACACACTTATCACATTTGCGACGCATGTTTTCTTCAGCACCCGACTAAACATGCTCATACATCATACACAACACACCACATGTTCCTCGTACACAAGGGACAGATGCACACACAATATACATGTATTGGAGGAGAAGCCTGCTGAGACAGCTGCAAACTGCTACTTTGAGAGTAATTGTTTTATGTTGTCATCATAAAGGACTCGGCACAGTATGCTTGTATCATTTAGTTCTGTTTCGAGTTATATATCTTTCTATAGATTTTATCAAGTGGTAACATGAAAGTGATCATTATGTCCTATGATCGCTTTCTAAGCTCCTTAAGTAGAACTTGCTTTTAACTTTTTTTCCAAATAAGTGTGGGTGATGTAACCTTGTCTGCTGCTTCAGAGATCAAAGTGAAACTGTTTGTGGTTACACGACACAGTAGCTTTTCAGTCCATATGTAATTACATTCCGTGTTGGATTCATGTACCGTAACAAGGAGGTTGACTGTTCCAGGAGAGTTTGCGACCCCCATTTTTGTTTCCGTTCTCATCTCCGATTCCTCCACTTTCAACTTTGATAAACTGATAAACTTGTGGCAGTTCATGCGGTTTAGCCATCAAGCAGTCACACCATAATGAGTGTGCGCCATTTCAATTAGCATTCATTGTTGCATAGCAGGCAAAAATACGGGTTTTTGAGATGTGCTGCACAACACTTGTTTGTCACTCTTAACGTTTTCCTTTTACTTTTTGCAGATGCGAATCCTCGACCAATTCCCAATTGAAGGAGGACAGAAGGACCCCAAAAAGAGGATTATTCCCTTTTTGCCAGGTGCTGAACACGATTCACAACAAAACATCAAATCTATTTTTAGGTTTTTAATCCAATAAAATCCAAGAGTTCTCCAGCCCTGTATAAACAAAAAGAAAGTCCTTCGACATTTTCGCACACAACGGATGTTTGTTAGTACTCCTACATACTCCATACCATGGCCTACCACATTGCATTGTGTTATTAAATGCCGTACTCCACCCATGCCACATACATTTTTGGTGTGCCAGGGCAGTAGGAGGCTAGCAGAGAGAGGGATTTGTCTAATGTGATAAAGTCATTGTAGGGCAGCGCAGAGGCGAGCAGTGAAGAGGTCCTTTGTTAAGACAAGCTTTACTGCTCAAGTCTGGCCAGAGCTGTTATGATCCCTCTGAAAGCCCAAGACCTTACACATCAGCATGCACAGTGCTTTTAGACACTGACATTAGCAGCCAGTCTCCAGAGATAGTTATAAAAGCCCAGGACTAATACAGGGCGAAACCTAACTTTTTACAACTGCTCATTAATGTTGAAGTTTAGTAGACTCTTTGGAGTTCTTCTGTTTATAAAATCAACTCTTCATTATTTAATATGTATGTACGCTACTTTTTCTTTAGTGTCATGTTTAATAAAAGAGCCATAAGCAAATAAACACTAAACTCAAAAGGAAGGGCTTTGGAGAGAGACTGTACATGATAAATGAATGGGCGAAAACCTTAAAATATTATATACCCACCTGTCATTTAGGATCAACATCATATTGATGATCTGAAGTTTCAGACGCTACATTTAAAAAAAAATTTATCATTTATGTACCACTGACACTGCTCTGCCTTTCCTCAGGTAAAGTCTTGTTTCGCCGGAGTCAGATACGAGAAGTAGCCGTCAGGAGGCTGAAGCACCTGGATAATTACTGCAAAGTAAGAACAAAGGGCTGGGTTTCCCACAATGCCTCCAGGACTATACTGTGACAATGCTCTGCTGCCTGCTCCATAAACAATTTGCCACCGTGTTTCCGGGCTTGGGCCTCAGCATTTATCTCCCACACCCCCCCACCCCCCAACCAGCCTCAACAGGAAAGCAACTGCTCTATCTGCACTGGTCACTTCCTGTCACCAATGTAAATAGTTGTCAGCCAGCCTATGAAGGATAGGAGGAAAACGGGGGCACACAGGGGTAACACGGAATCTAGAGAATATACGGATGAATCAGCAGACTTGGAGTGTAGTTGTAGCGAGTGCAGACTGCAACCTGGAGCTCTTGCGTTCATCTGGTCAGAGAGTGTGTGTGTGTGTGCGCGTTGCGAAGTGTTTCATCAGTTTTCATTTAGGGGTACAAAGGTTCGCTGTGAAGGTCAGAAAGCTTAAAGAGAACAACACTAGATTACTTGACTAAATAATGAAATGTGCCTTTAAGATTTTTTTTTTTTAGAGGGCTGAAACATCACATTTTGAATGTGTATGCAGCTGAGACAGACGGTAGTAACACTACATCACCTCTGTGTTTTTCCCTTTGTTTTAACCCTCACTGTAAGAGCTCAGTCATAGCCTTCTTCCTTCCCCTCCACACCCTCTCTCCGCATCTCCGCCCCGGTCCTCTGCTCTGACTCACTGTACGATAACTAAGTGTTGTAAACGGACTTTCAAACCAAACTACTGCATTTAAAAAAAAAACACGTAACCATTTAAGTATGTATAGCTTTCATCGCTCCCTTTTCTCACTCCTACAGAATCTGTTGAAGCTTCCCTCCCACCTTTCCCAAAGTGAGGAGGTACTCAAGTTCTTTGAGACCACGTCAGAGGATCTCAACCCTCCCAAAGAGTGAGTATCTTTTCAACGCATACAAATCATTGGGCTATCAATGTCATGAGATGAGATACACTTTATTGTCATTGTATCGTCAGGAAATTGGGAGTGCCAACTGAAGGTGCATTAGAAATAGTTTCTAAAAAACAAAAAAAAAAATAGCATTAGCATTATCTCTGTTATATAGAACAGTTTGATACCAATCGAATCCCTCTGAGGGTTCGTCACACAGGCCACAGCAGCGGACTGTGTGTGTGTGTGTGTGTGTGTGTGTGCGCGTGCGCGTGTGCGTGTGGGGTTCAGCAGCTGGAGTCTGGAGGACTGGATGTCTTTCACCCGCACTGACCTGTCTTGATCCAGAGGCTTTGCAGTGTCTCAGAGATGAATGATTGAGGCTGGTTGAGAGGCACTGCATTTTATTAATCATGACTTCTGGGCGCTGACACCTGAACCTTCAAAAGAAATGCGTAAAGGATCAGCGGTGTCAGTGAAAGTGCAGCTGAGTTCAAGTCTCTCGGAGCTAGATAAAACTCTCCGGCTCAGTCATTCATCATACTCAGTTCAAAGTTGCGAGTGGGAGTAATTGCAGACCGGCTGCTAGATGACTTTTTTCTCATCTGAATTCTTCTTTGTCCTTTTGATTTATGTTCAGTTGAAGTACGTCTGTGACAGAATCCCTCCCCCCCACACACACTAAGATGTGGATTTTAACTCCTCAAATATACGCTTCCCAACAACACATTCAAGGAGAACAGTGTGGTAGAGTAACATCTTGAGTGGTCTCTGCACTACCAGCCAGGCCTGCTAGTGCTACCTCTAACCCCCACCACCCATACATGTTAATCCCTCTTCAAAGTGAAATACTCCCCCAGTCTCCTAGACAGGCAAGTTGCAGCTTAAACAGAGATGTCCAAAAGACGCGCCACCCAAGTGCTCAGGTCACTCACTACTACTGGGGGAATCTGGACCATTACAAAATAACTTTTTAAGGTTGTTAATCTGTTGTTTTACAAGTTTGCCACATCGAAAAGAAGTTAATCTTGTGACGCAATGAGGTACGCTGGATAAACATTAATTGTTAGTGTTTAACTGTTTATATTAGGTTGGGGAAAAGGACTGTTTACAGCCGTAAAGTTTCCACAGACTTTGTGAGCTGTTTCATTACATTTTAGGCAAAACAAGGAATGAGATGTTTGGAAATCATTTGAAAACAGCTTAAAGGATAACAGATTTTCTATTTAGGGGATAATGGCAGAGTTCAACAAAGTCCCTTCTGCTCCTGTCAAGTAATATACGTACGTAAACAAGTACTGGCTGTATAAAACACAGTTAAACCTTTATCCAATCAGCCTAACATGTATCTATTGCTGTGATGAACTAAAATGCCAATCATACTGGTGACATTCTCTCCACCATAAAACATGATTCACATCCATTTTACTGCTATTTTTGCCATTAGTCTTAGAGGTTACTAATAGCCATGAGCTATAAGCACCAGCAGTGAGGCAATGACATTTATCCAGCCCTCATCTGCCACTGCCATCTATCGGCCAACAGATGACACTGCAAACATTTCTGAAAACATTCAAAAATAAATTGATGTGACATTGCTCCATCACAAGAGGGAGCCATACAATAAGCTGAGACACATTATCATGTCGCACTGATATGAGGCAGATGTTGCATGTGGGCACAGAATGAATTAACTAACTGAGTTTTTGATAATAATTGTTGACAGACAGATGCACAAAGACCACGCAAACAGTTATTTCTCTATCTCTAATATCCTTAATGAACCTTACCATTTATAATAAACCACAATACTGATAAATACGTCAACATTGTTACGTTGGGATAGAGTAAGCTGTTTTTTAATCATGTGGAAAGTTAGTGGCTCGTGAAATTAGCTGGAATAACGTCTCTTCTAATAACCCCTCAGGTACAAACACGTCGATATCAAAGGTCAAAAATAGTTTCAATTGAAACTATGACATCAGTCTTTTAACACTATTGAATATTTCACAAGAAAAGAAAACTTTTGGAGAAAAACTTAAAGACAATTCAATAAAAAATAGACATCACAATACATTTGGAGAATAAAAACATGTTTTTTACAACCGTTCACATCAAACCTACACACTGGGTCCTGATCGGCACAAATGACTGTTTTAGGTCCATGTACTGTAGATGATATTTAATGAAAGTGTTGATATTACCCTTTGAAATCAGGCCAGGTATGAAATAAGTATGCAAAGTTTTAGTCATCAATCATTCTTTTCAACACTGCAGCGTTAATTTGACAATGATGCAGATTTGAAACACCTTTGGTAAGGTGTTTTTCTAAATTGTCAATGTCAGCTTCATGTTGCTGCTTGTTTATTAAAAAACTATCTTTCACCACCCCCATCTGCAATGTGACTTTGCTTTGTGCTATATTTTTTGAGTTTTAATAAGTGAGTTAAACTTAAAAAAAAAAAAAAAAACCCTGTGGGGAAATTTGTCCTCTGCATTTGATCCATCCTGTGTGCAGCCACAGCGCAGCGCCTGGATACCATCTGCACTTCTGAGGCCAAAAACTTGGTCAAGGGCAACGGCACAATTTAGAATTATCCCTGTAGGCAGATGCATATATCAATCTTCTCCATGGCATCATCCCCATTTTAAATTAAATTTTAGCTTTCATGCAGCCAAATCAAATCTTTAAAATTCTGTTTATGTTTTTCTGATCTGAAAGTTAGTTGGGGTTTATCGGTTGCACTGTATTGCTCTACATCTAGATTTGGGAGTCTGAGTATATGGGACCCAACATACTGACACAACATGCAAAAATCAAATCAAAGGATGAGACCTTGACCCCATAGAGGAAAATGCACCTCTATGGACACAATTGAAAATATCAGTGCTTGCTGAAGTGTACTTCCTGTGCATACATCAATACAGTCAATTCAAGGCCAGTGGGCCTCATACGAGAGAATTTTCATATTCCTATCCTAAATCTATCTTTGTCCTCAAAGTTTTCATCAGACAAGTGTTCCAAATCCCGCCTACTCTTTAACGGGTGATCATTCGTGAGATTGCATTATTGATGTGATCAATGTCCGTAAAATATAGACAGAACAATTTTCAAATGAAGAGCAAAGCGGTCCATGAGTAATATGAGAGGCAGTCACGGGGATGTGACTGTCATGGTGATATTAGAATTGCCTGCAGTAGGGGACGATACACTGGGGTGCAACAGAGGGAGATAGCAGACGGAGACCTGCATAGAGAACTGTATGATAAACATGTTTTTTTAAAGTAAATTGTCAAGCCATGATGATGATGATCTGGTGAACATAATCTTTATTTTGCATTAAGTTTACCTTGGTTATATGTTTTATTTCAGTCAATTTAAGATTGAATGAGGGAATTTATGAATGAAACTTTATTCAGAATAAAGCATTATGAATTCCAGTCTTTTGCCTTTTACATGACTCATACAAGCCAAGTAAATAACATAGGTCACAAACTCTCTTAATCCACTCCTAAGTGCCACATAACAACTAAACTATGTGTCTGCACTGTACCAGGAAACCCCTTTGTGCGCATCATAGCTGCTCTGAGGTAGTTTGTCATCAATATTTTTATACGCCTTTATATCACATAACTGCAGTACTTGTTAGCTACTCCACACCCTGTAGACTTGTTGAAAACAACCTTGACAAACGAGAACCGCTCGTGTGACTCTGTGAAACAGGATTGCGATGTTGACATTTAGCATCCACCACAGCATTAGCTCTGCAGCTTAAGATAAGAACAATCTCAACCAGCGAGCAGGAAAAGGGGGAAAAACCCTCCTTGCTGACAGACACCAGAGATCAAAACACCATCTCACTTCATTCAATGGGTCAAAGGACTTGCTTCTGGTGAGTCATATTCACATGACAGAAATGACTGGAAATCTACAGAATGAAATCAATTCAATCAAAACAATGATCGTACTGTTGGTAAGGAACTAGTAGTCGAAACACATTCCTCATTGAACATGGTGCAGCTACTGTGGACTCCTTTCATAGGCATGTAATGAAAAACATAAACACACACACAACTCATTAACATTCACGCCTTCATTTCCTGTAGGTTTACTGTCGACTTAATTACAACTGCAGCACTCCTAACCCCCTAACCTCAACCAAAAAACTAAGTCTTATCGCTAGAATTTAATGATTAACCTTGTAAATTTTGTCCCCAAATGGGAGACGAGTCCCCACATTGTGAACGTGTAAACGCAACATGATTAGTCTGACTACACAATTATGCATTTTGATTTTATAGGCGAGACAATAACGTTGTTTGGAAGGCTTTATTTTACAGCCTCATTTTACATCAGTGTTTTACCACTGGGGAAGTTATTAGTGGTTTATTCGTGGTCAAAGTAACATTCTTTCATCCTGACATCAATGTGTAATCAGGAGATTTGGGCCCACACTTTTACTGCGCTTGTGTGGGGATTTGAATAAGCAGCGTTAATTGGTTTCTCAAGGATGTACACAAAGCAACTCCTACTGCACCTTCTCTGTGCGCTGAAGCAGCCCATCCTCTCTATCACAATGATTTCCTGTTCAATGATGACGACCCTTTGACCCCCGAGCTTGAGGTGACTCCTGTGGAGGTTAATCTAAGGTCAGCCAGGAGTGTCTGTGTAATGTATACATGCAGCAGGGCAGGCACTTCAGTCCTCCGGCTTAGCTGAGAAATGTGAGCATAGGACTAATGTCTCACACATTCCATTTCTAATAGGCCCACCTACAAAGAGTGAGCTGCAGTTATGTGCAAACAGATGGTTATTCTCCAGAATGGACTCTCACGGGCTTGGATTTTTAATGACGTGTTCAGCCCATGCATTCTATGTGTACATCCGTATTTTGTGTCTCCTGGTGTGGGCGTGTGCATAGTGATGAAATCATAATTTTAATATCTATCTGCTAACTTCTATGACTCACTCTACTGTTGAAGCTATAGTGCGTAACTTCTGTCACCCCCATGAGGAATTCAGAGTAATTACAACAACACTGTTGCCTAATCTACATGAGATAAGCCTTCAGTGATCACGCTTGGATTTTATACCTTCTGTTGTACGCCCAGGTTTTTTCTTAGAAGTAGTAGAATCAACAACTGAAACATTTCTTGGTCGCTTCTTGGGATTTATCTGAGCTCCTGGGCCAATGTTAGGGGGTTACACCAGTTTGTAAACGCTGCCATACTGAGAAGGACAGAGAGAGTTGAAAGGCTTAATCACCTTTGTGTCAGCTCCTTTGGTGATGACTTGAATGTAACCGGCATTCATTTATATGGAAAAGTTACACACTATAGCTTTAAGGTTTGGCATCTACCCGTAGAAACACAGGCGCAAAGTCTTAAAACGCGTATTTATAGTGTTAGTCAGATATATAGCTATATTTTCCTTGCCTGCTTACCTTCCCCTCATCTATAAGAATTTTACTGGTGATAGGAGGAGAGCGCACAGAGCCAGAGCTGTGTGCTCAGTTTCCCCCTGGGTATCGTGAGTATTATTCCAGCCCTGCGCTAAGGGTCGCAAGCTAGCAGGCCAGGTCAAGCATCTACTTTATCCCCATCATTTCTCCCCAAACCTCTACAGCGCTTCCCTCAGTTTCATCTCCACCCTGCCAGATTTGGACAAAATAAACAAAGAATGCTTCAAAATATATACTCCAGAAAAGTTTAACATGTATTCCAATTCATTTGTCTGGACAGCGTCTGAAACGGTTACCATAAAAAAACATTATAATTGATCTGTAAGTTTATGCTACATTGCCTAAAGAAACACCACGACTGACACTGCTCACTTTCCAATCCACTCCCAGTGAAATCACAGTTTTAAAGTTGCCTTCGGTAATACATAATCCACTTAGACAATACACATTTTTTATTAAGCTACAACCGTATTGACGTTGGCTCAGCATAAATGTTTTATTGTGTTTTCTGCCCGTCGTATCCTATGGAAAGATATGAAATTCATATTGCCGCGTTTTTTTTTTTGCGATTGTTTTTCCACAGTGTGAACATTGCTTTAAGATCCAATACAAACATAGGTTTTTCACTTTGTCATAATCCAGTTCAACAGTACAGTCACGGTAAACTTTGTTTCTTTATTTCAAAATTAAGAATCGTATATCATTTATGTTTTTAATGAAGCTGAACTGTGCTGTGAGCTATTACATCTGTGATTGTAAATGTCTCATAACTTTGCATTTGTTCATGCATTTGGGACCAGAGAGGCCTTGGGCCAAACATTACTTAATCATAACAAAGGAATATAAAAAAAAAATGTTTTGATTAAGCAAGAAGTTTTGCTTAGCTTGAACAAGGGCAATCCCTTAATGATGCTTGCCAGACATTGACCTCCATTTTTTGAGTCCAATCCATGTAAAAAAAAAAAAAATTGTTGGCCTTTTAAAAGCGAAACCAAAATTTTGAATGGCTTCTTTGCACTACGGGATACAATTCAACTTCAGAAATTCCAAAATAGTAAAACATTTTTATTAAATTTTTTTAAACTTTTCTTGTTAACCAGAATCAATGCAACACAGAGAGTCGAAGAACACGCTGTAACCTGGCAAATGCTGGACAAGGTTTATCCAAACATGTACTCATATCCATAACTGGCCATGGCTCCAGTCCTGCTGCCGGCCTCCCTAGAGAGCCAGGTGTCTGTTCCCATCTGCATCAAACCACAGCTTTCTCTCCGCCTCTCAGTTAACTAAACGAGGACGTGCAAGCCAGCCAGCACCTCCTCAAGCTACTAACCACACATAAACATGCGTACACACATTCAGTAAATAAAATGTTGGTCCGTATTGAAATGCCAAACATAAATCCAACAAACTGGATTAAGTAGTTACGTGAAGTATCGTCATTTATATACCTGCATTACGGTAAATGAAGCATAAGCACTCGAATTGAACTGACAGCACTTTAATGAATGTATTTAAATGTATTTACGCCGTGCTCATCGCTCCAAACGTTTTTATTATTATTTTTGCCTGTGAATGACTTTCTGTCAAACCTAAATAATAGCGTCATATTTTCTCCAACAAGCGACAGGTTTACTATTATGCAAATGATCTTTTCCAGTCTTTCTACAAAAGACCAAAAAAAGCACAAAGGAGCACACAGCAAAGTACAGCTATTCTGCACAAAGTCAATGGCTAATTGCTGCTCTCTGACCCCAATGAGTGTGAATGCACAGAGCGGATTCATTGACACAAATGCTCTTTTTCCTTCAATGTTTTGTCACAGTCCAGGCTTTGGAACAGAAAGATTCTTTCACATCTGAACATGAATGGGACTTATCTGGGGGGATATGATACTGTTGTCAAATAGATAAATGCCGTTCTATTATGAACAGAGGCAGCTGCAACACCCTCACGTACATTACACACCATGCCTACCATTTAAACAGATAAAAACACGCATGGGAGAATATTGTCTTAAAACATCTGATGATTTGTTAGATTTTTATGTTACTGTCCTTGACACACTCTCTGTGGACCTCCAGACATGTTGCTGTATCACACCCTGTCTCCCTCCCTCCATTAGTGGGTCAAGTTCGGCGTGCATTCTCATGGAGGGTTTGGCCGGTGACTTCTGTGCCAACTACGTTTGGTTGGTCCCAGGGAGAGGTTTCAGCTTTAACCAGTTACTGGACTGATCAAGGTCCTATTCATGTTTTGACTTCTTCTGCCCCTTCACTCACACTGACCATGTTTCTCTGGTGTTGCTTCCTTTTCAGAGACTGTGGAGGTTCCGGCAAACGTAAATCGGGTAAGGATCAAATTTTTCTATTTTATTGTTTACCTTTTGACAGTTGAATCAGTTGACTTGTTTTTGAATCACAACATATATAACACTTCAAAGTATGTGTTAAAGGCAGTATGTGAGAGAGCTACAGCATTTCTATGAAGAGAGGTTGTTGTTTAAAGTCTTGTGTGGCTCCAGAGGCTGCGTGTGTAGTTGTGATAAATTGTCTCCATCGATGCCACAGCAACTATTCTGATTAATCGACGAATGGTTTCAGTTATTCTTCCAGCAAAAATGCCAAGTATTTCCCTGGTTCCAGCTTCTCCAATGAGAGGATTTGCTCTTGTGTGCTTTGTCACAGTGTGACATGTGACAGTAAATTAAATGTATTTTGGTTTTCGAACAGTTTTAAAGACATCACCATGGGTTGTGAGAAACCGAGAATGGCATATTTTCAAACATTTTAATAGACTTCTTTAATATTTAATGTTACAATCGAGGACAAGATCATCAGATTTATGGACATGTGAAGTAAATGTTATTTGCAGCCCAGGCGTGTAATAAAAAAAAAACATAATATCTGTGCTTCTGCTGGATGGATCTTTTTTCTTTTATTTGTTGATCCTGAAAGTGGCAATATTATAGGACTGAATTACTCACAACAAACATACATGGTTAAGAAAATTGTGTTGGTTGGGCGAGACCACCTGTTTATCCCTATATGCTGTATTTCGTCTCTGCCAGGATATGTGTGTGTGTGTGTGTGTGTGCGCACATGTTAGAGACAGAAAAGACAGAGTGATTCAGCTGAGCATTGGGATACAGGCGTAGGAGGCAGCAGGAAGAGTATGAGAGGGGCTGAGCGAACAGCTGTGCAAGTGTTGTGTATTTGTGTGCATGCATGCAGTCTCAGAATACCCACACGCATTACCAAATTACATGTTGCTGTCGTGCAATCAGATGCAGTTCTTCCTGCGATCTGCCACAGTCACAGTATGACATAGCTGGCCGGCCAATGTCTGCAGTAGATGACCTGCAAGTTGATTTTCTGCGGGCGATGCACTGGGGTTGCCACCAAACCAAATAAGACCCCAACCTAATGTCATTATGTGTTCCGTTGTATTAAGGGGTTTACGTAACAGGGAATTCCAGCTACATAGTGGAATGGAAAAGTTGTCGTATTTCCACTGTGTGTGAGTGTGTGTCGAGTAGCCTACATTCAGTCTGTGCAAGATATTGGATTGGTTATATTCAAATCAAGCACCTGGAAAGTTTTTGTTTATGGTGCGTGTCATTTTCAGTGCACAGTTTCAGCTGTTTTAATTGGAATGGTTTGATATTAAATCTGTTATCAGCTCTGTAGTTTCTAATATGTTCCTATATTTATTCTTACAGAAAGTCGTTCAATGGGATCAGGTCTACCTAATGAAAACAATGATCACACACTCTTATGTCTGGTGCTGTTGATGATTTACTATTCTCAGTCAACATGGAGCACATACTGCGCGAGGCCTCCATACTTGATCTCTAAACCTTCACCATAGTCAGTCCCCCATGCTGGACATTAGTGGTTAACGCATGCCGAAAGATTGATCTTTCCCTCCTCATGCCGGACAGCAGATAAAGTGCAACGAGTCTGCGGTGAATTTGTGCTGTAGCTGCAGCTTATGGTTTCCGTAATTACATGGTGCGGGTCTCCCATAAGAGTTAACAGAGCCCCTGCCCTGTACAAGGGAATGTAGCCCTTTACCACAGAGCTGCTAGCGGTTACCGGGGTCGGCTAGGACCTCTGTTTACCTGGCAAGCTGAAGAAATCAGAGGAAACATCTCGGGTTTACACACTCGCAGATCGTCATCTTTTTGTCATCATCTCTGTCACCGTCACAATGGTTTTAACTTCCTTTGTGTCACTCTAAATTCAGTGCACTTCATGTGTGATTTGATTTTTGATTTGATTCTTGCAGTACTGACAGTAGGTGATGGAGAGCAGTGTGTGTGGGGGGGGGAGTGATTTTAAAAAGGTATTTGTTTTTATATACTCAGGGATTTCGTCTCTCATATGTTTTCCAGTAAGATTCTGGCTCATATCTCATTTTATTGTCCCCCAACTGTGACTTACAATTCAAGAGCCCCAAAGAATAAGGGTTTTGAGGGATGTCTACAATATTGTCTCAGCATCATATAACCAAGACACTATATCTACACAAGGTTCAGACAGACATATTATAGATGTGTCAGGATTGACGGCTGATACCGAAGCTCGTCGTCATGAATCACGGTCCTTCACATAACTGGGGACTTTGCTGTCATAACCGAAACCTAAAAGGAAACATATTTTGACAAGATAGATACTATAGTGATGTTATTAATACACTTGTAAAGAAAGCAAGGGTTGAACAGTTTCATTGGTAAAATAAATCCATCTGCATTTTCAAGTGGAACTCAGATTATAGGATCAACTGCTGCTTCATTTTTTTTAGGATGTTGAGGGGCTCAGGAGATTCGAATCATCTTTAAGGCATTAGTGGTAATCTGTATTCAGAAA
This sequence comes from Hyperoplus immaculatus, assembly GCA_949357725.1. Lineage (NCBI taxonomy): Eukaryota > Metazoa > Chordata > Actinopteri > Uranoscopiformes > Ammodytidae > Hyperoplus > Hyperoplus immaculatus. The sequence continues at coordinate 25,054,068 of OX442358.1, read as the reverse complement.
AGAGAGTGAGATGAGCAGGGGAGAGGAGCAGTTAGAAATTGAGTAGGAGAGGGAAAGCAATGGAGCGCTGAGGGGTGTAGTGCATGTGAAAAGCAGCTGGAGAGAGGAGAGAGGAGGTTTACGTGGCAAGTGGAAACCATTTCAGCGTTGCGCACAGACCGAGGAGTGTGTTTATGTGCGCAGACTTGCCGTCTTTATTTGGGCTGCGGGTCTCCAGGGGCCTGTTGGTTGTGCATGTGTGCATGAGGCTTCGTGTATGTGTGTGTGTGTGTGTCTACAAGCTGTATGCAGGGGAATGAATGTGTGTGTCCGGCTGCACGCTAGTTGTCGGCAGGAAAAGGGTTAACATGCTCACGAGCTAGAGATGGTGGGTGGGTCAAGAGGTCTGTGTTTTGTTTGTTTGCATTTGCAGATGGATAAGATTCTAAAGTGGCATAGGAAATCATTAGGGCAAACAAGCACTTCCAAATCACATTAACAACCCTTCTCTGTCTTCAGCAGCTTTTCTCTCAATGAACACCAGCCCCTTATAGACTCCAGTGTACAATGAGTCCCACAGTTGCGCAAAGATTCATCTAGTCGGTGAAATTTTTAAATCAAATGTTGCGTTTGAAAAAAACAATCTTTTGATAGATCTTGTTAAAAGTCACAGTTATAACTGTACTCAAGGGGTACAGCTTTAACATCACTCTGACTGTAGTAATGTTTTTTTTTTTTCTCCCAGAGTTACCACTTAACTCTGGCAGACTTAAAGCTCCACCTCCCCAGATGCAATACAGGCCGCTCTGTTTCTGATAAGTGACCATTTGTCACAGTGCCCCCCCTCCTCCCCTCCCCTCTCCACCTCATGAGGCCACCCTTTAGCTTCCAGCTCAAAACACCATGTTCAAGCCAAACATATTTCTAATGAATGGGATCAGAAATGGATTTTTATTTATTTGTAATACAGTTTGCCTGTCACATGGACAAGGTATGTTGTTCTTTGGTGCACTAGCTTTTTCCTTCACATATAGTTGTGTCAGATTCCCCAGGGCAACCTGATGAAGTGGAGGATTGGTCTTAACTCCCAATTACTTAAATTACAGTTTTCTTCTGATTCTAAACCTTTTGTAGAAAAAGAAAAAAACTCAAGGTACATTGTCGAGTTTGATACTTAAAGTAGCACCATGGAGCCATGTTTTTACAAGTGGGCCCCTGTGTCATGTGCATGCGCACAAAGACGCAGTCATGCAGGGCACATGATGCACAGTCCACACTGATGGACAGTTAGGGGCGTTATCTTTACAAGTAAGGTAGCAACAAATGCAAGAAAAAGGTAGACTGCTCATAGGGAAACATGAATGTAATCAAAGGAGGTTTCAAATTCTTCGTAACATCGGCTATACAGTATTTCTAAGTGTTCCATCTCTATCCTAACAGCTTTTTTTATTCCTTTCTTTTAACTTCTGTGATATTTAAACTTTTTTCTAGACCTACAATACCGAGCTAATCTGCAGAACAAGATGAATTAAGATGTTTAACAGATTTTAGCCTCGTGGACGCTGTCTTACTGTAAGGTGATCTTGGAGAAAGTTTTGGTGCTGTTTGTTTGTGGTCTGCCCCGTCTCCCTCAGGGCCACATACTGATTCAATGACATGCGTACATCTGTACTACATTGAACAGCAGTCCTGTGTCCTTTTCCTAATCCAACTGCACATCTGCTGCTGATGAGCCAAACAAAGGCACCGCACTTAGCCAAATTTTGCTCCTCTCAACCCAGATCTGCCCCCATAAAGTTACCCCGGGGTTGAAAATATGGCACTAAAAGACACACAAAGGCCAGTGCGAACTATGCTATCAACACAAAATGCCTCTCCGTCCTGAATAATCTCTCACGAAGACAGAAATTCCTTGGTATAAATGGGCAGACTAGACTCCCCGGTTTCCTCCTCTGGGTGATGGATTATTGCAAAGTTCCTAACTGTCATCATCTTTGGAAGGCGCTGATGATGGGTGAGTGGGGCTAGGGGTGGGGGTTGGACGGAGTTTAGGACGTCTGGGAGTGCAAGGGTGGGAGCAGGAAGCACATGTATAAATCTGAGTGAGGAGAGATATAAACACAGAGAGTGGCTAATAGGGCTATCTAGCCAAGAAGAAATGCTTTTCTTTTCAAAGCCCATAAATACTTTAGATCTACGTTATGCATACATGTGCCGTATAATACACATATAAACACTCTAGTAAGCTCTTAAACACCTTATATTATATACTGTACTTCTTGTCAGCTGTATCCCCAGAGCCCTATGCAATGAGCTTAAATGTCAACCAACACTTGTAAACCATGTTAAATAATTTGTTTCTGATTGAAATGACGCTGATGCGTTTTATTGAGACACTGATTTTAGGAAATAATTCATATACTGTAGTTCATTTTATACTCTGCTCTGCTTTATAGATAATTCATGGGAAATTAAACCCATCCTGTTTTAGGCTGTTTCACCAACATTTCTCTCTATTTGCTCTGGCTCCGTCTTCCTGCTGTTGCAAAACGTTTCATTTCCTGAATGAGGCTGAAATATTAGCTTTTGTTTTTCAGGCCTGTTGACTTAACAGACGCAGTTTTTTTTTACTCACTCACCTCAGGTCTGAGATTTACAGTTTACTCACAGCTGCAGTTAATTGCGTGTTTTAGACACCTCCATGAACATAATTTGACATAGATTAGGATTTATGAGATCACCAGTTTTAAATCAATCTGTCTGAACATGATTTTGTTGAAAAAGAAAAAAGAAATTTCTCTTTTTATCAGTAAGAGTTCCTGGATAGCATATTTATTTGAAATTGGGATTCTGACAGGTCATAATTCTGTTTAAAGGCGTAAGAGTAGCATACTTATAAATCTGTTGAAGGCGATAGCTGAGAAACTTGATTTACAATCTCATACTAGGGATGAAAATTGATATCTGAATGTTGGCTTTTAAAGTGTAGCAAAGTGGAAGACATAAATATAAACACATTTAGCCTATCGAAGCCATGTGAATTTACTGATTTATAGAAGCAAATATTCCACAAATTAATTTAATTAAAGCAGCTACGAGTAACATTTAAATATCTTTTAAACAGCCTCATGTTTCCTCACATAATCATAAATTACCTTTAACAGCAAACGAGACCATCAGTGCAAAGAAAGACGTTTTTATATAGTTTTTATTACTGCGTTTGGTCTGGTTGCACACCCAGTCCGATTTTCGGTTTGCGCGTGCATGCTCTATGGTCACATATTGGTCGCAGATTTCAGTTTGGCGCAGCAACGCGATTTGAGAAGCCTATCCCTCCAGGTGAGGGAAGGGGAGCGGGAGCCTTGTTTGACACAGTTATTTGTCATAATGACTGATAACGGGGCTGAACCATCAAAGAAAAAAAAGAAAATGCAATGAAGAAAAGCTAAAAGGGAGAGTGGTAGACGGGCGGGAGGGCGTTGCCAAGCAACGTATACACAATTTCACGGGAGCGAACTAGACTGCAGTGTTTACTCCTAAATGAATGAGCGGTAGCCTACTAAAACAAAGTTTACTTTGCCTCACCATCATCAGATTATTCATCTGAAATAGTCATTATTTACAACAACATAAACACATTACCTCATCGTGATCCATACTAACTGCCGTCTCTTGTTCATTCACTTTCTATGAGGACACGGAATCTTTCAGCTCCGTGAGAGTAGTTAGGTGACACTGCATCAACTCATTGCAATCAGGTGTGTGTAGCACTGACTGGCATTAGTTGATGCTGTGTCACTAACCACTCTCACGGAGCCGAAAAGAGTCCGGTGCCCTCACACTTTCAACACAAGGACATGCACTATATTGCTTCCTGATCATTTGAATCTCGCACGCCCGACACAAGCTAGAAAACAGCTTCACGACAGCTGGCGTCGTAAAAATACTACCGCTTTTGTCCATATGTGGTCGATAGTTAATAGAGAACTAATCTGCTGTTCTTGTTGTGCCAACATTTTTGGTGATCAGCATTAATTGATCCACGAGATAAAACAAACCACTCACCACACTGTTCCACGAATAGCGTCTAAACAAATTTCAATGCAATTACTAATGTTAGTTGCTGTCATATTATACTTTGAAGAACAAGGAGGCAATACCCAGACTTCAAATAATATGTTCTTTTCCAGTGTATTTGCACCCAACTTTGTGGTTTGACAAAACATCTTGCACAAATAACATGAAGCTTCATCAACCACAGTAATCCAGTGTCAGACTCTGTGGCAATTTGACACATTTGAGATTCTAATGCTTGTGAGTTCCTCTTCATAATTTATGAGCTCCCTTGACATTTCATATTAAGTTTCCGAATTCAATGCAAAAATATTGTCCCGGTAGAGAAATGTTAATCTTTAGTCTGAAGAACTGTTGCCAGAGCAGCTCTTTGGAGAAATGGCAGCTTAATCCAATTACTTATCTGAACGTCAAAGCACTCATCTATTGGACTGTGTTGTTCTCATTTTCCATCTTCCAGATAAAAGAGTCCGTCTTTCCAAATAACGGTGTTTACCAATTTATCAATAGCTGTTTATTTAAGCTTTGTTTGCATTTCCTCTTTCTTTTGTGACACCATTTTCCAGAACATATTTGTTTTGTATGTGATTTGAAGAGCCCAGTTTTAATTAAACGTCTCACTAACTACAGCCACTGATGGAAGTTAGTAAAAGTAGCCAAGAGAACTGATTGTGATCTCTACTATGTTTTTAGATCATTTGCTGTTATTCCAACACATTATAAAAGTATATGCTGCATCTGCTGCAGCAGTGGTATTAAGGTAAATAGATATGATCTTAAGTGTGCACAGCTCTCTTCTGTTAAGGTCTTTGAACTTGGGGGTCAGCAGAAGCTCTTGATAATGTGTGAACTGAATGTCAGCTGGGTTTGTGTCTGGAATCCAGCTGACGCTTGTTAGATCTGCTGTAGTTCGTTCAGCTATGCTTGCTTTATATGATTAAGGCTTCAGAAGGGCTCAGTCAACGTCAGGCACCATATGCTCTTAACGTGTCTTAGTTAATGAAATAATCTATTTTGGGTTGAAGACGGCGCGCCTGCAGTAAGAGTGAACCAATCCATGGTTAAGTAGTGGACCTTACCAAGTTATGAAAGCAAGCTCAAAGTGTGAAAAAAAACTAAGTCAGTGCTGGTGTTTATATGGTTAACTCGGCAAAGTACAGAAAGGAAGGTTTCCATTGGCTGGGCTGCACGCTGTAGTCAGAGCTCTAGTGTTTCATGGAGACAGAGGGCCATCCCTCTGAGTGCAGCTCCAGCCCCTTCATCTGGTTCTATTTAAGGCCTCCAGTGCCGACTCTTACGATTGGCGTACACAACCCCCTACTCTTCCTCCAGCTCCAGCCCCGACTGAGGAGAGGGAGGCTTTTTAGCAGATGGTTTATTTTCCAAGGGAAACCATTTCTTTCTCCCTTTCTCTACTGTCCTGTCCTCAGCTGGCTTTTGCTCACTTTTCTGTCACTACTAAACTTCTTCTGCTGCCTCTTTGCTGCACTTCTTCTTTCCACTGAGTGAATGTGCCTACCTGCATCTACAGACCCGGTCCCAGCTTTGTTGGACAATAAGGATGAGGCTCCTTCAGTAACACAGGATGGATTTTCTGCACTTGATTGATTTGATTTGATTTTTTTTTTGCAGATAATTTTTCTTAGACTTTCAGCATCTCCATTGCCCTTGTTTTTGGGGCTGGAGAGGGGATGCAGCTCTATGGCTAGACTCTCAGGAAGATGCTCTGAGCCCTGTGAATATTGTGATTGGCTGAGCTCTCCAGACAAAGTGGCCTATGGCACAACGGGTGCCCAGCAGTCGTGCTCGTGGACCTATGGCTGGCAGCTGGCTGACAGCATGTTTTTTCCCATCAACCCCAGGTCTGGACGGTTCGGATCCCATGCTCCTGGAACAGTATGTGGTGGTGGCCAGTTACGAGAAACAAGAGCCGGCAGAAATCAGCCTTCAAGCGGGCGAGGTGGTCGACGTCATTGAAAAGAGCGAGAGTGGTGAGTAATCAAAACAAATGCACAACAACGACATAATGAACAGGAAATGGGCAGCATGCACAGACAGACACACACAGAGTTCTTCATGATTCAGTCCATGGTTCCTCAAACATTCTGCCCTCTTCCCTAACTCAACCCCTTCACCTCCTTTGTCCACAGCTTAGCTGTTACTTAGCCCCATCTGCAGGCTTACTTTGGCCTGCAGTCAGCCCTGTTTTTTCCCCACTGTTGGTTTAGGCTGTGGGCCAGAATGTTGCCTCTAGCAAGAGGAATGTCTTCCAGACTCGTATTAATTATTCCACCTCACTTTAATGGAAAGCCAGCAAGACATGCCGGTTCTACAAATGCCAGCTGCAGAGAGTCCTGAGTCAGCTGTTTAACCTCTGGAAAGAGCTAGCAAACAGGACCAAGATCGTGTTTCAGGGGTTATGTGATTCAGTTTGACAATATTTTAATTGTTTAATGAGTCAGTAGTATGCTGACATGAAACAAGACAAAAGGCTTTTCTAGGGAATGTGCTGTAAGGCTTCTAGGAACTTGCATCTGTTCTGAAGACACAACACCTGAGTAATCTTTTCAGCAAATGTAGTACAGTGGGTTAGATAACATACCAGGCAAGCTACTTATACTGAAGTTATATATTCATTGCTATTGATATCATGACTATCAAATCATATGTCTGGGTTAAATATACAAAAATGTTCAACTATCACCGACACCCAGGTCTAAGCACCTGCCCGAAATCGCTTTTATTTTGAAGGAAATCTGTCATATGAAGCTTAAGAGTGACCAAAAGCCCTACAGGCCCAGTACCGGGTTGAGCTTTTAATGGTGTGCTGAGACAGTAAAACGGTAATGGATCTCATGTGTTCTTCAGTGGGTGGATGTAGGGGGAAAGGGGATATGTGGGGAGGAAGCAGTGACCAGGAAGGGAATGGGACTTGGGTTTCATGATGGGTGTGAGCGAAACGCCATGCCACACTGGCCTCGAGGAAGAGGGTCCACGGAGCAGGATCCCTTTGAAGTGTCACGTGTCCCGCCTTTGGGGTTCACGTATTTGTTTTCACTCCCTGCTCCAGTAGGATTTCAACTCAATAGGGGGGCCACAGTGAGGCGGATATTCTAACACCTTGAAGTCCTTTTATCGGGGGCCTTTATACGAGAGCTTTTTTACTCCCATGAACTTGAACTGCATGGTCCCGTGCTTTTAAGTGGAGGCCCCCACTACTACTTGTTCACTTTTGTATTCCAGCTGACCACTGTGTGTAGATGGTCCATGCAGAATCTGAAACGCATGCCCTTCAATGGTCTCTCAATGCAGGTTTATGTTTTCCAGGTTTCTGTGGTGATAGCTGTGGCTTATTTACCTGTCAGAATATCTATATGTTTCATCCTCTCCTCCGATTCAGGCTATACATATTATTTTGTGGCAACTCACAGTACAGTTTATTCACTCACCTCTGGTTCGGCTGGGTTTGTCAAGAGTTTCAAAGGGAAACAGTTGACTCCAGGTTGCTTAAAGCACATCCTAAGGCAATTTGACAGTTTTATTATACACTGACGAACACTTACGCAGAGATCTGAAGTGAACACAGCCCCTCCTACGTCTTGCTATGGAGACTTGTTTCCAGCAGCACAGCTAGCATTTAACTGAAATCTCAACACCTTCTGCTATAGAAGTCAGCTAAATCTGCTCCATTTGGCGGGGTGACATCACTCCATATGCCTTTGCCAACACTAACAACGCCAGGTGTGTGCTAGGAAGATTTCAGAACTCATTTGATTCAACATCCATTCCCTTGCAGGATAAGTACAGACCCTTTTAATGGTTTCTGACAGATTGCTCTAGGCATTACAGAGCTAAGTGGTGAATGTGCTGAGTTAGAGGCACTAAAAGGTGGCTATAACATTTGTAATGATATGGTTTGTATGGATTTTTTTTTAATTGAGCCTCCAGCTATAGTCACATATTTTCATTTAAAGGCATGCACATTTAAACTATCATGGGTTTCCCTGCAGAACATTTGGATGCACTGAGTGGAAAGTTTCTGTCATATTGTCATCTCATTTTTCAGCACACAATTTTTCACACCTCTGTGGGAGAGTGCAACAGTGACAGATCTAGGAATGGAAAACTACAGCTCTGTATTACTTTTTGCCATTCACCCTAGTCCTTCAATAGAAGTCCTGCTGTTAGAGCTACTGTACCATGGACTGTGGCCGTGACTGCCCAGTGTAGTTATCGACTTTTCCTTACCTTGGATTAGATAATGTATGCCTTTGACAGGCCAGTGAATCTAGGTCAGACCTATAAGCTAGCTCAGCTTTCTCCACTTTTCCAGCCTGCTGTCCCGAGCCAAGGCAGTATTTTCCATCGCACTGACTCGACGATACAGTTTGTGTCGTGGCCTTTGTGTGAGTTGGTACAGTACAGTTTGTATTGATTTCTGGTTTGTATGGGTTTGTAGTAGGTGCAACATGCAGTAAATCAACATGGTAAATCAATTAACTGCCTAATGTTCTGTTGTAGCTTTCAGCTATTGTGGATTTCAACACATACGTTGCTACTTGCTAAGACCCACTTATAAATGCAAGGTTTAATCTAAATGAGCACCATGAAAATGTCATGAAAGCTACAATTTAATATTGTCAAAAACTGTTTTGTAGTTATTACTGCTGTCCTCACTCCTCGTGAAGCTATTTTATTTGTCTGTTTAATAAGAGTTTGCCAGGGGGAGATGCTGGCTCAGGAGGAGAGAGTAGTGCAGGGGGAAAAAAAACTCTGGGAGAAATGGAAAAAGACATTTCCTGCCAAAGTTAGTGGTTCAGAGAGGTTGGTTCATTATAATGGCTTAATGGATCCTCCAGGATGCCTCCTCAGTTTACACTCTTTCAGAGAGATGTTAACCAAAAGCTAAGCTAGCAGCCTTGTTGGACAGTTCAGATGCTCTGTATTGGGTGGTTTAAACCTTGCCCTTTAATAGAGTAGTATGTAGGAAAGGGGAAACATAATTTGCAGTCAGTTTTGGAAATGTTGTACTTATTGCAGACTGCTTTGCCAACACCTCAAGGGCAGCGTTAGGCGCGTAGTGCCCAGACCCGAATCGAAAATCTCTCTGTGGACCAGTTAGGGTTTTAACTTGTCCCCATTCCAAGTCCAGATCAGACTCTATTACACTTTGCCAAATGAACTCCAGGAATGCCTGTCTGTTTTTGAGAGGCCAGCTCACATCCGTCAGTCCCTCCAGCTCCCCCGATACCCCCTGGCACCACCCATGTACAGTATGAAATGTATCTATACTGCTCCACCCAGCTTACTTAGGCAGGGTGGAGTAACTGTGTTTCAGGAAGAGCCTTAAGGGTCACTTACTAAGACAGTAATCTTAGCTGTATAAAATAGTTTTGTCGTCACATACTTTAGTGATTTTAATTTGACAAATCGTGAGCCATAGAGAAGCTGGAATACATTTCACGTGATGTTGGATAGTGACTGCTGGAGTCCTGGCAGACATAGCAGGTTTGACCTTCAGCATGGCATGATGAATGTGCAGGATGTCCTCTTTACCTCTACATGGAAAACATTGACCGACACAATAATGTCTTTGCTCCCCGTCTTCAAGATGATCTCAGGGCTCAGCTCAGCAGGACCTTGATGTCCAAAGAGGCTTCAAGTTTTTCCAGGAACGGAGTTACTCACTGTGACTCTTTTAAGGATTGTACCTATAAAATTTAAAGTTCTCCTATAAAAATATATAAGACGGTAATTGTGTTATGGCAGAAAATCCAGGTCCAGATTACTGCTAAATGCATTTTTAGGGACAAAACAAGTTATTTTGTAGATCTTTTTATTTTATTTTATTTTTTTGCCATGCTGAAACAATTACACAACATGGCTCTATGGGTCCAGACTGACATATCTCATCATCTATTGGATGTATTGCCATGGCTGACGAAATTTTGTCTCTACTCTGATGTATCTTTGGTGATCCCTTACTTTTCCGTTTTTAGTGAAGAAGTCAGGGACATTTTCGGCTTTTAGTGAATTGTCTCAACAACTACAGTTTGGGACAGACATTCTCCAAGGAATGAATGTACTTGGTAATGACTTCCATTTCTATGGTGTGCCACTGTTCCTTTTGATCATTCAGACAATTATTTTGTTTTGATTTGTGTCTGGTCCTAAGAAAATGCTAAGCAAATACAACCATCATTGGGACCATGTTACCATACCAACATTAGCAGTTACTGTAGTTCAAAACACTGCTATGTCAAAGTACAGCCTCTGCCTTCAAGACTCTTAAATCTTGTTTGAGCGGTCATGTATAGACAAAAACAAACAGTTGTGACACAACCTTGGTAAAGGTTATACACTGTGTATCTCCTTGAAGTTCTCAGTATGCCTCTCTGTATTTATTGTTTCACCTGGGACACATTCCATATTCATCCTACACAGATTAGAACTTGTCAAAGGACAGTTGACTTTCATCTGTAGGCTATCTAGATAATTGCACCAAAAGGCATGTTGCCATAATACTCACTTAGTAAATGACATAACTGCAGATTACTTTGCAGAATTTAGCGCTAGTGATTCTTGCAAGTGTGACAGCATCAGGTGTACTAATTTTCCTGTCTCTGATATGCAGGAGGATTATATGCAAGGTCAACATTGAGCTTCTAACACTGCTAGTGCTCAAACCATCAGTTTCCCAATTTGGTATGTGCCGTTTCAGCAAGAACATGTTTCCTTCTATAAAAGAGGAAAAACCCTATAATTCCTCTCAATGAACCACCAAAGACATGATGCAGAAAACTTTGCCAAGTGTTAAATGTCCTCCTTTTTTAGCTGAAGTTGCAGCAGCAGATGGAAGACACATTATCCACTCGTAGTAATCCCCATCTCCACATTCTTTCAGCTTACCATAGGAAGTACTAATGACCGTCTCAAGAAACTAACCTTATCCTGTATTTTTAGATATGGAAAACTCAAATGTTAGGGTTTTGTAGCTGGCATTTCAACAAAAACGTCTACTGCTTTATTTCTCTGCACTCGTCTCACAGAGTGATGCAGGCCAAGGAGGAGATCAAGATCAGAATCAAGAACCGCATTTAGGAGCATGAATAGTGGTAATAATAGTGCACAGGAATCAGTCTGTGGAGCCAGAAAGGTGCCTCTCTCTCGCCAACTCAAGAATTGACCATTGAGTTTTTTTTTTTTTTAAAGGGTGGGCTTTCAGAAACTCAAGGACTGCTGTGTCTCCAAATCAGGGGAGCCAGAGAGCTGTGGGCTAGAGCTTGGTTCAGACCATGAGGGGATCCATTCAGAGGCTGGGAGGGAGAGAAGGTTGTTCCTTAGGTCAACATCAGCTCTTGACAGTCCTGTTGTGCCATTTTTTTTAACCCCCCTACCCCCCTCGTACCAGAACCACCCAGGTCATTGAAACCCAGTGTTTTATGTAAACTGGAAGTGTGTGTATTGGACTGGATACTTTCCCCCTTTGTGCGTTGATATACGGTTGATACTGGATCCACTGTTAATGAATACAGAAGCTGGAAAATTAATGGGGTTTTCTCCTGCTCCACTCAACAGTGGTGTCAGATATCCGCAGGACTGCTGAGACGCTGCATTCCTCATCGTTTCAGGTCGAGCTGCTCCTTGTGCTGCTGAATCTGTGGCTTTCAAATTCACGCTCAATGTAGAAAAGTATTACAACGTAACAAAACAATGTTGATTTGGTATCAATTATAAATTTGTAAGGAATTAAGGAGTAATGCATTTTCACAATGTGTTACGTAGGCCATCGCTTAGTCGTCGCACTTGATGGATTGCATGCGTAGATTGCAGTTGTGTTTTATAGGTTATCCAGTCACCTTAGGAAAACCCGCCAAAAGGCATACATCTAGTGTCTTGTTGCAGCCGAGAATCTGTTGTTGATTACAGTAAAAAAAACTCAAGCACGGCTCTTAAAGCTGATAGAGTTTCCAGATGGCAGATACTGTATGAGAGACAAATGTGAGCTCAGAAGTGCAGCTTACTCTCATTATACGTCCGTCCACTGTATCTGCACTTGCAGGGGTAGAATATAGGTTAAGTTAGACTATGGGGAGAGCTTCACCATAGTCTGGTGCGAGCATCTGTTTACTCTTCTTACTTTCTCTTTTATAGAAATGTCTGTCACAGGAGCATTTTTCCATCTGGCATTGTCAACGTGCTGCAAAACTCTCAACTTACATAACCAAACTAGATTTTTCTTTATTATACAGTCAGTCGCTTTCTGAAATGTGTTGCTCAGTAAGTTAATAGAGTATTAAGACATATCTTGGAAAAACACATATCTTTGACAGATGAGAGATTTGATACCACTCTCATGTCTGTCTGTTCAATGTGGATCTCCCACCAGCAGCTGCTTAGCTTAGTTCAGCAGAGCGGAAACTAAAGTAATTGAAATCAAGAAATCAGTCAATTAACTTTATACGACCAGAATGTGCACAGCAGGATACAGAGGCGTAAACTTAGTTACAGCATGCCCTCAGCTTTGCTTAACACATCCAGTTGTTCACGATGTCCTTGGGGTGCATCACAACAGTGTTGTCAGGACGTAACCATTTATTTTATTTTTTTCCGAGACATTTGAGGTTGACGTCTGTGGTCATGATCCTTCGTTGTGATGGTGTTATATGAGCTCGCAACCAGAGGGTTGTGGGTTTAACTATTGTGTTATGCAACCGCTGACCCCAAAACGTTTGGGTTTACAAAACTGAACTTAAATGTTTTAAAAGCTTTTTGATTAACTCAGGATGTCGACTAAGTAGCCGTAATCGGAATATTGAATAATGCTTAGTAAAGTGTATTTTCAGTCAGTGTATTGCCAGTCAGCATTTGGATGTGTTCTGTGTTTTTCCCCCCCGATGTGGTCATAGCTTTGCAGCAGCTTTCTAAGATGTTTAACTTTTCCTAACGTGCGTAGCAGGGCAGGGAGACATGGAGAAAAGCAGGTTGTGATAAAGACTGATCAAAAAGAGATGATGTAAAAAAGACACTGATAAATCTACAGGTGTAGCTCTGTCATGTCTGCCTGCACTCTCTGCTGTGGGAACCAAGACACAAGCTCACCCACACACACACACACACACACACACATCTTTCCAGACATAAGGTATGCTTCCTTCACCTTTGTTCCTCCCACATCTGTACAGATAATCCCTGCCATCCGGAAACGAGGAAGAGAGAACACGTCCCTCTCCTAATCTTTTATCCATTATCTGCCATTTGGCCTCTCGGCAGCTGAATCCACAACTTTCAGTCATTCACCTCACAGGAGCTTCGCTTTTTACTTTTTCACTTCTCAGCAAAGTTACTGTCTTTGGCGTCAGGAGAAGAGAACTCCAAAAAAACAGCTGTTTCTTTTGTAATGACAACAAGTTAAGGTCTGTGTTGTCATGAAGATTATACATATGATAAACATGTCATGTATGGATTGGACATAACCCAGAAGTTAAAAGGCACATTCTCCTCCTATGTCCTTATGGAGAAATATTTCCAGAAGAGCAAAGGGTAGGATATGTGACCGTTAAAGGAGGGTTTCAATTGAAATCTATATCCCTAAACACAACCCAAAGATTGAATGGCTTTCTGAAATAATTTCTTTTATTTGTGATTTTCTCTGCCTGTATACCTTCACTATGAAGCTGCTTTTGTGCCAGATTAAATTGCAGCCGCTCTGTGAGTAAATGCACGCGATGAAAGATATTATGCAGTTTTCTCTTTAAGAAATATTTTCCTTTTTTTTTTACTTGTGCATGTCATATTATTGCAACCTGCCGGATGTAAAACCTGCAATGGCCAGAAAACCGTCACTTACGTAATGTGTGTGCATTTTTTATTACTTCTTTTGAGGTTCAGTGAACTCAGCCTAAGCACCTGCCATATGGGAGGATGGTTGAAAAACACAGATGAGGCAGCTCCGGCCATCAATAACAGCGTATATTTACTCAGGCCGTTTAAAGTGACTGTGTGCCTTTCCTTGAAAAGGTCAATTTAATTTAACGTACCATAAATGTCATATATGTTGCCCTTCCTTTACAGCTCAATAATGACAACACATCATATGTATTTAAATGTTTTCATCAACGGGTAGAAGTTTGGTGTAGTAAATTCATTAAAAATTAGGATGTTGGCGTAATGCAATGTTTTCAACGATACCTGGTATCTTCTCCCAAGCTTTCTACTCCATTGTGGAAAGAAAAATACGAACGTCGTATACACCATTTTGTTTCTTTAGTTGCTTGCTGCTCCGTCTGATTTATTGGCATGAGGTTTTGCTCAAACCACAGCTTTGACTGAGCACATTACATGGCTTGTTGCGTACCTGAGACCCAGCCAGCATGTTGCTCAGAGCCAAGTGCTAACATCATCCTCCATTCTGGACCCACCCTAACTCTATGCAAAATAGCCCCCCTGTACAGCGGATGAATACAAATTGTGTTAGTTAGCATCTTCATAGTTTAAATATCATCAATCACATGATTCACAGAGACTGCAGAGTGTGAGTCGCCAAAAAAGAGCCTGGAAAGAGTTTGGCTGTTATTTCCTTGAGTTAGAAAGCTAGGAATGTTGTCTGTCAGCAGGATATATCTCTGGCATTCCAGTTGAATTTGGTGCTCAGATAGGCGTACGGCGAGGGAATCATTTGATTCACTTATGTTACTCATCAGGAGCCGGGCCTGCCAACATGACACAATTGTTAGGTTTTTATGTAACCATAACTACAGTGTGAAACCCGCCTGAGAGTTGAACCTGATAACGAATCCTCCAGGCGTCTATGCAGAAATCAATAAATTATAATGAAAGCCACAGTGTCCTTATATATTTCACAGCTGACAAGTTGAGGAATTGTATCCACTCTGGATTGTTTTGCTGAGAGATAAGACACAATCATCCATCAGGTGTGAAATTGTGTGTATTGTAATATTTCAGATTCTCTCTTACGACTTCACAAAATAATTTAACAGATCCAACTAACATGGGGGAAACAAGTCTTCAATCCTGAGGAAATGCTGTGTATTTCCTTTCCTTTTAATCTCAAACACCATTGAAAACCTCCTCTAATTGATAGCAACCTTTAAAAATAAATACTTGTCTAATTGTGATGCATGACTAGAAAATTAAGGACATAATTCTAACATTTTTCACATGCAGATGATTCTGCAATTGCCTAAATCAGGGCTCTACAATATTATTGCTGTCTGTAAATCATACTACATTCATGCATTTTGTATTAAATGTGTTCAACTAAATCTCATAACACAATTTTCCTGTAGGGAAATATACACTTGCTGTTTAGGTTTGGACCAGCTTTGAAAGTGTGATGGAACACTTCCATTCTCTTTACGGGCTGTCCACACAGCTGTCCGCCATATTGTATTCTACTTACAACAACAAATGGTGTATGTGTGGAAAAACCACATATAGGACTGTGTCTGTGCCAGCTTTGTCACCACCAAGGCGAAGTGACTAATGTGATTTTCGCGCGGAAGTGACTGTGCACAGGTTAACACCGTATGATTAGTGAACATGTGTACTTTATATTTATCACTTGGCCTTATAACGCACACCTCATCTAACGCAATGCATCACTGTGCGCAGCTGACTTTATCGGAATCAGATTTTTCAAAGTGAAACATTACTTTCCAGCTGAGTCATTGGTCTTAAAGGAGTCGTCGGAGCAATGCAGCCATACCCAGAGGAACAGATCAGCGGCAGTGTTGCACATGGATATTTTGGCTTGTAACAGCACTTAAACAATGCCCTGCCCACTCAAATCACTTGTGATTCAGATGCAACACAGGTTGACCTCATTAAGAGTTGAGCTACAGTCAGGCACTGTTCCCTCTGATGTCGTTGGCTGTGACTGTAGTTATATATTCTGTTTGCAATACAATCATGCTCCCCATGTTCATGTTAATTTGTAAATGGTCCCCTTTGGTTTGGACTAAAACAGATGTTTTAGCCTGACTAGAGAAGAGTGGTCACATCACCACACATCATCTGTTTTCATCATTTTCTTTGTAGAGATTTATTGATGTGCACTTTGTGAGGTAGGAACACTGTCACGGGCTCAACAATTCATCTGCTTAATTTCAACTAATCTTCCAAACCTCCAAGACATTATAATCCTTACTCTCAAGGTTTAGACTAGTCCTACTGTATCTTTCGCTATGTAATGCATCGTATGACATGTTTGTTAAACATCCTTCATAGTACTGGGGATTGTTCAAACAGCCTCTGTATGTTTCCACAGGTTGGTGGTTTGTGAGCACCGCCGAGGAGCAGGGTTGGGTCCCGGCTACCTATCTCAACTCCCAGAGTGGCACGAGGGATGACTTGGAGCTGGGCGCCTCGAAATCTGGGGAAGGTAGGTCACTTTAACGGCCCCCACACACATCCTACCTCTACTGCGCGTCTACCTCGCGTCTGCGTCTGACTTTTTGTCACTGACCGTGTAATCAACCTAGAGCGGGCACACATCCAACCTCAGACGCACTGCTGATGCACGTCGGAGGCACGTCTGCAGCGACGCTCCCCTTTACCTCAGGAGGCTCGCCTATTTTTTTTTAGAGCCGCGCGTCTCTCTCGGGTGTCTGTGCTTTAACTGATAGAGAAATACTCTGTTGACAGTCATACCAGCAGCATTCACTCTAGTTACACGATTTCCCGGTGTGTTTCTTTCAAAATAAAACATCCCTCAGTCATATACGCTAATAATCCCTTTATTTCACGATTTAATTGTGCAATTGGCTGTTGGCGCAACTGGTCTATCTATTTCCTCTTGAGTGCTTTTATTATGAAGGGGCAGAACGTAAGTGTCAGCCGTGTAAATGTGTCTGACTAAAAGTTCGATGTTGTGAGCGCTAGAATAAAGTGCAGTTCAGTGAATGGAGTTCCCGTATCTTTATTTCTACAATGACAAAGTAGGACACACTATACACCCTCGGTTACAATGTGAACGAGAATAATCAAAGGGAAACAACAGAGAAAGACAGTGATTTTGAAGCAGCGCTGCAGCAGCAGCAGCAGTAGTAGTAGTATCAGCAGTTGAGACGTTCCATGTGTGTCCGAGAAAAGTCCGAGAGACGCAGCAAGGTAAGGTAAGGCGACGCGCTCCAGAGGTAGAAGCAGCATGTGTGTGGAGGCCGTAAGCCCTGCTGCCTCTGCCCACACACACACAGGCACAACCTCACACGGTCTGCTGTATATAACCACACAAACACACACACACACACACACACACACACACACACACACACACACACACACACACACACACACACACACACACACCACGGCCCCTCAATCCTCTGTCTTTGATCTGTGACAAGATGGAGCAAACTCGCCCCAAACTTCACCACTGTCAGCCTACGCTAACTGCCTGGCGCCGGTCTGTGGTGAACACCTCTCCCTGTTTGCCTGCCATTATAAGCACGCATGGACAGAGTGTAGATTCATAACCGGGTAAACAGCAAGCAGGAGTGACTGCCGGGAGAGACTAGACCACAGCCACTGTACAGTAGAGATGCAGTTTAATATTTGGTGGCATGGCCTCCGTGGAGTGAGGCATCATGTGTTTCCAAAAGCAATAATAAATGAAAGAAGTATATCTTGCGCGATTAAATGGTGCTTTTTGTTAATAAAAGCTAGCTCTCCTATGAATCATGCTATTTCATGAAATGTCAGTTTATCATTTCAGCAATACATTTTCATTATATCGACAGTAGACGAGTGTTGCATTTTGTGAGCTTACTAGACTCAGGGAGGGCGATCCAAAAGCCTACTAAGAGACACACCAATGTAAAGTTTGTTAAACCAGAATATAATGCAGAAGCATCAAGCATGCAGAGCTGAAGACAGTGACCGTTCATGCAATCATCTCGATAGCCCTGTTACATACAGTCAAGTGCGAAAGTTTGTGAACCCCTTGAACATTTTGGAATTTTATTTATTTTTACCATTATTAATTCATTTTTATCAATACCAGTATTTTTTATATGAAATAACAGATGTTTGTTTATGAATTCAAGATTTTTCTTTTCCAGAAATCAATTGTTAAAACAGATAAAACAAATTATTTGACGAATGTTGTATGTGCAAAAGTTTGTGAACCCTGAGCTGCATTGCTTAAATCGAGCAGGTTGACACAATCAGGTGGGCCAAATTGGTTGATGAAATAGACCAATGTAATGAGAGATCTTTAGGAAAGAAATTGGGTGGCACTAGATAAAACAGAGATAAAACCAGGTCAGTTTAGGCTCACCAAAGTGAACCCATACAGGTCAGACATGCTAAAAGGGAAACAAATCTCAGAGGATCTCAGGAATAGAGTTTTGATGTTGCACATTTGTCTGGGGACAGTTATAAATTCATAAAAAAAAAATTTGAGCTCAATCGGTCCACCGTGAGGCAAATCATCTACAAATGGAGAGCTT
Organism: Hyperoplus immaculatus; assembly: GCA_949357725.1. Taxonomy (NCBI): domain Eukaryota; kingdom Metazoa; phylum Chordata; class Actinopteri; order Uranoscopiformes; family Ammodytidae; genus Hyperoplus; species Hyperoplus immaculatus. The sequence goes on along the minus strand of OX442358.1, from coordinate 25,035,544 downwards.
TAAGAGTGACTTAACATCTGCCTAGAAGTGGACTTCCTTCAAAAATATCCTCAAGCGCCACAAGAAAAGTGATTTTTCAGGTAAAAGCCAACCCAAACATTACATCTGGAGATTTGCAGACAATTTGAAACCACCATTATTCACTTGGGAGAAGGTTCTCTAGGTGGTAGGCAGAATTGCATTTTTTCCCAAACATGGCAGTTTTGGTTATGACCAAACAGTTCAATTTTGGACTAATCTGTCCACAGAATAAGACTTCAGGTATCTCAAAGTGCTCTCAGGCAAAGTTGTGACAAGCAGTTTTGTTCTTTTTTGAGAGCAGAGGCTTCTTTAGCAACCCTCCCATGAAAGCCATTTTGACTGAGTTTTCTTCTTATTGTGGAACCATGCACATCTGTCCCAGATGCTGCAAGAGAGGTCTGCAAATCACTAGATGTAATGTTTGGGTTGGCTTTTAACTGAAAAATCACTTATCTTGTGACGCTTGTGGATATTTTTGAAGGAAGTCCACTTCTAGGCAGATGTTCAGTCACTCTTAAAGCTCTCCATTTGCAGATGATTTGCCTCACGGTGGACCGATGGAGCTCAAACTTTTTTTAAAATAATTTATAGCTGTCCCCAGACAAATGTGCAGCATCACAACTCTATTCCTGAGATCCTCAGAGATTTGTTTCCCTTTTAGCATGTCTGACCAGTATGGGTTCACTTTGGTGAGCCTAAACTGACCTGGTTTTATCTCTGTTGTATCTAGTGCCGCCCAATTTCTTCCCTAAAGATCTCTCACTACATTGGTCCATTTCATGACTCAATTTGGCCCATCTGATTGTGTTTACCTGCTCCATTTAAGCAATGCAGTTTAGGGTTCACAAACTTTTGATCATACAACAGTTGTCAAATAATTTGTTTTATCTGTTTTAACAATTTATTTCTGGGAAAGAAAAATGTTGAATTGATAAACAAACATCTGTTATTTCATATAAAAAATACTGGTATTGATAAAAATGAATTAATAATGGTAAAAATAAATAAAATTCCAAAATGTTCAAGGGGTTCACAAACTTTCGCACTTGACTGTATGGTTATAAAACGGTACAAGAGCAGCTGAGGCCATCTCATTTTTCAAGCATTTTTTAATATTAGTGGAGAAGGCATTTTAATTCCAGAGCAATTAGAAGCTCAGTTAGCGTCACATCCTCAGACTGTTTTGACAGATAGTGCTTGTTTCTCTTAGGATTTATGCAGCAAAAAGCACACCAACAAACTGTATGGCACGGAAACAATAAAGTTGCTTGTTGCACTGACAAACACACATCGACATTTATCCAGCACACTGGCCAAAAAAACATATTTTGCTGTACAATGGGTCTACTCTGCAACAATGGGACTCCGGATCCCCATGGTGTTGTATATCCTACGACTCAAGGATGAAGGAGGAGAGATAATATATGAGAATAAACAGTGTTAATCTTTCACAATATGTTAAAGTTGATAAAATGCCCCTTTTTCTCCCCTTTGAGACTGTACAGAATACACATTTATCAACAGAAGGTTTCATCGTATATGCATACCACAAACTTATGACCACACACGGACATGCACGAAACACTCCTATCTGCTGTCAGAGATAGCTGGAGTTTGCTGCCAGGGTTTTTTTTCGTGAAGGACTATCTGTCAATGTAATAAGTGTTTATGTGTCTAGTCAGTCACGGGAATGGCATAAAACTCGTAAAGCATCTCTTTGTCAGTCCTGTGGTCTTTAGCTCACAATGCATACAATCAAAAAAGGCATATTGCTTAAATCCTTCATAGTGGATTTAAATGACAGGACTGACACCACTCCGTTTTCTGTACAGTAAGCATGAAACTAATATGAGCAGCAGGCTTCTCTTTCCTATATGAGGTCATTTGCAGGGGCTACTTCTTCCATCCCTTACCTACAAAAGGCACAGGGAGATGAAACACCTTCCAAAGGCTTATACAACTCCAGCCAGAGGGCACTGTCAGCTGCTCTATTAATTTGATGGCATTCCTGCAGCGGGCAATGTGGGTCCCAGATGCTCTTAACTTAACACAACAGGATGGGAAAACCATGCAAAAACAGCATCCTAATTACAAGCCCCAGCGAAGATGTTTTGGTTTTAACACTTCCTCTTGTAACCTCCATCCATCCATCAATCCATCCATCCATCCATCCATTCTAACTGTCCACCACCATGTTTTGCTTTGTGGTTCTTGTTGTTATGTCCTCTCCGTGTACCTAATAATGGGGCTCTTTTTCGTTTGTGTATCCATGTCATTTGTGTGCAGTGTGTTTGTGTAACATTTGTGCTTGCTCTTCATGTTCCCATGTTTGTCTGTTTGTTTGTATGTTGTCATCTGGCCACCACGTGTGTGTCTGTCAGTTACTAAGCGACATAAGGCTCATCTCAAGAGGCTGGACCGCAGATGGACGTTGGGGGGCGTCATCAGCAGGCAGCAAAGCCGAGGTGAACTAATACAGATGCTGCCTCACCTCACCCCTCCCCACCCTCTGTTATTCTTCTCCTCCAACACCTTCTTACTTATTGTCTTTTATCACATGACTAAACAACGCCCCTCTCCACATGCACATATTTCTTCCAGTCTTTCATCCTGTGTTGTCTTCCAGCAAATGCATTTTTCATGGGCCACAAAATCCACTACAACTAACCACTAACTGGCGTTGATACCAAATTAGCCTAGAGAGCGAAGGTGAATCAGCAACTTTTATATGCGCAAAGTATTGGTGCTAAACTCAAATTATGTTGCGAAATTGGTCGATGTAAGCGTTTTTTTATTATTATAATTAAACACTCTGTGCCAAAACCAATCTTCCCAGAATAACAGAAAAAAAAACTTTCCACTCATCTGAAAGCAGTTGCGTAATAGACTTTGGAATGCCTTATGCTGCATTTCGGAGCCATATTTTACTTTTTTTTATGAGCAAATTAAGCGTGTATGTAGTTTTCTAATGAATGTGCGTTCTACCAAAGTGTGGTAGAACTTGTCCCATTGTGGTGCATATAGCAACCGATATTGACAGATAAACAAAGAGCCCCTATTAATCAGTCACTTCTTTAGCAAGAAAATCACATTCTCAGTCACAAACGTGCACATGTTCTTACCAAGGCCAAAGGTTTTTGTTTTTTAACCGGAGATTCATTTGGATGTCTGACAGAGGAGTGAGGATAGGCTATTGAGTTCAGCCCAAACTTTCAGCTTGGCAGTGGACGCTGCTCTCTCTCTCTCTCTCTCTCTCTCTCTCTCTCTCTCTCTCTCTCTCTCTCTCTCTCTCTCTCTCTCTCTCTCTCTCTCTCTCTCTCTCTCTCTCTCTCTCTCTCTCTCTCTGAGAGAGAGAGCAAAAATCCTGCTTTGGGTTTACAAAAAAAATAGACTGATATTTTGCTGACTCCGCAAGAATATTTTCTAACACTGATGCAGGCGATGCATGTTGTGGTTAACATAACATCTGATTCAGAGTTTCCCTTCGATGCACTGCTGGATATTGTTTGAACGAGGGGCTGGTGAGAGGAAACACGTTTTACCAGTGCCGACACAAAGAGGCCGGAAGAACAAGGCAACAGGGAAAATAAAGAGTACAGGAATATCTTTGCCCATGGAGCCGACTGTAGTTTTTGCAAGTCAACGGAATTACCATCCCACACCCATTCAGCTCCTACACAACTTTGGAAAGAGGTGGAGAAAGAAGGAAAATGGAAAGATTTGTCACCACAATGTGTATTCCTGTGTAAACAGCATACACGACGGTGCTTTTTTTTTATTGAACAAAACTCTTTTGCCTGTGTGCTGTCTGCGTTAAGACAGGAATTGCTATAATGACAGGAAATGATGTCTTTGCCGTGCCCCTCGGCCTCATGGGAATGTATAAATCAGCATGGAGGCTGTCCTCTATTATTATTTGCAAAGTTAAGAGATTCTCGCTGTCACAAGGCCAAGGACACCGCTAGGGAAACTAGCTCAATCCACCTGCTATAGTTCCCTATCTTCCCTTCCTACCAGTGAGTTTATTCATCTTAAAACGGTTGATAAAATTCCGCTCTAAATTTGATCACATTTTTGAGGAATATACCTTAATTGGATAGTTGATCGTAAAGACTCAAATGGGGGAATGTGAAGTTCATGGTCGGCGCCTTAAGGCGGGGACGCACATTTTGACTTGTGATCCAGTTATTAATACGATCTGGGCCCGACGACCAATGAGTGGTTCTCGTCCAGATAAAATAATAGTGTGGAATATCTAAGTGTCTAATTGGAAATCTTTAGATCCAGGCTTTCTCGTAAATATTTTATATAAACACGTTTGATATTTGCAACTGACATTGGTGACCTTTGACATCCCTTGTGTCGCACAAGAGAAGAGATCGGTCAATTTAATAAAACGGCTTTTCCTGAACTTCTTTAGTTCACTCACCTCCGATTCCCTCTGTAGGATATACAGTCAGCGTGGCCCACGCCTCTCCCTCCAGGATCTCTCCCAAAATCTTGTCAGCACAAATGTCACTGCACGTCAACAGTGAAAGCCGCTGGTTGCTATCAATGTTTGTTTTGTTACAAGAATATACAAGAATCGGGCGCCCTTAGCTCAGTTGGTAGGGCGTCCCCCCCATGGGCCTCGGCCAGCAGCGGACCTGGGTTCGATTCCAGCCCGCGGTCGTTCTCTGCATGTCACTCCCCTCTCTGCCTCATTTCAACTCTGTCTCTACACTACCAATAAATGCCAAAAAAATATCTTAGGAAAAAGAATCTACAAGAATCCACAAGAATTGGCGTCCTCATAGGATTTTCTGGGTTGTCTTCCACCAGAGCTCCAGTGGCTACTGACCAGTTGTTCAGTGTGGTGTCTGCTGCATTTACTCAGCTGTAAAAATGTATGCTCCTTCCTCACTGATATGTCTGGTTTGTCTAGTCTTACAGCTAGTATACAGTTTGTCCCAAGCTTTAAAGGATAAACTCTTTTGAAGTCGAACTGAAAACAAAACTCCTTCTGGGATGTATAATGAAACGATTATTGTTTTCCAATTTACACTGGCCAAGATAAATCCCTTCTAAAGTTTTTTTTTTTGCTTAGGGCACAAAACTAAGAGTCTTCAATTGATGCAAAAATGCATTTGCATCTCTTACATTGAAAATGCTTTTCAAGGGAATATCTTAGTGGAGACAGATTTGAAAACATGTGAACCTATCCTTTAAATCAAGTACCCCCAATATTATTTGTGTTGGAAATCAGACTGTAGCTATTTTTTTTAAAGAATTAATTAATTAATGTCCTGCTGTCATTCCCTACAATATAAAGTTATCTCAGCTTCTTAAAAAAAATATGGACACATCTAATTTGCCAAAGAACATTTTTTATCACACAGAGCTCATCTACTCGCACATCTGGAAGCTGAACCTGCTGCCAGAAAGTAGAACAGCTCCCGCCTGTATTAAAGACAAGTTACACCTCTGCTCCACTATCATATCGCAGAATTGGCACCTATGTATCGCAAGATCGCAAAATCTATCATGATATATTGCCACGTGTACATTGCAGTAGCCTATATCTCTTATTGCTGCAGGGTGATCATATAAATATTTAACATTTATAAAAGAGATTTATAGAATATACATACACTCTCTTTTTACTCTTTTCCTTTCAAATGATTATTTTGCTTTCAGAGATCACATAGCCTGCACAATCTTATCTTGTTGTCATTCTCTTCTCTGGCTTTGGCAGAAGAGAAGTACGTGACGGTGCAGCCGTACACCAGCGACGGCAAGGATGAAATTGCTTTCGAGAAAGGAGTCATTGTGGATGTTATTCAGAAGAACCTGGAAGGCTGGTGGTTCATCAGGTACAAAATATTTATCGTTATATATTTTCTTCTTTTCTTTTAGATATTTTTGGTGCGTTTTCACCTTTATTGGATAGTTTTAAGCACAGATTTGAAATGGGATGAGCGAAGGGGAAGATATGCAGTAAACTACCCGGGTCGGTTGACACAAGGACTTTTTTGTTGGTCGCCCCTGAATATTTATTTTATTAGAAAGAGATCACCTTTTAATCATTTTCTATTCCATCTCGTTCTTCAGGTACCAGAATAAAGAGGGCTGGGCTCCGGCCTCTTATCTGAAGAAAATGAAGGATGACCTGTCTCCCCGCAAGAAGACCGTGACGGGCCCGGTGGAGATCATTGGAAACATCATGGAGATCAGTAACCTGCTGAACAAGAAAGCTTCGAGTGAGAAAGATGTGCAGACTGAAGGGGTCCCAGAGAGCCCCCAGGTGGCCAGGAAGGAGATCAGCCTGCCTATCCCTTGTGCTGACTCCAGCCCTGTGAACAGCCCAGCGGAAGGAAAGAGTAAAGCAGAGCCCGCCTCACCCGCTATAGCCCGCATCGCCCCCCATCGCGTGGAGATCGGTCAGTCATCTTACTGTGAATGTTTACACCTCTGTCATAACTTGAATTTCTGACAGCCTTTAACTGGGTACTATTTACTTGATTTCAAACTTTTAAATTTTTTTTGTTTCATCATATATTTCTTGAGGCTTAAAAATGTATTTTCATAAATGTAACCCAAACAATAAAGATTTTTTCTCTCTCTATGACGTCATCCAGGTTCCCCAGTTCTCAGGCAAAAACCTCCTCCTCGCAGGGATGCAACCCTGGTAAGAGTCTTTGATATTTAAGCCGGCCATCCATCCCATTCAATTATTTGATGGATTGGTTGAAAATGAATGAGCCTGAAAAGCTGTCTTTATACTGTAAGTGCTAAGGGATGTGTACCCCTTGTAAGCAATTTCAAACAGCAATGTGTTCTCTTAAAATTTATTCTGACAAACTGACAAATGTATAATGTAAGGGATACTCCAGATGCATTAAGATGCAGATCTTTTACTTAAGTCAATTCACCAACACTAGTGTACCTGTATTCTATAACGAGTTCTGCAATAAAAGTCCTTTTTAATTATAAGTACAGAGCTGTTACCTGAATAATTTACTTCAGGAATTAAAGGTTAAATCACTCGTGCTGAACAATTGTTCATGCTCCCTTGACTACAGTATTAGATTGTTAGACATTTATCAGTGTGTCAGCAGCATTTTACTGCCGTCGTTGGTTCGAGGTGAAGCTTGTTTTTACTACTTTATATGAAGTAAGGTATTTAAGTCCAGTGGTTCTCAACCTAGGAACCTAGTCTCACGAGTTAAGTCAGAGGGGTTCGGAGATGATTAATGGGGTACGGGGGAGAAGAAAAAACTATTTTCTTTGTGAAATAATACATATTTTTGCCTCACAGAGCCTTTAGGAATTATTTAAAAGAAACCACCTGAGAAGTTTAAAAAGTCCAATCTCTCTTTTGTGAAATCGCTACCAACTCATAATGTTACAAGGAGCCACACTAGTTTCTTGGTAACTTGCCAGCTGTCAGATACATTCAGTGAAGTAAACATACAGTATTTCCCTTAAAATCATACAGATACAATATAAAATTGCCTGAGACATAATTACTTAGGTTTGGCGCCAGATTCTGAAAGTACAGTGTACAATTGCCTTTAGTTACTTTCTCCCAATGACTGTTCCCCTAACAATGCCAATTTTTATTTGTGCTTAGGGATTTCAGTTACCCTCTCCACCAGAGCCCCCTACAGTTGAAGCAGAGTATTACACCATTGCAGATTTCCAGTCCTGTATATCTGATGGCATCACTTTCAATGGAGGACAAAAAGCAGAGGTAAGCACAATTGTTCAAGGTAAACTTCAATAAGAACACAATTTAAGACTGGGACCAACCATATATCTCTTGTTTTATCAAATTATCCATCATAGCTTAGTAACAACTTTACTTTCTTCAACAAAAAAACTCCAAATTGAATTAAAATGTAAAATAAATGCTTTTGTATAAAGACTCTTCTTTTCAACATTTATTTTTAGGTCATTGAGAAGAACTCTGGTGGTTGGTGGTATGTCCAGATAGGAGAGAAGGAGGGCTGGGCTCCCTGTGCCTACATTGACAAACGTAAAAAGCCTAACCTGAATCGCAGAACAAGCACTCTCTGCCGCCCAAAAGTTCCACCCCCAGCACCACCTGTCAAAAAACAAGATTCAGTGGAGACTGCACCTCCCAGCAGCCCCGGGTCTGAAGCTCCAGAGTCCCCCGTGTCTCCTGGCAGGCCGGTTTATGAAGAGCCGGAATATGATGTTCCTGCTATTGGTGATCTGGACCTGGAGTCTGAGTTTGAGTTTCTGAGGGGAGAAGGTTCCTTGGTGGATGCAAAGATTGAGGATACTCTCTTCGAGAAGGGGTCCCACCTGTCCTCCAAGCCGTCTCCAGCATCGTCACTCTACAGTGGGACCTTTAGTGCCTCCTTCAGGATGGGCGAGTCATTTGAAGATGGCCATGAGGCTGAGGGAGAGGACGAGTGTATCTATGAGAATGAAGGCTTCCGGCCCTTCAGGGAGACACCGGAGAGACAGTTCAGCAGGGACTCAAATTCATCCAAGACAAGTGTCTTGTCCGAAACTGGCAAGACTGCAACCCCGATATCAGGTGGATGGAGGTCTGCAGGTAACAAATTCAAAATCGACTTGAATGGAAGCCCATTCTCACCAAAGGCTGAGGAGGCATCCAGTCCGAAATCTGCTTCCACTGAATCCACCCCAGATCTGTCCAGAACTAAGAAAGACCAGGAGGACAGCAAGGCATCATTATCCATCAAGTCCTCCTCTAAACCAAAGCCAGTGGTGAGGCCCAAACCTCAACTTGCCAAAGCGTCCAGTGCAGAGAAGATGGACATCAGCACCTTGAGAAGACAGCTGCGGCCAACAGGACAGCTGAAGAATGGCACCAAAACTAAAGGTGAGGACTCCGAGACAGCTTCAGTCATCTCTTCAGAGGACTCCTTCTCCTCTCAGAGCACGTCAGATCTCTCCTCCATTTACTCAAAAGGCAGCCGGGGAGATTCTGACCTGGAAGGTTGCAGTCTATATCGCACCACAGATCTCTATGAGAAGGTCCAAGAGTCTGAGCTCAGCTTCCCTGCTGGAGTGGAGGTGGAAGTGGTGGAGAAGCAGGAGAGTGGCTGGTGGTATGTCCGCTGGGGAGATGCAGAGGGCTGGGCTCCGACTTACTACCTGGAGCCTGTCAGGCAACAGGATGAAATGGCAGGATCTGAGTCTGATGGCACACCGACTAAACTTGGAAGCCTCAGCAAGTCCAACAGCCTAGAGAAAAATGAGCAAAGGGTCCAGGCGTTGAACAACATCAACCAAAATCTCAAGAAGGTCACCCCTCCCATCCCCTCCAAGCCTCCAGGTGGCCTCTCCAAACCGACCAGCTTGTTCGGTTCACGGAAGCATAACAGCACCAAACAGCAGCAGGTTGTCAGACCTCAGTCCGTCTTCATATCAGCCCCCATCAGGGACGGCCCCAGTCCCGTTGGCTCTCTCAGGAGAAACGAGTCCCTCAACTCAACGGACCACCCTCGTGCCAGCCCCACGGTGCGACGCAATGCCTCCTTTGGCACTGTGCCACGCAGTCTGCCTCCAAACAACATAGCACTACCCAAATGGAACAGATCCGGTACAGGTAGCTCTGAATCCCTTGGCCTCAGCTCTCAGAAGAATGCCCTCCCTGTATCCACGGTGAAGCCCAAGCCCCACATCATCCATAACAACCTCAGAGAGGTGTATGTGTCCATAGCAGACTACCATGGCGACGAGGAGACCATGGGATTTCCTGAGGGGACGAGTCTGGAGGTCCTGGATAGAAACCCCAATGGATGGTGGTACTGCAAGATTCTGGACAGTGGCAGACCAAGGAAAGGATGGGTTCCCTCAAATTACCTCGAGAGAAAGCCCTAGTGCTCCTGTGGGGAGCTGGCAGAACTCTGTACATGCGCATAAAGACAACTCAAACAGATGCTTTTATTTTGTGAAAAGGGCGTTTAAGACTTTAACTTAGAATGGAAATCGTGCTCGGTACCTTAGCCAAAACAAGCAGCCTGATCAAATTGTGACTTTGAAATGAAATGAGGCCTCTGGTAGAAAGAGTCTGCATAAACCAGTGCCTGAGACATTGCGTTAGGAGCAATATATGGGGACTTGATAACACAGCCAAAAAGAACAGAAGAATGAACGATTGATTATCTTATTAACTTGAACTAAGATGTCATCATGTGTCCAATCCTTGAACCTTTCTCTGTTGGTTTATAATACAATTTTTTAAAAACCTTTTTTAAGCATTTAAAGCTTACTGCATGTTTGAAATCTTCATTATACTGACAATGCCTTGAGCTGTTGAAATTAAACCTTTTTCACCTCCTTTCCTTACAGAAAATCTCAGTTGTTGCCAAAGCTGCTTTGTGTTAGTCTCAACTCGGTGCTGTTTGCATGTTTTTTTACATCTCTACATACTGAATGTCACCTTTTATGTGAAATATGTTATCCTTAAAATTGTGTAATATTGTCCTAACTAAACAATTTGTGAGCATCTCTTATGATAATGTAAAAAAAATCCCTGAAACGAATGGCCTTAAATGTTATTTTCCATTTCAGAGGCTAATTGTCCAAAATTGAAGCGTCCCTTACGCCAGTGAAAATTATATTTATTCATTACCTAAAAAAAATCCTTTTATTATTACTTATTCTATTATTGTAAGAAATTTACTGAAAAAGATAACATTTCAAACAACTGCTCTATTAATCCTGAAAACATTTGAATTTCTGCTGGTCAGTAAATTTGACATAACTCTTCAGCTGCAGCAGTACTGGGATGCTCACTTTTGTTTTGTGTTAATTGTGTGACCAGTGATGATAACTGAAGTGCCAAAAAATTTATTAAATAAATGCACTTTTTTGAACACTCAATAGTACCTTCTTTTTTCTTTTACCTTTCAGCAATTTACTATTTGCTCCCACATCAGGTTTGGTCCTCGATTTAGAATCCCAACCTTTTCTGACTCCCACGCCAACTCTGATGTTCTGAAAGTGTTGTGAATGGAATATGAACTGTAATTATATGAAACCAGATATAGTTGGAATATTTCTTTCATGCCGTTCAAGGATTCATGTTTAGGTTGTTCTGTTCAAGATTGCATTAGTACCAATGTGGCAGAAGATGGATGTTTCACCTCTTTATCAATTACATTTTAAGTATTTCTTTAGCTATCTATTTCAACTGTTTATCCATTACCTTTAACTAACTATTTCAACTGTTAATACATTACTTCTAGCTAAATATTGTCTGGACTTTAGATTGAGAGGTTGTTAAGCATCTGTGGCTCTAGTTTTGTGTCTGCTGTCTGACTGCTGACGCTTGACGGTACTTATAAGATATGATTGGCTGTATCACATTAAGGTTTCCGTATACACAAATACCAAAACTCTTTTCATTCAGTTGAATACTTTTAAAACTACGTTAAGCCATCATGAAACCAACGACTTGAATCGACCACATGGTATTTTGTATGGTCATTACCACAACAGTTTATGAGAGTCATGTGAGAAGACACTAATTATCCACTAAATTAATTGCAAATGAAAGTAGCATAGCCATAGGCCTATACTAAACAGTAAGCTATAATAAAAACGTATCACAGGCCATAATAACTGATAAAGCATGTCAGTTGTGTTGCATTAAAAGCTTTCTGCCTTGGAAAAAGTAAAATATTTTAATATCGAATATGTTTATATCTGGTATAAACTCACATCTGTGGATATGCAATACAGCAGAATTGTTTGACAAGCTGGATGCTGTTATACAAATACATTAGATCATAGTTGTTTGCCTGGCATTCCTTTCATTTCTTACCCACAGCACTGAGCCAGAAAGTGGTGCAATTCACTTATGATTGGCCTCCTCTGGCAGCCTCTGCTTCGGGAGAACTTGCACATTTGACTCTGGTTTAGAAGGCTCTCTTTCTGTGGCCACTGGGCTGCCTAATATAGCATCAACTGACAAAGCAAAAGTTAGAGTGACCAGTGTGGAGTTGGAGTCTATAATATTGTCTCTTTCAGCTATAATCAGAGAAATACCAAATCAAAACACTGATGCATTTTTTCCAGTGTCAGACACTGCATATTGCTGAAATATTGGATTTGTAGCCTGAAATATAATAAGATTTACAGCCCACAGAAATGTAATGTGAAATATGTCCATCCCACTGGCTGTTCCCTCTACTGGGATCTCTTCACTCATACTACACTCACTGGCTTAGAACTATGGTTATGGCTCCCCGTTGATCATCTTTATAACGTGTTTGTCTGCTGGCGGTGTGAAAGTTTGTTTGTGCAGTATTGGCTTACCTGCTTACTGTACCCATGTGAAAAAGCGTGTCTTTATGTGTGCATGAATAATGATACATTACAAGGAAATTCAAAAAGTGCAGGTGAGATAAAGATACCCCAGGAGGTGTATAAATACAAATATGACTGTGGTTTATGACTCTTTCTGTCAGAAGTTTGGGTATTGTGGTTAAAAAAATATATAATATATAGCCTATAATAATAATAATAATATATAATATAAAAAGAGCTACAGTTGTAAATAGTCAAGAGTATTTTTTTAAAAATTGATAGTGAATGGTAAAATCATTTAAAGTGAACATGTTTGCTCCGCCATAAAAATTGTGATTATGACTTTGGAAATAACCTCTTCCCAATGTATTATCATTTATAAAATGGAGAAATTGAAATGGGTAATGGAAAGCAGCTTGAAAAGTGCATCCTATTATATGCAATGAAAACATTTTGGTTGTCAGCATACTTGCTAGTGATGGTTTGGTAGATTTTCTTTTTTTTTTCATTTCCATTGGGGTTTTAATTCTGGCCTCTGGAGGGCAGCAGCACTCAGCATCTCATTGCAAGTGGAACACAGCAGCACAGTAACCTTCACCTCTGTCTTCATCTGCACAGTAATTAGATAATGAAGGGATGAGATCCCTCAATTGATATTGTTGTACTGAGAACAAAGTTCTACTTTTTAAAAATAATTGCACTTCTCCTCACAGTCCGTCCCTTGACACTGCACATCTGACCGTGGAAAAAGATGTACCACCTCGCTGAACATCAAAAGCTTAAAGTGCAACAGAGGAATACGCTCACGTTCCGACTGTGTGATGTCTGGTTAAAAATTCAATATCGATAGTGCCTTGCTTTTTATGAATACAAATGTGATACCTTAATAGTCGGGAGGGTGTGTGTTTGACCAAACAGCTGTCTAGAAGAGATACCACAACATGGCTCAAACAAGTCTGCCAAGCCCTTAAGCCGTGTGAAGGCCGGCAGCAGCTAGGTTCACTGAGAGGTCTGAGTGGAAAGTCTGTGTGTACAGACACCAGTGAGATATACTGTAGTCACTGTCACAGCCTGGCTGTGTATTTCCCCTCTCCCCCTCTGACAACACTTGGCTATGAGCGGCAGCCGCTGCAGTCTGTTTCATGTCCGGACGTCGTGGGCTGTATTTGTGCCTATTGGAGTGAGTATAAAACAGGGCTGCATTAGAGTCGGGCCTGCAGGGTAGTAAATAACAGTTGATGCTAGCTCTGACCAGGTCTACATACCACGACTCTAAACAGTTTCCCTTTGAGTTATAGCTGTTTACTAAAAGCCCTTGCTATAAAGCGGGGTGTTAGTCAAGTATACTGGTGGTGAGTGATTGTATTGAGTGTTAGGCGTCTGAGGGATGGCTGAGTTTCTGTTCTCTAACTGTCTGTTACATCATTTGAATTTTCCTTGCCTGAGAGGTTACACCAGCCATTTGTGTAATGTACGTTCTGGGTAAAGGTACAACGGCGCTAACTTATTCCCTATCTTTTGTGCCAGGTTGACTCCGGGTTTCCAGCTGTGCATAAAACATAACAGGTTCGTAGCTGTGAAATAGAAACAGCCCCTTTTAACTCCTGTGCCAAGGGAAGAGCTGTGTGAACTCAGAAGGTACCTCTTTCATGTAATACATCGGGAAGAATAACAGGGACACAGCCAGTGAGTCAGACTTAAACTTTATTTAATAAACGTAACATAATTAAACCAGGTAAGAATGTTTCGACTAATAGAAATCCCAAGCCCAGGAAACCAAAGTTATGAGTTTCTGACTTTCTGCCCACCTTCGCTCACTTGCTGGCTTTGTTTTGTTTGCAGCTATTTGGTCACATTTGAAAAACAGGCTGTCAGAATGATGGCCCTATGGGAACTACCCACGTCTGCTTCACTACAACACAAATTCAATATCATTTAAATACGCACAAGTGGGACAAACATATGTTTTTCCAACTAATAAGATATCCACTGATAAATGTACACGTTTTTCCCTTTTAATAGCAATAATATGTTACTATGTGGCATTAAAGCAAACGTTTGACATCTTTGGAAAATACGCTTAGACATTTTCAGACTGAGAGTCAGATAAAAAGATCGATACCTCTTTTATAGTTGCCCTGTAAGTGGCTACCGCGAGCGAACAGTTAGCTTCAGATGAATACCGAAAAAAACATCTGGGTCTGATTAAAGGTAACAAAATCCTTCTATAAGCACCTGCTAACAAGTTAACACCGAGATTTCAGGAACTATTACTGAGTGTGAGCTTTAGAGGTGCTTGAAGTCACCTATAAAATTGGACAGAAGCAGGCTAGTGCTTTCCTCTAGTCTTTTCGCTCATTTTCGACACTATGAGAGCAAACTTTAAACAGTAAAGTTGTGGGGCTCAAATCTAAACACTAAGTTGAAAGGAGCTGCAAATCAGGTGATTTCTCTGTTGGTTAGTCACTGGTAAATATGAAATGTTTTCCTTGTGGAGAAGAAGTACTGAGTAGTGCGATTATGACAAACCTCAAAATTATACCAAAAAATAATCTGCATATTTCCCAAAAGTGTCAAACTATTCACTAACATATCCAAAGAGCCTTTCAAGGGAATAGGGTTTTCTATAATCTTTAACTAGGTAACAAGAAAAATCAAGATTTTTACTTTTTGGACACTATAGCCACACATATAAAAACCAACAGTGATACTTATTTATAGTAGCATTGACAAAATAAATAAACCTCATAATGTACAGTCAATATTACACGCATCAATACAATTTTTTTTCTATCAAAAGTCTCTCACAATGTTTTATTTCTGCAAGGTCATATTTGGTCAGGAGGAAAAACAAAAACAGGTAGAAATGTAAAGGCTGAGCAACAAGGATTCCAGTATTACGCGATGCAGTGACAGGGAGGGGGGGGGGGGGACAAGGCGATATTTAAAACAATTCATGTTAAGCAGTAAATAAATTCATACAATGATATTAAGCAAGCTGCAAAGTTTGCTTCAAAGTCAAACGTGACAGCTTTGTGTTGGTAGGTTGTTTGGTTGATGAACCTCAGTGTTCCACCAGGGTTTTCCACAGTAACAAGCCCATAGCAGACCAAAGTTTGTCCTAGCTTCTCTCTTTTTAAAGGCACACAAGAAAACGTAACCCACTCAAACGATGTACAACACAACTGCTCATTATCCCCTCCACAGTGGCGAGATGAAACGCTTCCAACACCTTGAATACAAACAAAACAAATCAGCACTTAGCAAATTACTGAGAAAAGTTTCAGCGAGGCCAAAACAACACCTGAAAATAGCTTGTGTTTCTTAACCATTCAAAGCGGTACATAATGCACAAGATTAGGCAACTGAAAATGTCCTTGGAGTCCTGCTTTTACCGGCGGAGAGCAGCACTCAGAAACTGATATGCAAATGAAATTCACACAATGTCCCACAATAACAAACAACATCCTTGTTAAGGACTGCGCTTGTGCATTTGTCCCCCCACTTGAGCTGAAACACGTCACCACTGAAAGCAAAATATTCATGTTCTCATTTAATGTACATGTGAAAGACAAGTACAGTATGTAACCTGCATTTAAAGAAGAAGCCGCCTGTAACGTAGTGTTTCATTGGTTTCTTGCGGTGATGATGAGGTTGATTTGTCATCCTTATGTGCTCGTTTTTAAAAATACGCCACTGCCCACCAGTGTTTATTTGAATGACTTTTTCTTCCAATTACAGCATCCAGGGGGCTTACTAGGGCAGCCAGTGATGGCGGGGATGGCTGCCAAGAAGCAGCAAAAGTCCCACATTTTACAGGCTTTCATACAAACGTCTGATGTCTCTGGTGTGCAAACGTTTTCTTTGCGCCGAAACGCTGTGCAGACGCACAGCAAAGGTGTCCCTTCCTCCCCTGTCTTCATCCCAAACATACAACATCCTCTCCCCTCCCACGCTCCCTCGTCACTGATTTACGTCTTCATTCACAGCGAGCGTGACCTTCTATGGTGACAACGCTCATACTGCAACTTTGCACAATCTCGCCCTGCCTGAAGTTCCTAAAAGCAGGTGGTCAAATATCGGACAAAACCAAACTGTACTATTTTACTCAACAGAGTTCCTTTAAAGTTATAGTGAGTACCTTTTTCATATAAATTAATGTTGTTTACATTCCAGCCATCGACAAATGAGTTGACACAAGGATGATTCAGCCTATCGGCTCAAACTCTCTCAGTCGCCCCCCCACAAACTTGCGCAGGAGCTCAGAAAAATCCCAAGATGCGCCCAGGAAATGCTTCAGTTGTTGATTCTATACTGCTATGAAAACACCTGGATGTACAGCAGAAGGTCTAAAATCCATGCGTGATCACAGAAGGCTCACCTTATGCAGCTGAGCTTGAGTTGTTGTAATAATGGGGGCAACAGAAGTTACACACTATAGCTTTAAGGATTTCTTAACCTTTCAGGTTGAAGCATTTCACCTTCTTATGCACAAAAAATGCCTTCTTTTCTTTCAGAAGTTTTTCCTACAAAGACTGTTTTTACTCATTCTACTGGCGTCTGCAGGCATTCAGTAAGTCTCAAATGAAACAATCTAGTTTTCTCTCAGATTTAGAGAACTGACTCTCACGCTAAAACAACTAATTTTTTACCCAACTCTCTCTGACGAGTAGTGGAGCAGCACCTAGAAAAAACTCTGTTTTTTATACAGCTCCTGACAATTGAACTTCTTCTAAAAACCATCTAGCAGCGACGCTCTCACCGGCAGAATGAAGAGTTACACTGCAGGAACTGAGACGGATGCTTCCCTTAGATCACTGCACAAATCACAGAGTCAGTGGACAATAGTAGGTCAAGGTGTGAAGTGTTTGGACTATCTGCAGTCACACATATTATTAGTAGCACATATTCTTGTTTCCGTTGATCACACCAGGGTTATTTGTTGGCCTCCGATGAACCTCGTTGCTATGTCACAGGCTGGAATCAGATGTGATCCAGATCCAAGGAAGTCCGTTAGATACATCACCTAGATAATATATTTCAATGATGAAGTCCTGCTGTAGAGAGTACCTGAGCCAGATTACACACACACAAACAAGCGGTGGCATTCACTTGTGCTATGTCTTAAATGGCTTTGACAACCTCTTGAGCTTGAACCTGACAATGCGACACACATTGTGTTGCAGACACAAGCCTACGTGCTCCGGTAGGTCTTGATGATATCTTTGATTGTCCTCCTGCAAATGGGGCAGCACGCGTTGGCCATCTTCTTGAGCTTGAGGCCACAGGTGTAGCAGAGACACATGTGTCCACAGGCGTAGAGGACGGTGTCCACCACGTTCTCATAGCATATGGTGCATTCATCACTCCACGAGCAGGGCGGGAAGGTGGGGGACTCCGGGTGGCTGGAGAACGGAGAGCCTGGGGTGGTGCCTGAGGTGACAAAAAAAAAAATAAGAGATGAGTTAAGTTACCTTAATTAGTCAATTTAAATGCACATTGAAATTTGTCTTTTTCGCATATCCCCTCTCAAGTTACCACACTTTGAAGAGGCTCAGAGCGCAGGGCCAGCCATAGTATGCCGCCACTGGAGTAGTTTATGTGGTTAAGTGCCTTGCTCAAAGACACAATGGTAGAGATGATGGGCACCTTAGAGTAATACCAGCCACCACTAGTTTTACAAGTAACATTGTCCTGTCCGGTGTCGGGGATTGAACCAGCAACCTTGTGGTTACTAATTGGCCCCCTTTCCTCTAGGCCATCCTATCACCTACCACAGTCAGTGTGAGAGAGAAAACTAAAAAAATAATAAATGGAGGAAGCCTTCCAAGTAGCTCAGACAGACGCATGTCATCACAGTGCTACACTTACTTGTGATAAACTCTGCTCACTGTGACATATAGCCGATGCACCTCCTATTTAAGCCGTCAATACCTTGTCCCACTGTTTTTCTCTTCAAATGAAGCTCCAGGACAACTTCACGGTGTAATGATTGTGTTCCAGTCCTTCACTCTTTCTGCCGCAATTATCTGTCCTGTCATACTGTCAACGGACTGCAGTGAAGCTCGGGATTCACATCTCCAAGGTAAATATTTACTTCATGTGCAAACGTGCCAATTGTGAGCTGATATTCTGCTGCTGTTCAGTCAGTTGTAGTGTGCTGCTGGCTGCTTTACCCTGAACGTCTTCATTTGAATCCATTTTATAAACAAACAAAAAAACTTGATATAAAGAAGAAGAATAAATCAACAGCAATCTGGACAGGAAAATGAAATACATTGCAAACGTACTTGCATGAACTGATAAGACTGTGCTACGGATCTATTTATTTTCCCAAATTCTCTGAGGGAATTTTGAGAACGATCGGATTGTTGAGACAATAACAATGCCCCCGGGGGAGGAGAGAAGGGGAAGATGGACAGATAAAGCAGATCAAAGAGTTAACTGGAACAAAGGACCAACCTGTGGAGGAGGAAAAGACTGTGTGGTAGTTTGAATTGAGGTTGATGTTTATGTTGAGGTTGTGCTCGGAGTTGCCGCTGCAAAGCATTGTGGGGGTGTTGTTGGGTGTACAGGACGGGGAACTGGGGACGGACGGGCCTCGAAGGTCCAGGTGGAGAGATGAGCCTGAGGAAGGCACAGAAGAAAACACAGGAGATGTAGCAACACATTTGAGAATAAGGTATTCAAAAGAGACAAAAAGAGAGTTGATCATTGGCAAATGGAGGTGATTGAATGTCTTGTTGCAGCTCTCTCTCTCTCTCTCTCTCTCACTCTCTCTCGCTCTCTCTCTCTCTCTCTCTCTCTCTTTAACACAGCCCTGTTCTCACGGCAACATGAAACGGTGCAAACGCGGAAAAATTCCTGCGGTTGCACTATATCATGTCCATGAAAACAGCAAACGCAGGCATGAAACCACAAGTTTTTGAGATCTACTCCCAGGGAGGATTTTTTGGAAAACACAACGGTTTTGGTTTCATGTGAACACAGAAAACATTTCTCCTGGTAACGCTGACGTCACGGCTCCACTTCACGTATGCATAGGCCCTGTTCTCACGGCAACACGAAATGGTGCAAACGCGGTAAAATTCCTGCGGTTGCACTATATTATGTCCATGAAAACAGCAAACGCAGGCATGAAATCGCAAGTTTTTGAGATCTACTCCCAGGGAGGATTTTTTGGAAAACACAACGGTTTTGGTTTCATGTGAACACCGAAAACATTTCCCCTGGTAACGCTGACGTCAAGGCTCCACTTCACGTATGCATAGTCTATAACATTTGCTGTCAATACCCACACGCGAGTTATAAAGTTAGAAGACAACATAACGTGCAGGGCTTAAATAGGCCTATAACACTCGCCAATTTAGTCTGTAGTCTATTAGTAAGTTATTGATACCATGCACCCGCCACTTTGTCTGGGGAAAGATTTGTGCTCTGCTGCTTTTTCTAGCAAAATAAACTTGTGTACACGGCTCTCTCTACATTAAAAAACACTATCCATAGTTCAGCGCGCAGCGGTTAAGTTACTG
Organism: Hyperoplus immaculatus; assembly: GCA_949357725.1. NCBI lineage: Eukaryota > Metazoa > Chordata > Actinopteri > Uranoscopiformes > Ammodytidae > Hyperoplus > Hyperoplus immaculatus. The sequence goes on along the minus strand of OX442358.1, from coordinate 25,015,697 downwards.
TTCAACAAAAGGAGCATTAAGGCTACGGCTTCACAGTAAAAGCATTTCACTGGCTAAACATTAACAGCATTTCACCGGACAAACGTGAGTTGACTTTTATTTTGAAGTACGCCTAACAGGAAAAGTAGCCGCTCACAAAGCCCCTTCACTATCAGCATGTCTTCTGTTTTCACGAGTTCAAAGCATTTACAATACTTGTAACCCCAAGCTTACACCAACCGCTTTATGAACGTTAGTGGCATTAATTTTCGGTTTCAGTAAGGTTTTATGCATCAAATTGTACCGGAAAAGCTATAAACCTTTTCTATCACCAAGCAGATGACTTGAGAGTCCACAGCATCTGTGTGTGGGTTTGTGTGAGTGAGTCAAGAGTATCGTCAGAGATGCCAGGCACACACACACACACACACACACACACACACACACACACACACACACACACACACACACACACACACACACACACACACACACACAACAAACCAACCAACCAGATTTCCTTCTTCATGATTCCTCTTGGTAGGGTACAAACACGCTTCCACAGAGTATCTGCTGTCTGTCCCTTATGATCCGGCCCCATACGCGCATCCCCATAACAACCGGCTCTGGCATCAGTTCTCATATTGACAGTTCATCTGTCCTCACAGACAAGAATACCGAGCTAGATTCCACACACAAATTCTGATCTAGTCCAGCCTGGCAGGCACACAGCATTGTTGTTTACACATTGTCCTTGGACTGACCATGGCAGGAATAATGCTACACGGTCTGGCCTGGCCGCTCGCTTGGCTCCGCATTCCTTCCATGTGTCGAATGATCTAATATTGGTAGTTTGCATCTTACCAAATAATTTGCTTATATGCATCATTTCTACAATGACATAGTGTAGTGGAGAAATGGCAAAAAAAATTAACCACAGATGGTGAGTAATTGTAGAAAAAAATTAAATATGGTTGGCTTTAAAAAACAGAAAGATTTTTGGTCTGTTGTGAACATAAAACAATGTCTACAGTTCTGCATAACTCTAGCAACGTGCTCTCATCCGTTGCTCTGAACTCCGGTGCCTTTTGCCTTTGACCACTCCAACCGCTACAGTCTCAGTTTCAGCCTACGTAAACAAACCATGGTCGTGCAACAACCAGTTTGTTGCTAGAAAAATCAACAGTTGTAACAACGTCAGCAGGAACACAGGACTTGTGGTTGTATCTGTACGAAAAAACCTTTTCCGTCACTTGTTTGCATGTAAGGTTGGCGCCGGGATACGTTTGTTTGTACCACTTTGCTTGGACACACTTTTTTTTCCAGAGCCATTTATTTATTTACTCTTCATTCGATCATATTTCAGAGTGGGTACAGAGACATGTATGCATGCAGTGGCTTTTACATACCCTTCTATTACCTACTTAACGTGACCTACGTGTACAGTATGTGGCAGCCCGGCTGTTTGCAAATGTCTTGGTCAACTCTAATAAGGAAGAATGGATCACCTTCATGTCTATTCATGTACCCTTTCATCGAGGCTACCCTTCACCTTCACTTGTATTATGAATTTACTGCTTGCTCTGTGACCAGGAATGAGCATGTGAATGTATTTAGCTCTTCAGAGGACTTATTCGTAGTGGAGCCCATATGTATAGCGGCTTTCAACACTTGCTTATCAAATATAGAGCTCCCCGCCACACCCAATTGGCCTATTTATTTTTCCATAAGGGCCTGAAAAAAGTCTGGCTCTAAACATGCCTTAAATGTATGCTTGGCCCCTTGGGCGATGCAGACATGAGACTGTAAACACCACGCTAACATCACCTTTTTAAAATGGCATGTCAAAGTTGTAAGCAAACAGTTTCTTATTCACCCAGCCAACAGTCTTGTTTGTGTCCACCGCAAATGTAAGTCCAATATTTACTCTCGTTTCAGCTACCAACAACTCCTGAGGGGGATGTTTGACTCGTATGCAGCTAGTTTTAACGTTTAAACTGTGCACACCAGCCAGTCGCTTACTGTTGCTATGTTTTGTGCAGTGGGCTATTGGAGCTTTTTAACTGAAAAACAGTTGCCTGAAGCCAAAGCGAGAGCTGTGAGAGCGATGCATATAAACCAAATTATAAAGTTGCTGGCTGAAAAACATGCACAACAAGTTTAAGACAAATGCTCTGTTCGGTCAAAGGGAGTTGCAGGGTGATAATTCTTTGATTAATTGTGTATTACAATATTGATTAAAGTGGCTTTAGGAAGACAGCTGAACGCATGCAGAAACACAGGACTGCAGAATGGTTGTAATTACATTATCGATTCTAAACATCTTACATGAAATTATAAGTCGGGCCTTTCTGAGATAACTCGGACAAAATGACCATGTGAGAGCAACAGACTCCCATCTGTTCCACTTCATAGGTTTGACAACACCCAGCCATGACAAATTGTCACTTGCCTCAGTGGCTAGGTGTTTCCATGGCAACACCATGGCGTGCGGCTGCCGCTAGTGGGTGAGCGGGGACGTCACCAATTGCACTCCCCACAGCTGGAGTGGTTAATGACTCGCATATCACTCATTCCCAAAAGAATTGTGTGAAACGGAGGGGGAGGGGTGGGGGGGGGGGGGGGGGGCAAAAAAGAGGAAGTGCAGAGACGATCCAAGGACCAGTGCTAGGGGAACAGGGCCGTGGGTGGAAAACCCAGAATCTCAAACCTCCCTGCAATTACATTTAAATAATACATGTGGTGGGCATCAGAAAGAGTTATCACCCCCCCCCCCCCCCACCCCCTCCTGATACATAACGCTGGCTGCTGGGAGCCCACGCAAGACAGAAATAACCTCCTCAGCCCTGGCCTGACTGACTACATGAAAGAGACGAGAGGAGAAACTGTGATCCAGGAATGAATTACGGAAGAGAATTTGAAAAAAAATTACAATTCAATCCATTATATCTTTGTCTCCTTTTTTACAGAAAACTTTGCGTATAATTTTACATTTCCTGTGAAAAATAACACTAACCTGCTGAGACAGAAAGATTTGTAACTCAGCCAGGAGACAATGAACACTGTGGTGGAGGAAGTTTGTTTTCAAGGAATTTAGATGAATGTCTTTATCAGCGGCTACAGTTAACACATGAAACCCACTCACAGTTTTGCATGGTGCACTCTGCAGCTGCATAACATTATAGGTAGTCCCAGAAACCCTAAAGCTCCATCTTATTAAAAATGGAGGATTTAAAATCATTTTAAGAGCAGCACTTGCGGTGAAGTTACCGCTCCACTGAAGATGTGTGCTGTGTTTCTAATGTCCTAGAAAATGAGCTATTAGTGATATGTTTCGCCTCGGCCACGTCTTTCAAAATTCATCTAGGGGAAAAAGTGCAACAACATACTTGTATGTGCAGGGAATTCATCCTGGACAACTAAACAATACAGGTATCTGAAGATCTTCAATGTAGGTGGAGCTTGTGAAGCAAACAAACCTTCTTTGAGTCAAAGAAGCATATCTTATGCCACCATCACTGATGATGGCTAAAGATTGCCTATGCTTTTTCGATTTGCATGGTACTTTTTCACTCTTAAAATCAACAGAGCCTAGAGGGAAATTATTCCAAACCTTACAACCTACTTCTTGTCAGTAAACAAGCATTTTCCACAGCTCCTGAACCTGTTTTCCCACATCAAGGGAGCCAGAATCTTAACACCAGGCATGATTAACTTCGGGGTACCCTCAGGTGATGCTGGAATCAAACTCTGTAAAACCGAACTACAAAGTTAACATTCATATGCAAACTGTGGAGGCAGAATGTAAATTTCCAAGAGATATACAGATTTGATAAAAAGTCAGGAGAGCAGTCCAGACAGCAAAGGAGGGAGAAACTATTTCATGACTCGGCTGAGTGGGAATTCAGCCTCCAAAGGTCGTTCAACGATCAAAGACGGAACGGAAAGTTTCAACTGACAACCTGTAGAGATCTGTGGAGCATGGTTACGTATATTCCTAGCACCGCGATTTAATAAAATAATCAAAATTTAGCTTATGCAATGAATGCAAATATAAACTGTGAGTTGTAGGTTCTTCAAGAACATGGGGAACATAATTGAAGTTCAATAATTTCTCATCTTTTTGTGAAAAGTTTCATTTTTTCCTGCAAAAGAAAAAAAAGATCAAGTGAACCAACCTAAAATCCTGAGTTGTGTGACAGTGCCGTGCAGACCGTAGAACATCCAGAGCGGCCTGGAGTTGTCCACACACAGCTGCATCCCTGCGCTGAGGCCGTTATGGCTCATCGTGACCTCGCCCTCCGCGTTCAACACAAAGCCCAAGATGTCTCCACTGTGGAGGGGCACGCCCACCCGACACACGGCCCAGAATTCCTTGCGGTCGACCAGGGACTCCGGGTTGGACGGGAGGTCGCTGGGCCTGAGGGTGGCCGGGTCACATGACGTCACACCGTAGGAAAGACAGCCGGGGTGGGTGACGCCCCCCGCCTTCACCTTGACAAACAGCGTCTCTGAGCAGCCAATGGGGCGGCTCGTAAACACCAGGGTCCTCTCGTCGCCACGGTGATCTAGCCTCGCCACCGTGTGCTTATCCAGCCCTGTGACGTGGACGCCATGCACAGAGTGGAAGTGCAGGTCGTTGTCTAAGTGGCCCGGCAGCAGAGAGCACTGCTGGGAGTTCTGAGAGTTTTGGGGCACATGGCAGGAGGAGGCGGAGTTTAAGGGTTGTAGCCGTTCCTCTTCCTCCTCCTCATCCTCCTCTTCCTCCAGGTGTGTCTCCTGCTGCTGCTGCTGCTGCTGCTGCTGAAGGCTCAGGTCACACAGGCTGATGGAGAGCCGAGGGTCAGCGCTGGAGGCCCGGTGGGAGGCAGCCAACGAACGAGGACGCAGGCACTCCAGGGGCACCATCTCACTGTCTACGGAACAACCACACAAACAGGACAGTTATATACATAATCACTTGTTTTGTTTGTCAAAGTGAATAATTATACCTGATTTAACGCACAATGTATTTTTTTATTCTTGTTTTCTAATGTTTTTCTGATTGATTTGATTCATACAGTGGCTAGTTAAGTCACAAGAAGAGGCCAGAGATCCAAATTAAATGTATGTATCCACTTAGTATTCTGCATATTTTTCGATGCACAACACTGTGCCCTGTTCATTCATCACTCCCGTCACTGCAAACCGACGGTGTCTTCCGGGCTTCTCTGCTTCATAACGTATTCATTATAATGCACTCGCTGTACCGAGGCTTGTAGCTCAATGACATGAATAAATATGTCAATGTTGTACATGTTTAGAAACATATCAGGTCTGTAAGTGGGGGCATATTGTTGCTGCAGGCTAGCGGCTACATCCCAGCTTTATGTAACTTTGAAGGGATAGGAGATGCAAACAAAGCCTGAACGACAGTAAAGCTTGGCTGATGTGTTTGAGCCTCCCACTCTGTCTTTAGCTCCCAGTCCTGTGATAATGAGCCATATTTTCTAACCAATATTATAACTTATTCTTATTTTCCCTTTTAAGTCTTGCTGTAGTTTTTTAGCATAATCAACAGCCTAAGGTGTGAAGATGCAGACATTTTTATAAGCTACGAAATCAAAAATTACATATTGTTAAAGGCTGCCCTTTACAAAAAGGCAACTTACTAAAAGTGTATGTACTGTATAGTAATGGATCTGAGGTGTTTACATGCCAAACTGTCTCAGCAGCAGTGACTTGTTGTCCTGTATTCTGCCTTTGTACAGTGAACATTTTCAGTAACGTGTCTGGATTCTAAAAGAAGCGTAGTTTCCAACCATTGAAAGGGAACGGCATTCAAGAAAGTGTATCCCATGTCTCCCCGTGTTGTGTATAGGCCCCCCCTAATACAAATAGCCTTTCCTATGCTAAGTCTGCCCACTGTAAAATAGAATCCACATGGGAACGCGGCAAGAAAGAAAACAGAGACCGCGTGTGTCTTTCCATGTACACGGTAGGCCCAAACGGAACTGCACCGTGGCACGCTTAGGGACACGCGCTGCCAAATTTAACACAGGCTAAATTTAGCCTGATTGGACATTTGAGTGGAGGGACAGGCCGAGGGATGAGTGACATGATGGCTGAGTTGTGTGCCTCTTAGCCTGGTTCTGCTTTGGGCTTCCCCTGTGGGAAGTGGATGGAGCCGGGGAGAGGATGAAGAATAGGGTGGGGTGGTGGACACTTGAGAGAGAGAGGGCATACCTCACCAGCTCCTCTTTATCACACAAAGACAGCACATCTCCGGCCTGCCACTGATAAACTGCTTGAACTTAATTACTTCCTCAGTCGAGAGTGTCCACAACCAAGCATGAGGCTCTTATTATTAGCAGCCTTATCATCTTCAAGGCAAAGTTAGCCGACTTCGGGGATACAAGAGATAATTTCTATTCTTGCTAGTGCTGCCTGCTGCGGCTCACAGTTTCTGTTTTTGAGGGAGCCCGTGACGAGAATGGTAACGTTGCGTGGACGTTTCTATTGCGGAGAAGATGTTAAAGCCAATGAAAAAAAGATAGACATGGGCCACATTAATATGTATGACCTCGTCCTTGGTTTGGTCTCAAAGTCTGGGGTGGAATACTCACACATTCAACAACTGACAAATATGAAAAGCATGGAGTCAAACAGTGAGATGACACAGTTTGAAGCAAACACAGAATGCACTTTCTTCATCTTCTGGGTCCTATGACCAACATTTTCGTGTGAAAACCAAAATTCACAGCATGTTGTCATAGGATTAAATAACTCTCTAGCATCACACATTGCAGCGACATGACTGGAATAGTCCAGTACAAACTCTACCAAACTGTCTGTGTGATTTCAGACCATGGTACCAGTACTTTTGTACTTTCCAGAGGCTACATGGAGATTAGATTTTTGTGTAGCTGGGGAGTTAACCCTCTTCTGTTATCAGAGTTGATGAGGTGCCCACTCAAAGACAGGTGCAGTTTTGCCTTTTGTTATAAGTGTTTTAAGTGTAATGGCCGACATTGTCCCAGTGAAATTAAGTGGACTACAAGAGCTCCAGTTCCACTCTATCTCAGAAGAAAGGCTCTATTTAAACTGAAGAACACATACCGGACTGACACTGTTCTGCAGGGGTCAATGGCTGACCTCTTGACTTTGGCTATTTATCAAGCATTTAAACTGTGACAAAAAAACATCAGACTCACTCAACTCTTGCTAAACACTATGAAGGAATTTCTTGGCTTACAGGAGGTAAAAAACACGCCCATTCCATGCCGAAACACACACCTGCTGAAAATCCCCTCTACATGTTTTTAAGTTTACCTATTCAAACAATCTAGAGGCTCCAGAGACAGAAGCTCTTAATGCAAAGTCTGGTCAAACTGGTTCTTGGAGAGTGAAAGTGATATTAGCAAACAGAGGATGTCCAGGATATAACAGAAAAAACTGGCATCCTGTTTAACGGACGTGAAAGATGCAACGCTGCTAAAACAGACAGCCTGGCTCCTCCGTCTCATCTTAAAGTGCATTTTTGAAAGGCCTTTGTGTCTTTTAGTCCAGTACAACGTTTTGTGAACCGAATCATTCAATTCATTTGAGGATATTGATGTCTTCTTGGCCTTTTTTCTTAGTCTTGAACAGCTCTCAGTCGGACAATGCCATGGTACTGAATAGACGAGGGAGGGTTTAGTTTATTCCTTGGCCCGCTGGAACAGGATTAGGAGGCTTCTGGGGGTTTTATTGAAGCTGCAACCTCTATACAAGGTCAGCTGCACCAATTGTGTGCATGTGCGTGTGTGTATGTGTGTGTTTGGGGATTTGCTCTAAGTATGCATACCTCTGGGGCCTATCCAGGGCTCTGTCCAGAGTGAATGAGTGAAGTCATCTGTCATGAGAAAGGAGGCTGAGGCTGTCCCAAAAAAGGAGAGGGAAAGGCTTTCGATTATTAAAGGAGAAAAAAAAATGGGAACAGGCTTCCGGGGGGGGGGGATCTGTGTTGATGAGCTTTTAAGGAGTGGTATCCTGGTCTAGATAATGCTGCAAGTATACGAGTGTGAAGCAGGGGGGCGGGGGGGCTAAAAGGGCGACAGAGTGCCACGATATCGATACACCATAGTACGGTCTGAGTATCTGAGATGCCATGTGCAATAGGAGACACATATGTGACGTTTCTGAGGGATCACGTGGATTCTCTGGTTCAGTGCCAGATGTTTCTAAGGTTTAGGATAGTGCTTGTGGACATGAAATGGGACATACTGAGGTGTTAATGATGCTCAGCACATCGTGGGATGCCACCGACCACTTCAAAAGTCTCTTCTGAACTAACTAAAGTGTAATCCACTCTACATGCATGCAAACACCATTCACTTTCACACCACCCCACCCCACTTTTAAGGTTGTTAAACAATCTTGAACAACACACACACTGTGAATGTGATTGTCCACTAACACATTTCTCCAATTATAAATTAATCTCATTGTTTTGGACAATACGATATTGGGAGAGCCTCTATGAAAACAAAACAGATTGACAAATTTTGCTAACACTAACACCACACACACACACACACACACACACACACACACACACACACACACACACACACACACACACACACACACACACACACACACACACACACAGAATGAAGAGTACAAGTCTCTACCGGGGCTGGATTCTCTGCTCATCTGAAAGTAATTAGCCTCCTCGCTGAAGGTTTTTCTTCCTGCACAGCCCCAGAATCCCAGGATCCGGACCTGACAGGCTCCATTACGATATTTTATTTTGATTTCTCCGCAAATCTGTTCGATTCCATCTGGGCCGATTAAATCGCAGCTGAGGCACAATAGCCTGTCCTGCGGCATTTATTTTGGTTTCGTCAAATCAAATAAATTCCAAGCACTGAGATCACTTGAAACAGAGCTCTTATAAATACATAGAGAGAGACCCTAATCCCGATGTGTACATGCTGGCAGATGTTAGGTCAAAGGAGAGTCCTCCAACATTTTAGTTTACACCAGGCCTCCCATTTCAACTGAGTCTACTTCAGCTGCAATAAGGGTGACAAGAAGAGACAAAGGAAAGATCAAGATATCCTCACAATATAACAGTCCGATTGGTGCATGATGTATCAACTAGAACTTTTATTAATGGAGGTAAGGAGCCTGGTGAGTTTGTGGTTTCATTATACATTTGAAACCAAGAGGATTTAGCAAAGTGAGCTACATTTAAACACATTATTTTTTTATATATAATATGAATAATTGATCACACGAAGGAATGAAGGAATGAGGTTGCAGGCAGGTAGCAGTTTTTAATGAAAACCCCAAAGTAAGCCAATGGCTGAGCACAACACTGCAGGGATGAATATTGGAGCAGTTGAGAATTGACTAGCTGAAAATAGAGTAAACAATGGACTTACAGGTGGAAGCCAAACACAACTTCAAATGTGTGCTAATGTGTGATTAAGCAGCTTTTTCTTAAAAGCTTCACCATATCAACTTATACGTTGATAATATGTCAGAAGTTGGGTTCACAGCTTGTTTCTGTGTCCCCCAAGTGACCAACAAATGAACAGTTAAATGATGTGTATGTCGACCATAACAGATCAAATTGGTTGACAAATGGTGAGTGGTATCATACAGTAATAGTTCACTTTGTGTCTTGTCTCGACGGCCATTTCACAACATGGAATGTTTCTTAAGGCCCCTTAAGCATTCACTCATTCACTAGTCACCATGATCGACACAAAGACGAGCGATTGTACGAGCTATTTATTGTATCTAGTACAAAGTGTGTTTCTTGTATGTGTCAAAGACTTAAAGGAATACTTCAACCATACGGAACCGGCGTTCTATCATTATAAAATTGCTATTATAATATAATGAATGAGGTTTTTCTTCCCTCAGTCTTCCCTTGGCCCAGCTGTTAATCCAAACCCTACATTTTTACTAGTGTGATGTCACACTAGTAAAATGTAGGGTTACAGTGAGACCAGAAAACACTCTTTCTGCCTTTTCTCAGGCTAGGATGATCCGATTTCAAAAATGTTATAAGACATAGGATCTCAGAGTTCAATACACCTTCATATTCCCATCAGTGAAGTAGGTCTTTAATGCCGTGGCACAGACGAAATTTCACTGAGTCTGTGAACCATTTCTTAGCGGCTTGCTCCCCTCGCGACTCAAACAAGCCTCATAGGTGCCGTTACCATGGTTTCCTTCATCCAACAATTTCCTCTTATTAATTACAGCCAATGTACTGCAGATACTTTAGAAGTCTTATTATCTCGGGAAAGGTCAACCGCTATCATCATTAATTGTGAATATTTTGATGTTTTCTGATTAAAATGTTCTTCCTTCTTTTTCTATAGTACTACATTTCCATGAACCCTGAAGTCCTTTATCCTTATATCTTGTTTGTTAAGATCGAGTAGATATGTGTTAGACAACAAACGGGGGAAATGGTCTTGACACCATGATCGATTTGAACAGTTTCAACAATGATAAATACTATGCTCTAATCTTTAGAGTACATTGTTTGGGCATGTATTCAAAAAGGTGACTCATGCACTTTGTTTACGTATCTGCATTATTACAATATAGTGCAAAGAGTGCAGCTGCAAGATGAAAGCTCTACCAGTAATTCACAAATGTTCCCATTTAGCAATTAAAATACTGCCTTGTGAAAGAAGAGTTTCCCTATACACGACCCTGAAAAAAATCACATGATTGTAGCATGCATGTTATTGTCATCATAAGTATGATTCATTAAGTAATTTTTCTCTCAATTGATGTTGTAGTTATAAAAAAACTGTTCGAATAAGCACGTTGGCAAAGCACAGAGTTACAGACTTAGAAGCATTAAGCTAAGAGCAACAATATATCTACTTAGAAATGGACAAGGTTACCAAAGCCTTAGACCACAATCGTCACTTTTTTTTACCCAAAAAAGGCATCAACATGGGCCTAACTGGTTCTCTCGACCTGAACATAAGTTGCAGACTTCAGAAATCTCCAAATGAGGAAAAATTCAGGACAGGGTACTTTCTGCAAAATCTTAACGTGACTATAATCAGGTTTAAACGTCCAGTGCCCTGAAAAAATGGCTGATATTTTGTGTGATTTATTGGTGTGATCAGCTCACTGAGAGCGAGCGCCTGAGGTAAGAGAGAGCTATAAGTCATGATTTTAGTCTAATTTTGCCATAAAAAATACTGCTCGAGGTCATTACTTAATGTTTATAATATGGGGACATTTAACGTCTCTCACCACCGTCTGCTGTTTGCCTTTGGCTTGAAACCGGCTTATGACTGATGACTTTGCATATTGTTATTACCATCCTGAATTCCTAGTTTATTGTTTTTGGAGGATTTGGCTGTAAGCAGCAAACAGAAAACAAACATATTAGTACAACATCCATTTGCCGGAGATCTGGGTAATCAGAGCCTTCTGGCCTTTCACATGTCTTCATCAATCTAAATTAACAAGAGAGTTTATGCTCCCTTTTGAAGACCTGCTAAAACATGGTCGAACCAAGCTTACACAGTGGACTACATGCATCATGATAAAAGCTATACGGTGAATTGAAGGTTTTGCTTGTATTTCTTGTTTTATAGCATACTTTTTGCATATCTTCATGCACGGAGACTAATACATTTCTACCTGCATTGTTACCAGGCTGATGCTGTATATCTGGCCCCTGGTGTTGGGGTTGCACCTATGTGACCTGTCTATATTTAAAACCATTTTATCCACAAATCAAAGGCATGTGATTGTGAAACTCCGCATAATCTGTGATGACAAGTGAAACAATATGTGAGATTTGTAAAGGAGTGAGCGTGAGCGTTAGGCTGCACGGAGTGAAGCTAGACCAAAATAGACACAAAGAAAGGAAAGTACAGCACAATCACAATCAGGTTCACATAACCCAATGTGTTGGTGCAGCATAAAACTTTTCAGCATTTCCACGCTATCTCTTCATCTGTTGACAAAACAGGTATGAGTCAATAGGTGCAGCCAGTTTCAACGGCTCACAGACAATTTGAGCTTTAATTTAAATAACATGAGGTTCACATGGAAACAGGGAAGTGTTTAAAATGGTTTTAGACAAAATAATTACATATTGCAATTACGCAAAAAATGAATTTAAATAAGAGCAAGAAACTGCAGTCATGCTAGAGGCTCTGTGAGGCTCTGCTTCTACAAAAACTAAATTCTTATGCTTTTCAGGTTCTAAATTGTGTGAGTATTGCTGCGTTTCTTTATCCTATTTCATATTAAAGTGAGCCAAGACACTCTACATGGCTAATGCATCACCCAACCATGTACAGAGATGATGGATGTCACCACCCTCCTCTTAATCACCTGAGACCTACTCAGCCTCTTGACAGTCTGGCAGCCATTTTGGATTCTTCTCTAATGACTAGAGAGACAGGTTGCAGATGATGTTAGCTGAAGCCGGTCTCATGGATCACTAGCACTCTGTCAGTGATTAAGTGACTCATCTACCTCTAGTAAACAAAACCCCCAGTAGAGCATCTTGGATCCATCAAAAGATGCCTTTGATTCGCTCTTATCTGACTTGGAGGGAATCCATCATACCTGTACGAAACCTCCGATGCTGTTTGGTCCCTTGGGATTCCTCCCATAAACAAACAAATTCTGCTAAGACCGCAGGCATACAAAAAAGGGAGTACTGTTACTTTCTTGACTGTAGAAAGGTAGAGCAATTCTGTATGTGTTTCTCTTCAAGGATATCCAACCCAAAAACACTTGTTAGTAATTTGTGACCTGATTTCTGGAGCTTCTACAGCAAACTTCATAAAAAAAACTGTTACAGGCTATAAAAAAAGAAAACAAAGAAAACTAACATCTGAAACTTCACATTTTTAAGAATATGATGTCTGAAGTCGATGTTTCTTCTTTAACTGCTTGGAGAAATACAGTAAACTGAGACATTTGTAGAAATGCAGCCAATGTGCTTGTGGAAAGTGTTATGTTGCTCTGGACATATTATACACTTGAGGCAACCTTTTGTGAGTCCCTCTAAAGGCTAATGTCACAGCGGTATGCCACTTTTCCTTTACAGCACAGGCTGTGCTGTACAAGACCTAAAGCAAGCCACTGTAGCCTGTATTGATAGCTGCGTGAGAAGGACAAGGGTGGTGATGTAACAGATCTTTCTTGAATTGCAAAGGCAGCATTGTCGGTCTGGACAACCCCTAAGGCTCAGTTTGATTCCGGCAGATTAATTTAGCTTCCTCTCTTGCGTAACACCATCTCAGCTTTCAAGCCGTCTCACTGATCTCGGGATAACCTTTGACTCCTCGCATGGGTGGCTCGCTGCTGCTGCTGCTCCTGCACTGCACTCCCTTGATAGCAGCTTAGAGAGGAAACAACAAGCGCGCTTGAAAATATCCTTAAATATCAGAATAAGACCTGATGGAAGGAAAACTGAGTGGCAGCAAGGCTGGGTTGAGAGTCAGCATAAGTGAGAAGGCAATGATGGATAGAGGCGAATAGTGACAAATTCCTTAATACAGCATGTAAGGTTAAGAAGGATCAAACAGACGCAACGGTATGAGAAACCTGCGGAGTATGCGTTTGATGCTAAGGGATAAAAAATAACTTTTGACTGCCAACATGGATCACTTTCACATTAGGTCACTAAATGACAAAATCCTTCAGTATGAATTTTTGAATAGAGATATAGACACACTGCTTAAAGATTTCAGATCAGGATAGCAACGACCCACTGAGGCGGTAACACTATCTTCAGAAGATGTCTATACTATACAGGATTTTGCAGGTCAAATTGTGACAGCTGCAGTAACATGTGATGACATGAGAGCAGGGAGAATGGCTTCATAATTAATCCATGAAATATTAAAATGAGAGGAAACTATTCACGGAAGATCGGGTCAAATACAGTTCTGTTCACTACATTGGTCATAGAATAAGAGAGAAAGAATGGTGGGAGATGATTGGCCTGAGCTGACAGCTGGGTCAGCTGGGGAATGAGGCCACAACACAAGAATGATTCAGCTTAAAGAAACAGGGTGACATGGAGATTAAATGTATTACCATAGTCATCCGTATTTTCATTTTATCAACGTGAGGGGGACTCCAGGGATTCAGCTCTACTGCACTTTTATGAAGCTGGGAGACCTGACATCCTGACTTCAAAGCCCTAGAATAGCTCAAACTCCAGAAATCCTACAATTCCCATAGTGCAACTCAGTACCGTCATTGATTGGCCCCCTCCACACGGTTATCTTTCAAACCCCACATCTCCCGTTTGCAATGCAGGATTTTGAAATCTGTAGGCATTAATGGAATAACCCTGATAAGTTGCTGTGTGGGTAACATAATTGCAGCAGTGCACCTTTAATAAACATACAGCCCACAACATATCTCACTGATTATCGCAACTCATTTTCTCCTTGAATATTCTTTTGTCTTGAACATTTATCTCAAAAGCCAAATCAAGGTCACCTAACCAAACCATTCTCCACACTCTACAGAGCTTGTTCACAGCTCCACGCTCCATTTGAGCCCCGTTAAAAGAAGAAAAAAACAACAACTGCAGCACTTCTGTAACTCCCACCTGGATAGATTGTGTGATAACAAGCCCGCAACAGGTGAAATTTGGCTCAGTTTATCAGCTGGTGCAGCATTAATTTCGGACCCTAGTGTAAGCATCATTAAGAATCAAAATGCACCCTTCTGTTAGAGGAAAATACGCACATGTGCCAGTTTACAACAGCAGACTTTGATGTGTCGGCCCATATTTCAGAGACTAAGTGTTCGCTGAACTGCAGCCAACTGCCGAGACAATACAGGGCCTTTGAGATATACCATGCTCTCGAGTAGTGACGCTCTCTGGGCTATAGAGGAAAGCTGATAGCCAAGTGATCCTTGAGCTGACTGAGGGCCCGGGCTTTTCAGGTTTAAGCCATCAATGTGGGGATAAAAGGTGATCGATGTGGAAAAACCCAAGAAGAAACAGTGGGATTTGCAGCTGCTGGCCTCATTCGCAGGGACAAATTACATGAGCTACGACTGCACATTACGGGAAATCTCGATTTAAATGTAAAATGGACAAATGCTCTTATTAAAGCATAACATTTAAGCGAACAGGCCTCCCATTGTGCATTTGAGTGTGTGCGTGTGTGCGTGTGTGTGTGTGTGTGTGTGTATGTGTATGTGTGTATGTGTGTGTGCGTGTGTGTGTGTGAGAGGGGTCACTGCAGGGTGATCACATGTTACAAGAAGTCAAATTCAAACTTGGATCCAAAGAGTGAGACATTCCTCCGGTTTGATTGCTCTTGGAAAAAAACAACCCAGACATGTCACTACCTGACATCATCCCTGCTCTTGTCTGTCCTCTCGGGATGACCAACACACTTCCTCTTGTTCTGCGACAAGAGCTGTGTGCCGGTCAGCACCACAGGGCCAGTGAACCCCAGATAGTCGCACTCTGGCACTGGATACCAAACAGTCCATCACGAGATAGCACGCTTCTCGCTGTCAACCACACCGCCAGAAATTAGGTTAAATGGCACTATCTACACAATATGGGAGCCTCTTCTATTTTTATTAGCGGCGCTGACAGCCTCTTTTCTTTTCGAGAAGGGGGCAGTGCATTCCTTGGAAATGGTTATAAATAAGTCCTGATGTGTCCACAAGGATTCCTAGTTATCTATTTTGCATAGTTTTGTATTGTTTTCAAAAATTGGAGACAGCTGTTTGCAACACATAATGCGTTTCATAAATGCATCTCAAAGTGCGATCCAAACATACTTCAGATGATTCAGTGCGGTGAAAAGCTGCTGTTAATAATTGGACGGGACTTGTTTACTGTTAATTTATTTGATGTAATGACCCTTTACACAGCATAGAGACCTTGTTGGAATGGGTTTCAGGCATTTTGAAATCCCCCCTTTAGGGTGCATTTCTGTGATACTAACAACCGTGGTAACTATACAATCTACCTAATCGCCCACAATCTTTTTCCACTGAGCTATTTGGCCGTTGTGGGAAATGTAGAGCAGCTGTATGTACCATCACCTTTTAACCACTCACACTGAAAAACACATCACAAACAGAATGGTTTCCAGTAGGAAAGCATTTAAGTAACAAGACTAAGAGTCATTGCAGCTTGGTACAGTGGTGCTTTGAGCTAAATGCTAATATCAGCATGCTAACATGTTATTGTTATGTTAATCTTACCTAAACATGCATCACATGTTGAGTATACAGTAAAACCTTAAACACCCAAAGTGCAACTGAGGCTAATGGGAATATCATTAGTCTTGCAAGTGTTTTGGCATAAATCAATGTCTTGGAGATGTAATGTTGGCCTGATGATCGTGATAGATTATCAGAGGATTACCAAAGCCACAAATTCAGAAGATTATGTAGGGCCAACGGAGAAAAATAAAATGAAAGGAGGAAGTTTTATTTCACTTTGAGAAAAAAGTCAGAATGTCGAGAATAAAGTGGAAATACAATTTCATGAATAAAGACGAAATACAGCGTTGAGAACACACTGGACGGTTTGAAACTGTGGTAGAGTTGGAAATATATTGACATATTCAAACTTCAGGGATTAATAACTCATGAGCAAAATGTCATTTAACACAATCAATGCATCTTTGCAACACAAACAGCGTGAGCCATAATTTCTCTGAAAGGACCTGCTTTTGAATGCATGACTCACCTAGAAGCTGGACCCCCCTGGTGAGGCCATAGATGTCTATGAGAGCCCACAGAGGTTCAGAGACATGCACTCCGCTGAAGAACAGCATTGGGCTGGAGTCGTTGATCCTGTAAAACACCCGGCCCTTCTTGTCTACCCAGAAGGAGATGACATTTCCCTCATTGCAGAGCTCCTCTGGCAGGGCTTTGGCCCAGAAGCCGCTCTGGGAGACCAGGTCAGGGCAGGCGTACTTCGGTAGGGTGTCTGGGTTGATCCTCGACGGGTCTTTGATTGAAAAACCAAGACGCAGAGCACCACTCCAGCAGCACTGCTTTTTAGTGATCTGGAGAGTACACATTTTTCATATTAATGAAAAATAATCAAGTTAAAATTAATCTTTACTTTATATTTGATTTTTGTTGTGTAAAATGCAAGCCCAAAAGAGGAGGGCTTCAGTATCTATACTTTAGAGTCATAGAAGTGCATCAAACAGTTGCAGAGATATTTCAGTCTGGACCAAAACACAGACCGACATTGGCATCCACAGTGCCAAGCTGCAGGCGTGGCTAAGTATCAGTTCCAGGCTAAATAAGACCAGTTACCTTGGTATGTTTATCACCTGCAAACGATTTTTGTCTTATTTCGAACCTCTATTTGCTCTGCATTTACCGTGCCAGCTAACCGTATTCCTCACATGGCAATGCTTGCCCTGCACTCTCACTTTCGAGACATAGATGGCCTGATAGGTGAAGTGGAAACTTGCTCTAAGCTGCTGCTGCTTTGGCCCACACAAGAGCAGGGAGTGAAACGAAAGAAAATCAAAACAGTAGAGCAAAGACGGGGATGGAGAGAGAGAGAGAGAGAGAGAGAGAGAGAGAGAGAGAGAGAGAGAGAGTGAGAGTGAGAGTGATAGTGAGAGTGAGGCAGGGCATGATGAGAAAAATATCGACCCAAACTGGGTGAATTTTTATCCCAGTGATTTTTAGCATGTAGCATGCTGAGATGGTTCAGTCAACTCCTGTTGTCGTATTTCCGCTGAGTACCGATTGAATTATAATATACTCTACAACATGGTACTTAAGAATAAGTAGGTTGCCACTTGCCACAGAGTTTGTTGTACCGTAAATAAACACATTCCTAAATCAATAAAACCAAACTTAAAACCATATTTTAGTCCAATTAGTCAATTCATTAAGTAAGTAGCAAACTGCGCGTCGGTCATCTGTTCACCTTGTCTCTCTTTATTTCTCGACAGTGACCCATTCCCTTACCCGTTTCCATGATCTTTTAGCCTACATAATATTATGCAGACGGGACACACTGTATTGTTTCTTTACCTTGAGCCGAACTTGCTCGTAAACAGCGATAGGCCTGTTGCTGAAGGTGATGGCGTTACAGAAGCTGGCCTGTCTCTTGACGGTCCTCTGGGACATGTCCATGACGATCTGGGAGCCCTTGGTGCTCGGGTGGAAGAGCAGAGGGAAGGAGGACAGACTCCCACATGGCTGGATGGGCAGGCAGCGCTTGGGCTTGTGGTGGCACCGGTGGGATGTGGCGGGAAACGGCCCGTTCAGAGAATCTGTGTGTGGAGAGAGAGAAAGAGAGAGAAGTTTTTGCTTAGTTTGGTCCACAGCAGGCGGGCTAGAGAAACAACGTGACTAAAGAAATTTCCCTTGCCGCACAATTTAGAGTAAAATACCCAACTTTTAGATTAGATTAGAATATTAAATTACATAATCGGTTGCACCGCAGGCTTCGCTTTGAATTATACACTGGCATCATGAGGTGCACTCCAGGTTGTGACCTGCTGTCACATGTCATTTTCTCCTCTATTTCTTACCAGCTCCTGTAACAATCTAATTAAGTAAAAATGCATCAAAGTAATCTAATACTTTGGCTCTGTTTCACACACGTACTGTGTGTGGATATCAAAGGACAATGTGCAAGCTAAATTACGTGCAAAAACACGTCCTTGGATGGAAAAATTAATGCTGTACAAGAACAGGACTGCTCTCTCGATTTTCTCAGTTAAGAAGAACAATGGAGTAGTAAGAGAGATTCACACAAAATGCTCTAATTTCAGTAAAAAGTCATTTCCGCTAACACCCCTCCCTTATTGCTGCTCTGTATCTTCGCTGGAACTCGTTTGTTGTTAATAATCAGTAGAAAGGAGGAAATGGAGCAGGAGACGGAGAGACTGAGGATACAGAAAACAAAAATAATTGGCTAAAAAGTCAAGTGCTATACCAGCTAAATCAGAGCAGCAGAAAGAAAGCTTTAGGATCTTAGAGGAGTTATTGATGTGTATGTGTTCAGCTGACTGAATCAGTATTCTTATTATAGCTGTTACATGTTGTTTTCAGTAGTGACTCCCGTTTTAATTTGCGCACATCATTCATGATAGTTACCTACCTGCCTTATCGGAATGAAACAAACCAAAAAATACAAAAAACAACCACTATTGAATGAGGTTTTTTGACATTGATTGTCCTCGGGCGGTCAGAGGAAGTGGCAAAATAGAAGTAGAGCCACAGGAGAACGTCTGACTCACAATGTGCAGCAGAATGTTTTTCCCATGTGAACATGTGTGAATCACGACTGCTCCTCCCACCCACTTACAGCAACTCAGAATAGAGCTAAAC
This sequence comes from Hyperoplus immaculatus, assembly GCA_949357725.1. Lineage (NCBI taxonomy): Eukaryota > Metazoa > Chordata > Actinopteri > Uranoscopiformes > Ammodytidae > Hyperoplus > Hyperoplus immaculatus. Next base: position 24,996,386 of record OX442358.1, on the reverse strand, counting down.
AGCTTTTCTGCCTGATTTTGCCTCAAAGTCACCATGAACCTGATTTCACATTTTGCTTCCCTTTCAATGGGACCAACACTCTCCATTTTTTTGTTTCCACATGTCTCTCCCACGCCAAGGTCACTGTTACCGTGCTGCTGTGTGGAGTATAGGCTGTTTTTTTCTCACAGACATTGGGGCTCTCATTGAATATAAGGCGCCAGATTATTCAGAATGTATGGATGAAATGTACAAATATCATCTAATAAAGTGCTGCCTTTGATACAGTTTCTTTCTGTGCTGTGCTTTGATCCTCCCTCCACAATGACATTTAAAGTACCATAACATCCAGCCAATGTGTCAAGACTTGGACGCCTACAAAGAGAATATTTCACACTTCTTCGTCCTTGAGAGCGGCTTGTATTCTCACCCCTAAATTTGGACGACTGCGTAGGAGCTGCTTGTGTTTGTCTGTGAGGGAAGGGGGGACTATATGAGACACGGCTATTTCTCGCTTTCCTTTTCGTGACCTTGGAGGGTCAAGAGGTTTCGCATGTGCCCTGGAGACAAATCATCGCAGACTGACAGGATTGGCAATGACTTACTGTGTGACTTCTTCGGAGCAAGTCTGTTGTATAACACCACTATTGTTCTCCCGTTTCAGCAGGGCAGAGATAGAGGGTTTGAGCTCATGAATTTGTTGTAGGTTTAACTAGAAAGAGTCTATCCCCCTTCAGTTAACAATCGGAGAGGCTCTGCCAAGTGTTTTGGGCCCAGTTCACTGTATTTCTTAAGCCCTTCGAAATGCTCTTGTCCCCCCGCAGAACAATGTGGAATTGTGCTCCGTGCACAACAGTGGACTTAAATGAACAAAACATAACAAATCCTCCAACCATATTGCATCCATGATGTCATGTCAGACGTGATGTCTTCAGGAAAACAGAACAGGACTGCATTGTGCTCCATCAGTGACCAGGCCCCATGCTGAATAGGGTATTTCCTGTACAGTCTGAAAACAGAAGCATCACCTCACCGGCCTCCGCAGACAGTTTAGCAATACTTTGGCATCCCACTGATTATCCAACATCTTCTTATCTTCTTTCATTCCTGCTATATTAATATCAAATCATTAAAGCTTTACTTGCACATTACATCATTCACAGCCAACAGAGGACTATATCAACTACAAAATAAAGTCAAAGGCCTAAATAAAAGGATACATAAAGAAATACCTTATTTGATTCAGTGTTAAAGGCAGCTGAACAGAGCCTATGTGAGGATGATACAGTGGCTGTTGAAGTGTGTTTAAAAAGTCACGCAACATGACAGAGACGTCAGGGTAAACAGTGACCAGAGCCCCGCCATGATAAAAGAGAGGGGCCATGACAAATGTCAGACCAACAACTTAAGGAAGGATAATGTTACAGTACCTAATGCGCCCACCACGCACAAAGTCACCGCCTTCGCCGTCATTAATTGGAAAGGACAAACCGACAAAAGAGCGGCTCTGGCCTGTGTCACCTGGCCCTTTGCGCTCCTCTGTGTTTTATCCCCATGCTCGGCTTGCTTCTCCAACATACCGCAAGGCTCGGACCAAACAAGTGTGCATTGATTTATTTATTTTTGAATTTATTGATTATTCGGTAGATTGATTTCTTGATTAATGGATAGTTAATACCACTAAATAAATGACCGCTGTATTATCAAAACAGCTTTAATTGAAACCAAATGATAAATTGACTATTCAATGTTGACTAATAGCTCATCAGTGCTGCTTGTTTCAGAGCTATTATCCAAATGAGGGGACACCGCCAGCCAAACTCGAAGCACAGTTGTTGTTGAATAGAAAAACGAGAGCTATTGATCCCATTTTACCCTCATGATCTAAACGCTGGAATGATCATTTAAAACTTTAAAAACACACACAACAGATAGAAAATGGTTTAATGGTAGTTAAATCACCTCTTTGCTAATGCCAAACTTTGCAAATGATATACAATGATACATTGTTGCCAAATGGTAAGAGCTGAATGGTTCATGAGCCTGGGAGTAAGACAGGGGCCCCCGCAACATGGGGGCCATGACTAAGCTCTTGTTTGAGGGCCAAGTATTTTCTAGCAGCACCCCTGTCAGCACCTATATGGATAGGTCCCACCGGTGGCCCAGTGAAACTGTAACAAGGACTACATATGGATTGGCCCATGTCCAGCTGTCCTGTCTGGGAAATGAGACGTTTACTGTTTCCGGTGCTGGATATCAATTAAGATCCTCAAAACAACTCTTTATACTCAACACATCAGCTGTATTGTCAGACTACATTACGGCTAATCTGACAAAATGGGCCCTACATACAATGCAACCTTATTAATACATAGACAATACAACAATTATTACCTATTAGGACTAAAACTGAAAATTATTTTGATTAAAGATTAATATTAGGATTATGTTCATTATTTTACGGATTCATTGATTGTTCAGTAACAACAAATAAAATAAATGTAAGTTCAATACAATTATATAAACCACATCCTACAAGCCATGGGACTAGAGGACATTCATTTACCAACTATCAATATATAAAATAGTTTGACTTTGCAAATAACCAATGAATAATGCAGTAAGTCAAACACTCAATTGCATTCATTTGTGCTGAAAAATGCTTCTGCAAGAAACTTGAATGTTGACTGAAAGGTAAATAAATAGCTTTGTAACGTCCAGTGCACATGTTATGCCTCCATGATAAGTTGACATGAGCAGACACATAGACATAAAAGTAAAGAAAGTTGTGACACTATTTCCCAACACACTGACATTCATGGAGCCTGTGCAGTGTGCACTCAACCTCTGGCTATGAAAAAAGACTAACAAATAACAAGCCAGGTGGGAAAAGTTGCACAGCAACTTTGTAGCCTACTGTAGTTCGTCCTGTTTGATTCATGTTCTTCCTGTAAGCAGACTTCAAAGAGTAACGCGCATCTCTGGTAATTATGTTTTATAATATGATACTGATGAGGGTGATAACATAACACAAAAGAAAAAAAACTTTTCTGATCACATTTACTATTATTCAACGCCAGTCGTGACATACAGAAGCTGTTTAAAATTTAAAAAAAAAACTTAGCTAAAGCAGCTACTTTCACTTCCCATTTATTTTAAGCTTCCAGGACGCCTACACTGTTCATGCACACAGGCTTTGAGGCTGCACGCGCGCGCTCACACCTCGATTACATCGTCTACTGTTATGTCAATCACAGGATTATTTCATATTCAAAGACTCCCCTGTCCCATGACGCCAGGTGTCCTTACCGTAGAATGTGTTTCTAGTAATCTGACCTCCCATGGCTGGATGCATGCAAAGTGCCGTGCTGCACCTCTCCTCTTTGACAGCTTGCTGGATCCACACGACTCGCGGTCAGCCGCGCGTCCTCAGCGGCGACATAATAAAGACACGACGCCACTCACGGAAAGTCCCGAACAGTGATATACAGGTTGAAACAGTGCTAAAACCTCATCGACAGACACAACGTGCTTAGTGGCTGCCTCCACTCCGTACACGGATCACGCTGAAATTAACATACAAGGTGGTTGGTACAGTGGAGGTGGGGCTTCCCGGGACTATTAACGCTGTATTTACCAAAGAGAGGATCAATGAGCAATAAATCACCATTATAATTTATGGACACTCAGAGGACATTCATCTCACACTCGAGCCCACAACAGAGATCTTGTTTTCTTATGTTTGTTTTTTATGTTTCTACCTTTTTTAATTTGAGTTCCACTTTATGCATTTCCTAATGGTTTGCTGAGGATGCAGAACACCTGCCCCTGAATAAAACATGTTGAGGCAGGTCCCCCACCCTTTGAGAGGACCAAACAGTTTGTTGCCCATATCCCACTCCAGAGCTCGTCTTTCATCTTTAAATTAGTACCGGCTGGTACTTGTTTTCATTAATTTACATAATAAGACACTCAAATAGCCTATTCCTAAAATCACTTAAAGGTGGGCAGGGCGATTCTGGATCATTTGTGTTGGCAAATCAATTTTGGTCAAAATCAGTTAATATCACCTCATGATCTGCTACCTGCCCGTACTGTATGTGCGGAAATAGCCTGGCTCTATCAAAGAGATATGTAAACAAAGGGTATGTAAACAACGGGGCCCACCACAGCAACATGCCTACTTTCAGAGCCTAGGCTGAGTTTTAACACTGGATTTTGTTTTCTCAGCGCACACACAACAGGTAGATCGTGAGGAGATATTCACTGACAAAACTTGTGTTTGACAACAAGCCTTCTCTAGGATCACTGACTCCATTTTTAATTACTAAAAATAAAAGTCCAGAAAGTTAAAAAAAAAATGCAGTCGACAAGGTTTAACCTTCATATCTATTTTGGCAGCAACACACCAAAACCATGGAGCTATCTGGAGGACATGTATGAAAGTGTAAAATAAAGGGGTGTCACTATTGTGGGTGACTCTTCAAAACCAATTTCTTGCCTACAGTATTCAGTATCTCTTACTCAAATGCTTCGAGATTTACTTGTCAGCTCGTAGGAAGATGAATGCTGATGCGATATGACGTCCCTCCTTTTGGCGTTGGAGCTGCCACCGTTACCAGGCAGAGAAACACCGCCGGCCTGAGCCTTTACCGTGAAACCCGGGGAAGAGAAGAAATTGGGCCCGACCACCCAGGGAGGGTGGCACATGAACTTCAATTTTAATTTCACGAATAGTTTCTCTCAAAGACAAAATTTAAAGGAGAGGAACATCTTGTCCGGGCCTCTCTAAAGTGTCTGGCTTCAGAGGTTCAAAGTTGGCATGGTGGCCCAGGTCCCTAGCGGGCACCTCTTAGGATCTGCCTTGTCGCCTTAGCGTTTACATAACTTGTGTCGGCAGCCAGGCCTGTGAGACACTGTATTGGCTCAGTAGCATGAGCTATATTCTCATGTTGTTTATATGAACTGATTGCGGTTAACTCGATTGTCTGTAAGCAATTTGCAGCCAGGGTAAAGCCATACTGCTGTCTTTTTTTTTTCATGCAGCGTTTTACACAGTGTTTTTTTTTTAATGAAAATGGTCAAAGCCACATTATATGTCACAGTAAAATTGAGATGAACTAAAAATATCAAATGGATAAAGTGTGAACAAAACACTTAGAAAGTTGGCGTGTACCCCGTGGCTATCACAGTCACGCTTAATGGAGTTTGACAAGCCACCTGATCACTGGGCTGTCAAAGTCTGATTGGCTGTTCTGTAATAGGAGGAGAAGTGTTGTTCACTGTGAGATGATAAAACATGATGTATTGTGTCCTACAGTAATATCAAAGCAGCATGCCGTCAATCATGCACTCAGGAAGGTTGCCAAATATCTATTACAAAACACAGAAAGCAAAACATTTCCACCTACATTTGGCTTCAATCATCAGCTTCAGTCATCACATTCCAGTATGAAGATATTACCTCGTGTATTATGTTTTTACATGTAAAAAAATCTCTACAGAAGAACTCATCACCCAGGCCATCACAGTCACATAAGTTGTTGTCATCTTGTTTGTCTTTGTGGTATTTATGCATCTTTTTTGCAATTTATTTTGACTTTTCATGTGTGTTTGTGATACTTTTGATGTACTTTTAATAAAATTATATTTGTGGTCATTATGTGCCACTGTGGTAATTTAGTATTTCCATGTGATAATTATGTATCTTTCATTAAAATTTATTTTTTTCCCTCTCTTTTTTCTTTATCCATCTTATAATTATTCTACATCTCTTTGTTGTTATTGGATTGACTTTCCAGCAAGAAATGCTTTGAGTCACTTCAAACAGAGGCTCTGTGACCCTGAGGGGTCAGGAGGCCCCTGGGTATGTGCCCGGCATGCCTGTTCAATAATCCATCCACTCACCTAAGTCACAGAAAAGAGCTAAAGTTTCAGAAAATAAGTATGAATTGCTCAAATTCGAGCACATCTATATTCTCAGCATTTTTCAAATAGCTATTATTACATAGTTCTGTAGCTTTGAGGCTTTCACTCTGGACTGAACACACACTGTTTTCCCTGACAGAGCAGACTGACAGCTCCCCTCACAGTAGATTATTTGTAGATGGGCGCCTGGCAGGCACCAGCTGCCTGGTGGGGTGTGCTGGCATAAGGCCTCCGCGGACATCTTGACAACCTTGTTTGAGGCAGCCTTGTGCACGCTGGCGCTCTTCGGGGAGGATGATCCATGTGGAACAAAAACATCATTCAACTCAGAGTTTGGACCCCCGCCCTGGAGCCATATGCAAAACATTACCAAGCAACACAAGAGCATCATATGATCCTCTGCATGGGGTCAGCAGAAAAGGAAACCGGCCCGGCAGGCAATTATCAGAGGTGAAATCAAGCTGTCACATAGCCTTTCAAAAGTGACAGCGACAAGAAAAAGCAGAAAAGTTTATTGATCATGAGATTGTCAAACTGTAGCATGTCACAACATTCATCTTAAATGACAAAATTCTAAATTATTTATTGGCAAAGTTTACAAGAGTTTACGCAGACGAACAGACCTCCATCTGCAAGGCAAATAGGTATACAAGATGTTTCTATAGTTCTTTTCTTTCCCACCATACTATTTCTCACTGTCTTTTTGTTCACTATAACTATTCCAACAAAATTTGGTTTGTCACTCCTCTTTGTCTACATGATGAAATTAGTACGATACCGCTTACGCGACCCCAATAACTCTGGGAAATGCAGTAATGCAAGAAAAACTCAACAGCATTATGAACATTGCTTTTATATTTTGTTTTGCCTTGTGTTCAGTGGTGTGCACTGATCCAGAGACTGTGTAGCCAAAGGATCATCACTAAGATTGTAATGTGTTTGAAGACCTGGGGCGGCAATACATTGACTCACTGAGAAGCAAATTTCTCACTGCATATTTAATCTCTCAGTAACTAAGCTAAATGTGTAGCCAGAAAGCAGCCTTAAGTATTGTAAGACATATTTACTGTTACTGTATGGCCTGTAGTTCACAGTGTTAATATGCATTCCTCTGCAGGGCCGTTACCATGTGACCAAGATGGATAAACGTGTCCAGCACAACTTGAATCCTGGGAGGGAACAATGGATAACTAAGAGGCAGGAGCCCGTCGTAGATCTACATTTGTCGTGTCAAAATATTTAGAGTGAAAATAAGTGATTTAAGCACTGTTTTCAGGGATACTGTGTGAAGAGGTACATTTCTTTGTGGCCCACTTTAAAGGAATGGGGAAAAGTGAATTATTAGATGTATCTTTTCTTGTAAATAGACTCGTTTTGAATTTATTGTTCATACTATTTAAAACAGAATCTGTCTACTCACACGTTGAAAACATAATTTACACATAAATCTCTGTACTTGTGTAGCCTATAGGACATTGGACTACATTTGCTGCACTTGAGTGTTATTTTTATTTCTGACATTCTCTTCTGCCTTTGTCTCAATCACTGACTTGGCTGCTCGGAGCCCTCACTTGTACTTCAGATTTGACTTGACTTGACTCGAGCCTTGAATTGAGCTTCATATCTGCACCATGTGTTAGTATTGTGATGTAAAAGTCATATTCTTTCATAATCTCCTCATCCGTTGCTCACCATTTGACTTAACGTTAAAGATGTGCATCATTATCTTCATATTATCGCCCACATGTTAATCAAAACTCCGGTGACATTTGAATAACTGCCAGACAGACGATGATTTAGCCCCAGCATTTCCATCCCAGCCTTGAGCCTCCTCCCGGACCACTGTAGTTAAAGGAGCCATCCGTTTACTGCCTCAAAAAAGGCATAAATAATGTCAACAACATTCTTCCTACATAGCCCATGTAACATAATCAGGTGTCTGTTGGCAAATAACTCACCGATTCACAAATTATGATTTTTTTTTTCAATTATAGGACCCCAGGCAAGTATTTTTAAACCCTTCTAAAAAGGTGCATCAGATCAGAAAAACATGTATAAGCAATTCAAGTGAATTAAAAAGTATCACGGTAGTAAAACAACGTTTCTTAAGCTGTAAACGAGGGCCCAGAACAGCCTGTTTAAAGACCATATTAAATTATCTGGAGGAAGATGGCTAACCTATTTAAAATGTGATTGATTATATTTTATTTTTCTATTTATAGCTTCTACCGCGGCAAGGTCCGAAGCACCTCATTAAAAAATAGATTGTTTATATCTCTGGGTTTATAGAGAAGAAACACTTACACATACAAATTACTCAGGCAATTACTGTATCAGGCACATTTGTAATCACTGCTGACAGTGAGTTTGCAGAGTTATTGAGAATTTTTTGGGGGACAGTGGGTGTTTGTTGTCATGTGATGCCATTATCAATAACCGTATATGATCGCTATGGAGCATTTATTGGAGCATGTGAAAACAGCATCTGAAAGCAGGCCTTCCATCACTTTCATTGCTATGGAAGGTTCAGATGATTACAATTGATCCTTCTCCAGAGAGGATAAAAATCCAAGCCAGAGGAAAACAATCGTCATTATTACAGAACTGTGATAGCAAATGCCAGCTACATTTTCATCATATATCCATTTTGCAATTCTGCACATAAAATATTGATACAATCCAAGAACAATATGACCTAGAAATCCCAGTATATTAAAAGGGCGAAACTGATAATGGCTCAACAGACATTGCTGAAGTTAGCTAAAGTAATTACCAATGTGTGTTTTTTTGTAACGTAGTGCATTCCTATGATCACTGCAGTAGCTGTGGTTGAAACCAACCACGGTCCGTTGTACAGATGTTCCCATCTGCTCAGGGTTTGGCTCACTTGATGCAACACAGCAAAAATCCAAGGAATTAGGAAAAGCATTTTGACTTATCTTCAAACAGCACCAGTGTCTTTTCCTGCTGAAGAGGACCAGGATAGGTACTAATAAAGCAAGGCTCTTTAAAGTATCAGTGGTTTGCTTATGTAATGAAGGCGAGGTGTCATAAGACCAAGGCAAGAGAGGAAGACACACTTGAACACAACAAGAACATTTGTAAGAGAATGTTTTCTTCTTAGCATTGAAACCCGTGAACATCTACGCCCTGCTGCTCTATGCAGTGCAGCTGTTTACACTCTTTTCCACCACTGTTAGCACTGTGTTATAAACTGTTTACACCCTCACTAATATAGAGCCTGTAGAGCATTGTTGGAGTGGTGTGTGAAAGCAAACACTGTCGGAATGTTAACTGAAGCAAAGCCTAAACCAACCGTGAATAAAGCAAGTTTATAATTACACATGACATTTATAATCAATAAATATTTAAGGTGGTCCCTCCAGCGCTGGCTTAATGCATAATTAAAGCACATTACATAAATTCATAACGATTCTAATGACAATAGAGGACGTAGCACAAACACTGACTATCTCTATATTTGCCTATAAGATGTGACATATTGATCTTCTACTGTGGCTCAAAACAAGCGTATGGAGCGCTGGGCAGCTTACAAATGCAAGTATGCATTTCCTTGACAATCACCCAAATAGATTTTGATATTCCTTGGGTGTGAGTGGACATTGTAACCTGATGGTGGTGCTAGGAAAAACAACATCAGTGTCTTTATTGTGTATAATAAAATAAAATTGTAAAATCTCTGAGGAGCATGAATGTCCGCAGTCAATTTGATAGTGTTGAAAATGTGAACTATATTCTCCAGTGATTTGACTGTTTGTAATGCAGATGTTAACAGTCACAGTCTCAAGCCTTTCTATTCTAAGGGCATTTATGTATTTTGCTTTATTTTTCAAACATCTTAGAAGCTCCTTCAATGCCTTAGAAGACATCATGCAACAGTATTCCCATGTTGAGTAGTAGCCTCTATGACCTGACCTTTATTGCTAAAATCAATTGACACTCTAAAAAGGTCAAAAACGTGTTTGATTTAGCTGGTAATATCTCAAAGAATAAAATGGTTTTGTATAAAGAATATGGTGGTGCCAAGAATAAAGCAAAGCATTTTTGCTATAAATATCCCTTTTGTCATTTTTTTAATACTGCATATTTGTTTACCTCAACCTCGGACAAAATGTAAAATAAGGGTTTTATGAAGAATATTTAATTGTATAACCTGTAAAAACATTTGCTATTGTGAAAATTCCACTTTTGTGACATGTCATGTAATTATGTACAACTGATGAGATGAAAAAAGCAGTATCTTTCAATGCCTCATTATTTTACAGTTGCTAAGGTTACATGATCATACTTAATAGACAGGTGATTGTTAGATTACCTCATTTGCTTCACTCTCGAAAGACCTGAAGTATTGAAGTCAAGAGAGTTTACAGTTGAGGCCTGAAAGACCTGTCTGATCTTGCCCAAGTTATGATGCCGTTTATTGATTTCTTTTATTAGTCACATGCCCTTAGGAAAAGGCAAGTGACGACAAGTTTGTGTCTGCTTTTATCAAGTCAGACAAAGGCTATCTCTGAATGATAAGACTGTTAAACAGTTTCATTGTTCAACCGTTTTCCATAACAAATGCCCAGATGTTTTGATAAAGGAGCGGTTGGTTTTAAACAGATTCAAATCATTTATGAATAATGTATATGCACACTTAAAGATGCTCCGAGGAACTTTCAGCTTGTGTTAATTCTTGCAACCACTTTGAAGAAAAGCAGTAGTGTTTCTACTATGCCAGCTGTTGTTCCTGGGTGAGCGTACCCGGACAAAGGCATTGAGAAAAATATAAAACCAGCATTGTTTGTACTGACAGTCTCGTTTGCTGTTACATGTCATTTATGATCATCAGAGGAAAAATTTGACTTATTCAGGAATATTTAAAAGTTCCTCACAGCACCTTTAACTATCCTAGACATTTGATTGAAAATGGGTCATTTGAAGGTTTTACCATCTCTCACCAATGAAAAAACATGACCTTTTCTTCAGCCTTTCTTTAGTGAATCCTATTATATTTAATCATGTCAGACAGTGTTCAGTTTGACAGTTGTGGATAGAGACGTTTCATCACAGATCTTTTGTGGGCGGAAGGTTTGAATATATACTGTAATTGGCATAGGTTGAAATGCTCTTTAAAGGATGATTCACACATGAACTGGAATAGAACAAATTAGTTGCACGTTTTGATGACTCTATATATGTCTCTGGTATACATATGTAATCACCACAACATTTTCTTTGATACAGAAAAAAACAAGCATGGCCCATTGTAGATAGACTTCTTATCATCTCAGAATTAAATTAAAATAGACATCTTATGTCATTGATGTCTATTTTTGATTGTATGAAACACTATAAGATTGTAATGTTGTATTTCTTTTGGCATAAACTATATTTAAAGACTCTATCCTGGACTTTGTGTATTCTGATCCGATTTTTGTATCCATAAAACCTAAAGCTGATTATTTAGACAGAACCTTAAAAGAGACGTCAGTGTCCTCATCCAATAGAAGGTGATATCAAGATGTGACGAGATTGTAACAGTCGGAATAGATAACACATGTTAGCTAAAATGTTTCCAAACAATTCTTAACTTCTTCAAAATGTCTCATAAGAACCTAACATAGCTTGAAAGGTTGCCAGACTGCAGTAATGCGGGGAGGTTCACTGATGACTTTCTAAGTAATTTCTCCTGAGGTAATATGCTGATTTAATGCCATCTGGTGAGAATCGCAGATGTCTGGCAACGCGATTGTAACTTTGGAAAACCATAAATATCCCATAATCAAGCACCCAACATCCAACCCCTTCATGCCATTTTAACCATCATTAAGAGTCCATTAGATAGCAGTAAGTGATCCAGGGTACTAAAAGTAAATTGCAGGATACAAGTATTGTTTGTGGGGAGACTAAGGTGTGTAGAGGGTGTGTAGTTGTGCATAACTCAAACATGTACTGTCTACATGAACACCACCCTGTATATCAAGAATCAAACTGCTGTCTGACACTATCTTAAAACAAAAGTAAAAAGATTGAAGGCCTGTATCATAGTCAAGGAGGTTGACAACCTTTTCAGATCTCAGCTTTTTTTTTTTTTTTTTTTTTTTTACGGGCCGGCATCTGGGTCTTTTTTAACGGACGGCTTAAACACTCCACTTGTGTGACACATGCAATGGACACACACTGCAACACTGCACTCCTTCCGCTTCTACATAAATCACTGTAAGACAGAGTGGGGAGGGGAGAGCCATGAAGGAGAGGCTAATAGAACGAGGGACACAACCATGTCATCTCCCAGACAAGTTTACAAGGCATCTTGTACACAAACTTTAAATTTCATTCCACATGCTTTCTGGAAACGTACAGGCAATTGCACCTGGACAGCGAAGTGGAAACTAACAGACCATTTGTTATTGTCATCGAGGATATGTGCTGAAAATGGACATGTATATGCAGTGGTCCACAACATACTGTATGTGAACATCCCTAGAAAGTAAAGCACTAGGTGCTCTCGTTGTGTCCTCACAATGATTCTCCCACTCACTGGAAAACAAGGATTTAGATATTACCTCTAGGGATATTGTGAGTTTTAAAAGTTTTTATTATGGCTTCTGACAAATAAGCATTTCACATTAGTTTACCAAGTCTAGACTAAAGTGTCCAAAATCATAGAAATACTTTCTGCCTGTTTCATTTAGTCTTTATCAGCAGATGGAGTTTGCTATACTGTTGTTGTTTTTTAGCCCCTCTACGGCATCTTGACCCTGGAAACAGCAGCTGACCTCTCAACTCAATATTGGTGGAATAATAATCTCAAATAATTGAATATCCACTAGTCTTATAAAATACAGCACAGTGTTATGGATTAGACCATTGTTCAAACCTTCCAAGCTTGTAAAACTGAATTTTAATATATTGCTGAGGCTCCACATAACATTGTCTATGAGTTGTTTTTGAGTTGTAGCATTTTGAATTTTCTCAGATGGCAAATTGTAAATAGCAAAGAATCAATAAAATATGTGTGAATACATGCCTACAATTTCACTTCCAGTCCATCTTTTGGAGGCAGAGCATTTTCACTTTTGTATCATTACCGTTTTCCCCACATTCAGGATGAACCAGTTCTCTCATATTCAAAGTCAGTGTGTGATGAAATAAACAACACTTCACTCTGGAGTATTGATTCCTCCTCCGTGTCACAAACAGATGCTCTGTCATTGGCTGTGACTCACAATCATATTAGGTTGACAACGAGGTGAAGGCCATGTTCTAATGGAATGACAGCTCGGCTCCTCTAGATACCAACCAGTTCACACGTATCTCCATCTTCTCTTCCCTCCTCGGTACGATACTACCCAGACCCTGCACATTTGTAACAGCTGCTGCGAATAATTTCAGCGTCAATCATATAATATGTGTTGAAATAAACATATTCTTTTGGCACGATGTGATGATTTGAATTCTATAAGTCGTCTCGTTTGTGTAAAGGTGATTTTTTTCCAGTGTTGTGTCTATTATGGAATATAATTTGAAGCTGCATGACAGTGTGCAGGACGCCCGATCCAGATTTCCACTCTTGTTCCGCCTGTTGTCTCTGTGCTCTCCAAACAGATGCTCCATCTAATCTCTTTATTCTTGGCTGAGCAACGGGAGTTACGCACTGTCACTCGATGGCCCCCGTTCAAATTCACCCAACGTATGAGCTGTCATTCACCAAGATAGGTTTCATGAGTGTGTGCAACGTATGTGTGTGTGTGTTCGCGCGCGGCTTTTTATACAAAATATGTGCATTGTTCCGCAACTCTCTACTTAAAATTTGTTTGAAATTCAGCCTGCCATTAAACCAGTAATTTGTGTTTGTTCATTCATTATGGTCTGTATCCAAAACATGACAGAGCTGCAAAACTTCAACCTCAATTGAAATAAGCCTATCCTGCAGCCTCGGTCACATTATAAAATTAATATTATTAAGTTATCTGTGTACTGCTGTACTTCAGCCAGTCATTAGGATTTCACTATCAGGGTGGGCGCTGTCTGGATAAAAAATGGACGCCGGTGTGTTGTTTGGCTTTCACCAATAAGGCTCCTTTATATTGCATTTAGTGTCATCTGATAACTCATAATAGCAGTGCTCTGTGCTCAGAGGAATCATGTGAAAATATTCAGCTGTGGAGCAGGGTCATGGCCCCATTCTCAAGCTCTCCCATCCCACCTGAGGTATTCCACCTGAGATGGACCCAGGTGTTTTAACCCCCATCCCCCCACACTCTCTGTAAACAGGAAGTAGTGTGCTACAATGTTGCCATGGAGTCAGACAATCAGTACATGGACTACAACTTGGGCCCTGTTTTTTTTTTTGTGAGCCAATATTTGTTTACATTATCGCAAAATGACACCATGAAAAGTATGCCGAATTAGTTATTAGAAGTTATTCTTCGTTTGGAATCCATGGATGCCCAGCCAACCCTCTCTGGATGTATCTGATACCTAAGAGAACGTCAAAACTTGGTGAATCTCAGGCAAGTTCTGCAGCTCCTTTTTTCTCTATGATTTCTTAATGTATTTATGGAAGTTTACTCACGGTCATCATCGGAGATAATGATTGGATATAGGTCCCAGTGATGAAGTGTAAGTTACAATGAATCTTAACATGTTATCATGTCTATGTGTTCAGTTTTGAATGAGGGCAAAGTACTGTTAAACATTGCTTTGTTTTCAAAGTGCACCTGTCTCTTTCACCTCACACAAAAGTCTATCTTCAGTTTAAGTCTGATTATTTTATTGTTTACTTCTATTTGTGTATCTGCTCAATTGTTTGCTTTAGATAATAATGAAGGATGTGTTCTCTCCCCTTGGCCTAATTTTTGATTGTTGCGTAGCCTATTCTATGTTGTATGCCTAACCTATAATTAATATTCCATCCATCCATCCATCCATCTTCTACCGCTTGTCCCGTTAGGGGTCGCGGGGGGGGCTGGAGCCAATCCCAGCTGCATTGGGCGAGGGCAGGGTACACCCTGGACAGTTCGCCAGTCCATCATTATAATTAATATTATGGAGCAATATTTAGAAACTGGCACCATGTTGGGGAACTGCCTAATGTCAGTCACAGCATTTTGAAGTTTGCTAACATTACCTAACATTAACTAATGTTGTGCGGGACCATACCAAGAAGCCTTAGGCTGAGGCAAAACCGGGAACCGAGAAGTGTATTGAATTGACAGAGGGGTGTGTAGGTAATTTATTTTACTTATTTTTTAATATTAATTTTTTCATATATTTGTTGGGGGAAGAAAGTGACTTTTTCCCGGAGCCAAAGCTGCATATACTCTCTGTATGGAACTGATTTATGAGAATGTGCATGATTTTATGGTAATTTGACATGGCAGTGAGGCAGTCAGTGACATAAAATGGCTCAAACCCTCCACGTTAAGCACCTAAGTGATCATTTAAACTAAAGAGTTGGTGTGCAAATGCAGACTTGTGTCTTGTGTGCAGCACAACGCACTGTTTCCGTCCTCATGACACGGTCTGTCTTCAGCAACATCTGTCTTTACTCACACTGTAAGGCTGACATCATCCTTACACATGCAAAGCCCACGCACACACACCCCACCCATTTCTAGAGCACTCAGATGGAAGAGGGGGTAAATAAATCAAAATCAACAGCAGGCATCTGGTTGAAACAACTGACAGGACCCAGGATGCGGCACCCCATGCCCCCCCAGCCCCTCCCCCCCCACACACACATACACACCATGGCCCCCTCTCTTCCCCCCCAAGCAGAAACAATGAAGGTCAGTCGATATAACGGAAGCCCTTTGTCTCTGTCTTTCAGGCTGCAAGCAAATGGGAGCAATCTTTAGCCATTTTAATCTTGTTCCACATAAATCACACAAACAAGAAAATGGCTGAGATGTTGCACTCTGTTGTCAAGGAAACTGGTCACAGCCCCATGGCCTTAGAAGCTAACTGTAAACTGCTGACCAAAAAAACATCGGAGACATGCAGTACATGGAACCTTGAGAGACAAAATCTTTTTTTTTAGTTCATTTATTTACTGGCCTGATGCATTAACTTTCCACCAGCTTTTTTAAGTGCAAACAGTGTGTACAGTTCTTAAGGATAAGGAAACGAGGTCATTACTTTTGCTTTTAGGGAAAGAACATACACATATTGATGTGTTAGGTAAACACCCATTTGAATGTAATAGCTACAAACATGTAGTTTAATAAGAGCTTGTTTCCATATTTTATAACAATACACGTCTTACTGTTTTCATCTTGTCAAGGTCTACGGAAATGCAAAAGCAATTGTATTGCACTTTTGTATGTGTTTAATGATTGCATTAAGAGTTGTATGACCTGTTGCAGGAATTCAGTTACAACCAGCTTTTCTTCTACACTTGTCACAGGTTAATCAAATTATTTCTAAACCTCAATATCATTTACATTTCGTATAGGGCGTCCAGCTCCTGAACATGCATATAAAAAAACGCAAACCTCAGCGAAAACTCAATAGATCTGTTACATTTAAAATGTTCTCTATGCAACTGAAACCCAACCAGGCTGTGATATTGCTCACATTAAACAGTCACTTAGAATAAAGTATTGCTGAGAGAGTGGGCATAGCATAATTTAATGACTGTGTTGTGTGAGTGTGTGTTCAAAGGCATAGGCTACATCTGTAAAAAGAAACCACGACACGTAATGATGTGAGCTGAGTGAAGGCATCTCAATAAGCATGATTATAGTTTCTCATGCTGGAAATTAACCTTCGCTCTGAATCTTTTTGCAAAATGTGTCTTCAAATCTGAATAATTAACTCCATGGGAGGGTGGATTTTGTAATTTTGTGAGATTTCGCCTCCCTCTGGAAGGCAATTAAACAATAGACCCTGTGTTCCCGTTCCCAGCCAATATTCTGACACTTCTCCTCTATCAACACGCAACTATCTAATACCAATTAGTTTCCGTCTTTTCAAATACATGCAAATTAACGTTGCAGCAAATGAACTGGCTCGCCAGCTTATCCCGGGCACTGAAGTGTGGACCCACTGCGCTATATCTTTTTTTTGTCATTATTTCATCCTCCAGTCAAAGTCGGTTCATTTCTCAAGGGTAATAACGATGGGAGGGGGATTAACCTGACCCAACTCTTAATATCTGAATCAGTGGCTGCTTATCTGTTATGTGTGACCAAATAAACACTTACACATTTGTCTCAGAGAGAGAGAGAGAGAGAGAGAGAGAGAGAGAGAGAGAGAGAGAGAGAGAGAGGGAGAGAGAGAGAGAGAGAGAGAGAGAGAGAGAGAGAGACACTTACTGTGGATGTAAAGAAAATTGGGGTGAAACACACGAGGAGACCACTTTCTGTAATCATTATCATGCTTCTATTTAATGTAACTTCCTCCCAATGATCTAGCCCCCTCTAGTGTGTAAATAAATGATCACGTAGTAGACTCCTGCCTCATACATCATAAATGCAACAGACTGTTTCAGTGTATTATTCAAATATTGCAGCATGTGTGACACATTTGTAATGCTACAGAGAATTGCTCTTAAAATATAATATTTATATAATATTAAATATCATATATGTTATCCTTATATCCCCCTTCCCCTATTCAATCTCTCCTTTCAGTAGTCTGTGCTGGTCTCACTCTGCTGGGTTGCATACATTTGTTTTTCTGATCTGCCAATCCCTCCATAGATGTATACTGTATTAGATATAGGCATCCTGCAAACCACTAGGGGGCACTATGAAACAACCCAGCCATTAGCAAATTAGCAGGGGAGCCTTAAGAGCTGGTTATTTCTCATGCAGTAAGCTGTTTGTTGCTGTGTTACTAAAAAATGAAATTCAAAACAAACAGGTCTGTTTGGTTCATTTTCCTCTCATTCTCCCCTGTTAGTCCTGCAATTCGCCCTCATATCCACTTTTTTTCCTTCTGCCTTTCTTGTTTCTTTCTAAACCAACCGGTGGTCATGTAGCCTGGAGTATGCTAATCTGCTATGCACCGGCAACTCCCTGGGTGAAGATCACTTATTAAAAGCATAGTTGGGAGGGTTTATGCAAATAAAGTCAAATCAAAGCAAACTTTCCCTTGGTTGGTTACCCCTTTGCATACATTGTGAATTTGAGAACAGCATTTCATTCCTGATATTCCTTTTGCGTGGAGGATGTGCTACTTTCCCATCACCTCTGAGCTCATCCTCATCTTGTGTTTAATGTTATATTCATGTTGCTCTGCTTTCTCTCTATTTTTGTTTTGTTTTGTTTTTTTGCTGGGTTGATGAAACAAACAGTTTGCTTGTCTGCTGAAAGCGAAGTTTCATTTCCCGTTGAGTGAATTGACAGATTTGTTAGGAGGGAAAGATGGATAATATCCGCTGTGGCCAAAGGCTGGCGTGGAGTAGTCTGACACAGACACTGATTAAGCCTCTTGAGATCTGAAGGGATTGTGGGTCTTAGTTGTGGGAGAGAAAAGGAGAAACAAAAATAGAGGAGTGAGCAAGGCTAAAGAACAAAACTGCAAATTGGATTGGATGAGATGCAAGTGTCCTGTGGGTGTGCTGGCTTTTGTGTAACATGTTGTTCAGGTTGGACCGGCAATCAGTCGTGCTTCCTTAACTCCAGACTATTAGGCGCAGGAGAGGAGGGATAAGCAGACCTCAGATCAACAAGGGGGATGCAGCATCAGGGATAATGTGCCGTATTGTTTGTGGCCACAGAGTTTACTTCAGATTTTTCTTAGTCATTATTTAGGAAAAAGTCATAATTCCTGAATCAGATGTGCGCTTTTTTGCACACAGTCTCGTATTATAATGAAGAATTTAATTGGACCTCTTGACGTGCATATGGGTCTATGTTTATAGCACAGTAATGCAAACAGACCTGACTTTTAAAATCACC
The DNA here is from genome assembly GCA_949357725.1 of Hyperoplus immaculatus. Taxonomy (NCBI): domain Eukaryota; kingdom Metazoa; phylum Chordata; class Actinopteri; order Uranoscopiformes; family Ammodytidae; genus Hyperoplus; species Hyperoplus immaculatus. The sequence goes on along the minus strand of OX442358.1, from coordinate 24,977,562 downwards.
CCTGCCCTTTAGCACACCTTATGCTGCGCTCCTTTACGGTGCAAAGGTGGGTCCTCTATGTTCCATATTTATATTGTGACAGTAAATTAAGTAAAAGGAGCAGAGGTCAATGCCTCAGCTCCAGGCAAATATGCAGCCTCTGCAGTCTTGTGTTGGGTACTAAGTATCACCAGGTGTACCCATTATGACTGGTTTAGATTGTAGCAAAACTGGCAAATAAAAAGGTTAATAAAGGACATCAGTGATTAGTTAACCGTTTATTTGGCCAATCAGCGAGACCTATGGTAGAGGCAGAAACACACATTAAGCCACACCTTACAAAAGACTTCTACATACAACTAAAAGTGAACCAGGGATACATTTTACCATGATTGTGTCTTCATCATGAATGTAATATATTATGAAGACAGGTCATGAAAGCACACATGTCTCAATAACAACTGTGTACAAGCTACCATTCCCTTGTTCCCTTATTGTATTGTATTTTTCATCTGATATGTGATACTTTTAATGAGGTTCATTGAACTGTATCATGCCATGTCATATTAGCAGTGATGCGTGCACCCTATGCGTGCTATTACTGATGTACAAGCTACATCACAAATGAATGGAATATATACACTCAACAAAAATATAAACGCAACACTTTTGTTTTTGCTCCCATTTTTCATGAGATGGACTTAAAGATCTAAAATTCATTCCAGATACACAATTGTACCATTTCTCTCAAACATTGTTCACAAATCTGTCTAAATGTGTGATAGTGAGCACTTCTGCTTTGCTGAGATAATCCATCCCACCTCACAGGTGTGCCACATCAAGATGCTTATCTGACATCATGATTAGTGCACAGGTGTGCCTTAGACTGTCCACAATAAAAGGCCACCCTGAAATGTGCAGTTTTGTCTCACAGCAAAATGCCACAGATGCCACAAGCATTGAGGGAGCGTGCAATTGGCATGCTGACAGCAGGAATGTCAACCAGATCTGTTGCACGTGCATTGAATGTTCATTTCTCCACCATAAGCCGTCTCCAGCAACTTCGCACAGCCATTGAAGAGGAGTGGAACAACATTCCACAGGCCACAATTGACAATCTGATAAACTCTATGCGAAGAAGATGTGTTGCACTGCATGAGGCAAATGGTGGTCACACCAGATACTGACTGGTTCTAAGTCCCCAGACCCCCAATAAAAAAAAAATGCACATTTCAGAGTGGCCTTTTATTGTGGACAGTCTAAGGCACACCTGTGCACTAATCATGATGTCAGATCAGCATCTTGATGTGGCACACCTGTGAGGTGGGATGGATTATCTCAGCAAAGCAGAAGTGCTCACTATCACACATTTAGACAGATTTGTGAACAATGTTTGAGAGAAATGGTACAATTGTGTATCTGGAATGAATTTTAGATCTTTAAGTCCATCTCATGAAAAATGGGAGCAAAAACAAAAGTGTTGCGTTTATATTTTTGTTGAGTGTATGTCTGAACATCGTTTGTGATGTATTCTGCCCATTTCAGATGACTCCTAAGTCTGTTTGGTAGCTGCTGTAACAATACAAAGAAGTCAGTGTAATGTCTTTCACAGGCGGCTTTTGTCTAGACGTATTCATTTAGACATTGGCATTCCTACATGTCTTTGTGGGTCAATTCAGTAAGGTTTGGACTTTAAGGGGATCCACTTGAGCATATTTCAGCGCTTAACCCGAGCATAAACCCCATCAGCGCAGTAGAGACAGCCATAGATGATTCTGTAATCCAAGCAGACACTGGGAGAGAGACTCATAGAGGCAGAAAGGCTTCTAACAGCATACTCCCTACTGCACACCAGCAGGGATAGAATTCCCTATTGTGAATGCAGAAGGGTTTGCCGATTGCAATGTCTAATTGCAATATTAATCAATTACAGAGAATAAAAACCTAATTTTTATGCCTTCCATGCGGTGGCTGGCATGCTGACTTCCTGCAGTCTTTAATCACTGGATCATATGAGGTTTGAGCTCCAATGTAAGAAAATGAAATCATTCCACTTCCATTTGATATTTGCATATCCACTCAAACACAATGAGGTCCTTATGCAGTAGCACAGAAAGCTACAACATACAACAAACAAAGTATATTGAATTCTGGCTGGACTCCTGTTGATATAGTTACACAGAATCAGCCCTGCATTAATGGGGAACGCAGTTCAATGATGTCTCAGTCTGGATGAAAGCAGCCCCCCCATAAAAACCATCTGAGGGCAATCGATGTGCTTTCATCCTCGGGACGGAAATTGCACTCATATGGCTCAGACTCCATGAAGGTCCCCCATCCACAGCCAAATCATTAACATCAAACTTGCAGAAACGAAATCAAAATGTCAGTCTGCCCTGCAATCTCTGGGCAGATGAGTATTGCCTCCATTTCTCATACAATTTCTTTCTCCATATTTGCACTTCTTGGATAGCCTACTGCAGGCCTACATGTTAAGTTTGTAAAGCCCTTTGAGACAAATTTGACATTTCATTTTGGGGCTATAAAAAACTGAATTGACTGGACTCAGAAGAAGGAGGCATACTTTATTAATCCCCATAGGGGGAACTTTAATTGACTTTGTGGCGCTCACAGCATCCCAACATAACACCTACAGAGTAACTGAGCCATCAGGATGGTCAACTGTGGTCCTGCCAGGATGCTGGGAACCCACACAATACACACTTAACTCACTCTGCTATTCTCTCCACTACACATTTTATGAATACATTATTTCCATTAAGTACATTGTGCACACTGTTTAAGACTTATTGTCAAGTGTTTCATTTCAACTTTAAACGTTGTATACGCTCATTTTAATTTATATTCTGTTTATGTTGTATCTATTGCATCTTTTGATTGCATTATCTGTGTGCTGCAGAGCTGGTTTTAATTACCTTTGTTGCATATTAGTTGTGTGGTATTTTTCATGAAATACCCACCATTGTCTGCAAGTGGCAAATAAAAATCCTTTGTTTTCTCACTTAAAGGTCCGGTGACTGTACCATCATTGGAACTGTATTTTTCCTTAAGTAATTCTCTCTCTTGTTCATGATGGCTGTAAAGCGATCCATTCCAGTATGCTTTCAATGTTCTTGATGGGGCAGAATACCCACGGTCATCATTTATTTCAATAATATATTATAACGTTTATGTGAAGTTATTATTAGGCTTCAGCAGTGTGAGTTAATCAAATTGAGTGAGTATCTTCCAGGGTTAGTCTTTTTACTGTCTATGTGTGGGAATTTGGTGCTAGACTAAATAAGACTGCTGAAGCCTCAGAATAACTTCCAATAAATGAGTGAAAGTATTTTTACACAGGACACATGGGATCCATTTACAGCTAGTATGGACAGTAGTGAGCAAAACCTGTTTGAATGTAGAACAATTGTTTACCTATCCTCCAACACCAAGCTGAAAAAGCAGAGCTTCACTTACCCTTTCTGGTTTAAAATTGTAAAATGTGTGTGTACACCTGTAACCACACCCAGCAGTGATATCACGACGTATTGTATGAAGGTATATATGTAGCATAAGTCTTTAGCACGTGTAACTGCAGATTTTGAATGCGTAAACTGAAGTCACAAATGTGTAACAGTAGATTTGAAGTCGTAAATATTTGTTTTGCATGTGTACTCCAAAGTCACAAATGTGTAACAGTAAATTTGAAGTCGTAAATATTTTTTCTACCATTGTGGACACAAAATAGGGGCTACGAGTTCACAAATCGTTGTTACGGGTGCACAAATCCTATCCTGTGCATCGCAACTTCAAAGAGTCATGCGCTTGACACTTTTGCTACAAACATTGCAGCACAGTTGGTGCAAAACACATTTGCACACCCGTGTTTCATAATGTGAGAACATGCCCCCAATTTGTGCATTCGTAAACCCAAATGTGAACTAACGCATCAGAAGTTGCACATCTGTGAAAAATGTCCTCTCAAATAAAATGATATCGAGCACAGCATTTTAATGAGCGAGCACAAATCGATGATACAACTGCTCAAATCTGTTCCTACAAGTCTCAGCTGAGGGTTTTCTCTGCTCGAATCTGCTCCTGCAAGTCTCGGCTGTGGGTTTTTTTGCAGGTAGATTTGCACCACGCCCAGGTGGTAAATGTGGTGCAAAAGTGTTTCGTATGCGTAGAACAGATTTGTATCCGTAGAAGGTGGGCGGGACAACATTGTCGCATCATCCAATGAAAGCGCCGGTTGGGACCCGTGACGTCAGCATGTGAACAAGCGGAGGAAAAGCCTTTTTCCTTCGTCCCTTTTCACCAGAAATTGTAGGAAATGACTAAATGAGCAACAACAACAACTATCAAACTAATGTGAAGTAGTAGGTAGTAGTGAATTGAACTCTTTTTCTGTAGTTTTACATTGCATTTTTTAAGTAATGGAGAATTATATTATATGTACTCCAGCCTTTGAGGAAAAGTAGTCCAAGGTGTCTGTAACAGTAAATAAGCCGCGTTAGCTAGCTTTGAGGTGGTTTCCCGATCATTTTAGACAGGACAGGAGGCTTATTATGTGACACGGTGAAGTTGAGGAGGGGATACCCATTAAACACCAGGACCTGCGGTGGTTTAATAAACAGTTGAGCTGCTTCACAATCTCTGTCCGGAGCCACAGCAGTGTCTGGACTGACGGTCACGGACACACGGTCGGACACAGACCTAGGGTTTAGCTAGAGCCAACAGAACACGGAGCCATCCCACGGAAACTATGAACTGTAAGTCTGGTTTTCTTATGTTTTTAAACTTCAAAGTTGGTCGGTATAATACGTTCAATGATGAGAAGCAACGTGTGGTTATAATGTATTGCAGGCAGCATAGCTAACCACTAGCTAACAAGTCATAATGGGTATAACAGCTAATGTTCGTTAGCATATTCTTTTAAAGGAAGTACCGTTTTTTAAGGCATTTGGTCACTTCTAAGGATGTTAATAATTAACTGTTAACATAAAATAAGAAGGCTGACCAATGACTCCTTCCGTTAATCAGTGAAAATAATCCCGGCGCTAGCCAGGGAAATATGAGTCAGCTGAATACTGGAGTCTTGCTGATAATAATAATCAGCGTGTCTGTATGTCTGCTTTTCTGGGACATCGGCACCTTCATACATAGCCTACTAGTTTTACATCAGGATGTAATGTTAGCATGTGTCGACCTCATATAGAGCGTTTTCTGTCTTAATAGTGGCTATGAAGATCCAAATAAACACATGTGAGCAGTATACTATTCTGCTCAGCCCGTCTCAACATCATGTTGCTGTTTCTGAATAAAAACAGGTAGACAAGCGTCCCATTATGCAAAGGATTTTTTTTTAATTGTGCAGCTCCATCGTGTTTAAATCATATTTTATATCTGTTTTTCCAGCCTGAAAAAAAACATTTACAACTAATTTTAAAAGTCACTAATGACAAGATACCCCCCACGAAGAGAATGAATTGCAGGGCTGTTATAATAAACTATATTGATTAGTTTTTAGCTTTGTGTTCTTCATCAACTCGAACCTACATGTATTTTATTTATTTTATAAATCTTAACATTATCTTAACATCTGAATGGCACAATCTGCTTTTCCACAGACTCATCTAGGCTGTCCTGCACAAGGCCTGCACAAGTGTCTGGGATTTCCACCCTGTCAGGGAGAAGCCATTGTACAGTGAGCAGCTACAGTCAGTCCTAACTATTATCCGTCATATGTTTACTATAACATCACTAAAGGGATCTAACAATTGTTTCCGTCCCCAGTGTATGCATTGCTGAGGGAAGGACACTCCAGATAACTGAAGACTTCACTGCTCCTGCTGCCTTGAGAAGATCTCCGAAGATGGAGCAGCGTGGAACTCACCTGGCAGTCACAGCACATCAGTCTGACTCTACACTCTACACACAATTTGTTTTCAATTTTTAGATTGTGATTATTATAAATCTAGACAAAGTCAGATCATACTCAATTCATAATCATATTGATTGCAGTAAATGAGGTGACATACTCAGTCATGTTTATTTGTTTGACATATTAAAAAGGTAGGGGAGATTTTGATTAAATATGGTAAAAAGTTGGGCTACAGACCAAGGACTAAGTTACTAGTTTTATGTTTTGTTTTATAAAGTCTTGTTCCGGCACATGCCAGAGCATTTTGGGTATTTTGTTCATTTTCTCTTAATAAAATAACGCCATACAAAACTTTACTTGGAGGTATGCAATTGTGAGTGCATTATAGTTTTAAACTGGTTGATTTGTATTTTTCATTTTGACCGTATGTATATGTTTAGTAAATCCACAAATATTTTAAAAAGTCCAAATCTTGTGATTTGTTTGTGGGGTAAGCTTTTACTATACATTTGTACTGATTGTGCTTTGATGTGATATCTGCAAATCATAAATATAATTGATATAGGGCATTTATTAGTCTTGCTTTAGCAGCATGCAGACCTACTTATTAATGCAGCACGTGATCTGAATTAACATGTTCTAAACTGCATAAAATGTTATGGTGTGACACTTTGTGATTGTGATTAATTAAAGTAATCACTGAAATGAGGTTATATGAAGCTTTGTACCCTGTTCTTCTGGACACGTCACATGAGGTAAGGTGTATAGCAGAACTGTCTGGGGATAAGCACACAGTTAAACCTGATCATCTAATTATCAGTTTGTGATACAAGTAGTGATAATTTCACATGGAAAATGTGAGATAGAGAAACAATTATTCCAATTCAGTTTTAATGTGTCCTCTATACTTTTCTATTGCCTTGTAGAGTAGGTTACTTATTCACTTCACTATTCACACGTTTAAATTAATTAAGCTTACCACATTTAGAAGACTAAGTGTATGATTTATAAGCATATTTCTGGATGCTGAATACTCTGCAGCAAGATATGTAGGCCTACTTTATTTACTTTGGTCCTCAATGCCTGCAACATCCTCCTCACCCCCTGCGTGTGGTGTGTTGTAACCATAGATAGTTTTAACAGCCAGGAGCCATGACAGCGGCTGTGGGACAATAAACTATTGTTGATAGTTAGCTGCTGCTATCGGTGTATGAATGTGTGTGAATGGTAACGTGTAAATGGGAACAGGTCTCCCTTGCAAAATAGTCTTCGGACTCAATGGGATATACCTGTATAAATAAAGGTTAAAAAAATATATAATGGAAATTCATTCTCTATTTAATAAGACTACTTTTTATTAAAATGTAAAGGTTTTAAAGAGAAAAACAGCAGGTTTAAACAGTTACACCAGTGCCAATCACACAGCAGACGTTACGCTGGCCCTTATATCTGCCAAAGTAAACTTGTTTATGACTTTCACTACTGGCATAAGGCTCCGCTGTAGTTCCCTCTTATTCAATTCCCTTATTATTACATTTTCTACAATTTCTGGTGAAAAGGGACGAAGGAAAAAGGCTTCTCCTCCGTTTGTTCACATGCTGACGTCACGGGTCCAAACCGGCGCTTTCATTGGATGATGCGACAATGTTGTCCCGCCCACCTTCTACGGATACAAATCTGTTCTACGCATACGAAACACTTTTGCACCACATTTACCACCTGGGCGTGGTGCAAATCTACCTGCAAAAAAACCCACAGCCGAGACTTGCAGGAGCAGATTCGAGCAGAGAAAACCCTCAGCTGAGACTTGTAGGAACAGATTTGAGCAGTTGTATCATCGATTTGTGCTCGCTCATTAAAATGCTGTGCTCGATATAATTTTATTTGTGAGGACATTTTTCACAGATGTGCAACTTCTGATGCGTTAGTTCACATTTGGGTTTACGAATGCACAAATTGGGGGCATGTTCTCACATTATGAAACACGGGTGTGCAAATGTGTTTTGCACCAACTGTGCTGCAATGTTTGTAGCAAAAGTGTCAAGCGCATGACTCTTTGAAGTTGCGATGCACAGGATAGGATTTGTGCACCCGTAACAACGATTTGTGAACTCGTAGCCCCTATTTTGTGTCCACAATGGTAGAAAAAATATTTACGACTTCAAATTTACTGTTACACATTTGTGACTTTGGAGTACACATGCAAAACAAATATTTACGACTTCAAATCTACTGTTACACATTTGTGACTTCAGTTTACGCATTCAAAATCTGCAGTTACACGTGCTAAAGACTTATGCTACATATATACCTTCATAGTATTGACGCACAAGTACACGTCGCCATCACTGCAGCAAAGTGAGGAGCTTAATAGAAGGTAAGCATATTTACGTATCTGCTGAAATGTGTCTGTATACAGTTATACAGATTAGGGATTTGTAAAGAGCTATACAGTATATCAACCAATAAAGCGACTTGGTGAATTTGTCTGTAACTCCAACATGTTTTTGTAGTTTGGGTGAACTGACCTTGTATGTCAACAAAGTAGCCAAAGCCAAGGTATGCCACCAATTATGTTCTTCAGATCTTGCTGCATTATGTCTATAACAGAAGTTGTTTCTATCGCCGTAGACTTGTCTGGTCGGTATCTCTGGAATAGAAGTGCAGGCCGACCAAAGAAGATGGTAATTGATTGGAAATGCGAATGTTCAAACGGTGTATTAAAGCCCTTGTAGAATTCACTTAAACGTTCATCCTTTTGATCATCTGATATTCATGTTGAGTTCAATGTATGCCAAGGCCTTCTGTGATGAATCCAACAAACACAAAAATACAAACAATCTCTTTTTATCTCCCTCTCTCTCTCTCTCTCTCTCTCTCTCTCTCTCTCTCTGGCCTGCTTCCTCTCTGTCTCTAATGTCTTTCTTCTCTTCTCTCTGCAACAACAGAATAGTTCCAACCCTCTGAAGCTCATTTAACTCTGTCCTTACTGTGGGAATACTACTCGCGTGTTTGAAAGACAATTATTTGCAGTTATCACCACTTGTAGTCTTGACAGAGTGAGTGTTTTTTAGTATGAGCTGGAACATTGCATTGTTACAAGAGCAATTAGCAGCACAGGGAGAAAAAAACAACACTGTTGTAAATAATCAAAGATGACATTTAATTGCTATAATGATAATATGAGGACAGCTACTGTAATCATAGTAGGACACATTTTGTTCACTATTATGTATTATTATCCACGTAACCTTCACTCGAAGTCTGCGTCTAATCTGAGATGCCCTGGAGTTGTTGTTTTTTTAGAGTTTTTTTTTTCTCATTGGAACAGACAGTCTTTCTGCCTCTTTCTAATCTTTCTCATATCACGTTTGAATATAACTGTGTTTGTTTAAATCTTTGAATAGTGTCAAGCACACTGATCCAAACACTTTGTGCTTCCATCTCTTATTATCTCTTCTCAAACATGCCTTTTGTCAAATTTTAAAATCTGCTGTCAACACTTCGTCGGCTTGCTGCTACTATAAATCGAGATGTGTCCCTCAAATTGGAAAAGCATCAATCTCTGAAATTCAATTTCCCCTTCGCTGCTAAATTTAGTCTCCTCCTGTTAGGGTGAAGTTATTAGGAGGTAGGTTTGATGTTTTTTTACTTTAAGGGAGGGTAGTCCATTAACGGGACGCATGCACAAGGGATGCATTAATGCAGTGCTTCTCAAATGGTGGGGCGTGCCCCCCTGGGGGGGCGCCGTGAGTTGTCAAGGGGGGCGCGGGCTGCCTTGATTTCCAACTGACAAAAAAAATAAATAAATAAAAATTAAGTGCTAGCAAGCGCGATGTGTGCTTGTGTATGGTCATATCCGCGCGAAAGGCTGCGATTTGCAGTAAATAAATGTCCACATGTGTCTCCAAGTGTCTCTGTAGGCTATTTAAAAAGAAATCAAGCAAGTAGACTAATAATAACGTTAATGAATTATTGGTCATCGCATCACAGAAGGCCTATTGGCCTATTATAATAAAAAAAACACCACCTTAACTATGTTTACAGTTTAAAAATGTTTTGAATGAAATGCAAACCTCAGTGAATCATTTGCTCTTGTTTCTCTGTCCTGAGATTCACACAGACTGAGCAGTCTTGTTTAAATGTAACAAATTGAGCAAATAAACTGAACTTTGAATTTTTTTCCTGCAGAAGTTATCTCAGCTAATTTTTGTTATCTAATTTGATAATAAGGTGATTGTATGCCGAATGCTCGTTCCAGAAACTCATACAGTGGTTTTGTACAGATAAATAAATAAATATTAGCAGGTTCTCAATAGTATTTCCATTTAGGGGGGGCGCGAAAAAAATTCTGTCCCCTAGGGGGGGATGACAGAACCACATAATTGAGAACCACTGCATTAATGTGTTGTCTAAGTGACAATTCTGGTAATTGCTAATATCTTTTATATTGTGCAATTTGATGGCCGTGAAAGCTTATTCCATTAAGCTTTCCTATTGACATTTTAAAGTTTAAAGTGGTTTTAATATATGGTTTTATAGTGATGGCTTCTCAAATGACAATGTGAAAACAACTTTAATGTGACAGATTAGTGTTTTTTTAAAGTTCTATTGCTTTTACCAGTGAACTATTTTGTACTCACCTCTGAATAATGCAATACGGTTCAACAGCACATCGAATCTCCAAAATCACCATAAAATCAAATCAACACATCTCTGCAGGCAGTTCTATTCATTACCACCTTTGTGAAGGTCAGATTTATTGCAGGACTGTTGTATTAGTCTGCATTAGTTTTAGCTTGGTTTACCTAATGGACTGGCCATTCAGTGCATAGTAAAAACTACATTTCCCTGAAATGTAGGGGAGTAAAAGTAGTAAAAGTTACGCAAAGCTGTACTCAAATACAGAATAACAGTTAAAAATGGAGCCTTACCTTTTCACAGCTGTTTCACACTCTTATATGTCAATCTGAGGTTGAATACGTAGAATTCTTTATTGCATGAAATGACATGGTGTACAGGAAAGTCTTTTAGGTTTAGCTCAAGCGATACAGTGCAATTGTTGTATAAAAACAGTAATGCATTCCAAGCAAGAGCTAACACACACACACACACACACACACACACACACACACACACACACACACACACACACACACACACACACACACACACACACACACATACACACACTAGCCATCTCACTAACATACACAGTCATCAGGGACAAGGACACAATAGTTTTTATTTTTTTTATTTTTTATTTTTTTACATGGATCAATGTTGACATGTTCTTATTTCCAGAGCGGAAGCAGTTTTTCTCTTCCAAAAGGCTCTGTGAGATGTAGCGAATGGTAAATTGTGCTGCATGGGCAGGGTGCCGGCGACAGGGCTGCCTCGGTCAATAGGCCAGAGCTGCTCATGGACTCGGCAGCAAAGCTCGGGAACGGGACAGCTGTGCCAACAGGGGCCCGGATCAAGCCGTATGATGTGTAAAAGGCCCTGACTCAAGGCACAGATTGACTGAGGGGTTTCGGGTTGGTGGTGGTGGTGGAGCAAGGGAGGGCACCTCTACTCTGAGAACTTTCACAGTTCATAGACACAGAGAGAGAGGAGAGGGACACCTTTGTGGAAGCCTGCCACAGTCATTAAATCAGGCGCTATTTTTTCTATTCTGGGCACGTATCATGCTGCAGATCTCTGTCACCGTGGTTTCTGATATCACGGGAGGCGGAATCACCTTTGGTCCCCTGACTCCCTCCAATGTTAGTGATGGAGGGACTTATGCTAGTAGACACCACAGGAAAGGATTTCACTCTTGTTACATTCCTGACTGCTGATTGAACCACCCAGGCGCTATCTTTTAACCAGGAGAGTGGTCTGCTGCCAGAGGCCCTTCTTGTAATAGTAGATTATTTGCCTCCACTCAGACGGATGTACTTTACATGACATTAAACAGAAGCAATATAGGGAATCGGCCTGGTTTAAACCCATCAACTGTCTCCCTCCTCCCTACCTCCCTTCCCTCCCTCCTTCCCTTTCAGAGCGACGTGGGAGATTTTCATGCACAAGTCCTCACAAATCAAACAACTTAATATGAAATATGATGGGGATATGATGTCGGATTAATGGCCACAAAAACAAAGATAATGTTGTTTACACATGTATCCTCGAATTGGCGAAGTCATTTGAAATGAAAATTAGACCCACTTTCAAGACTAGAATTTAAAAACACACATCCGTCTAGATCTGGCAGGCACTCTGGGCTAAGTGTTTCTAATGTCTTGAGAGAGAGTAAATAAAGAGCCTAATGTGTCCTGGTGCACACATCTAAATAGGACTTGTCAACGCAGTCTTCACGTCCCACGATGCCTTGCTGTATATTGTGATGCCTCGGCTTGTTTGCCGTGCATTCAAGCGATTGCTTTGAAAGGGTGAATGACAGTGGTATTTGCTCTTCAAAACGTAATGACTTCCCATTTGAAAAATCTCAGAAGTCTGGCAAAATGGGGGACATGGTGAATCTAGATAAGCCTCAGGCCTGGGCCAGCTTTATCCACAAGAGAAATATTCTAAAGTGTTCATGCTCACAAAATATACAGTATCTCACAAAAGTGAGTACACCCCTAACATTTCTTCAAATATTTCATTATATCTTTCCATGCGACAACACTGAATAAATGACACTTTGATACAATGTCAAGTAGTCAGTGTACAGCTTGTATAACAGTGTAAATTTACTGTCCCCTCAAAATAACTCGACACACAGCCATTAATGTCTAAACTGCTGGCAACAAAAGTGAGTACACCCCTAAGAAAAAATGTCCAAATTGGGCCCAAAGTGTCAATATTTTGTTTTGCCATCATTATTTTCTAGCACTGCCTTAACCCTCTTGGGCATGTAGTTCACTAGAGCTTCACAGGTTGCAACTGGAACCCTCTTCTACCCATTCATGACGACATCAAGGAGCTGGTGGATATTAGAGTCCTTGCGCTCCTCCATCTCCCGTTTTAGGATGCCCCAAAGATGCTCAATAGGGTTTAAGACTGGAGACATGCTTGGCCAGTCCATAACCTTTACCCTCAGCTTCTTTAACAAGCCAGTGGTCGTTCGGAGGGGTGTTTGGGGTCGTTATCATGTTGCAGTACTGCCCTGCGGCCCAGTTTATGAAGGGAGGGGATCATGCTCTGCTTCAGTATGTCACAGTACATGTTAGAATTCAATGAACTGTAGATCCCCAGTGCTGGCAGCACTCATGCAGCCCCAGACCATGACACTCCAACCACCATGCTTGACTCTAGGCAAGACACACTTGTCTTTGTACTCCTCACCTGGTTGCCGCTCCACACTCTTAACACCATCTGAACCAAATAAATGTATTTTGGTCTCATCAGACCACAGGACATGGTTGCAGTAATCCATGTCCGTAGTCTGTTTGTCTTCAGCAAACTTTTTGTGGGGTTTCTTGTGCATCATCTTTAGAATAGGCTTCCTTCTGGGATGACAACCATGCAGACCAGTATGATGCAGAGTGCGGCGTATGGTCTGAGCACTGACAGGTTGACCCCCCACCCCTTCAAGCCCTTCAGCAATGCTGGCAGCACTCATACGTCTATTTTCCAAAGCCAACCTCTGTGTACGACGCTGACCATGTGCACTCAACCTTCGTAAACTGGGCCGCAGGGTGGTATTGCAACATGATAACGACCCCAAACACACCTCCAAGACGACCAGTGGCTTGCTAAAAAAGCTGAGGGTAAAGGTTATGGCCTGGCCAAGCATGTCTCCAGACCTAAACCCTATTGAGCATCTTTGGGGCATCCTCAAATGGAAGGTGGAGGAACGCAAGGTCTTTAATATCCACCAGCTCTGTGATGCTGTCATAAATGGGTGGAAGAGGGTTCCAGTTGCAACCTGTGAAGCTCTAGTGAACTACATGCCCAAGAAGGTTAAGGCAGTGCTGGAAAATAATGGTGGCCACACAAAATATTTACACTTTGGGCCCAATTTGTAAATTTTTTCTAAGGGGTGTACTCACTTTTGTTGCCAGCAGTTTAGACATTAATGGTTGTGTGTCGAGTTATTTTGAGGGGACAGTAAATTTTCACTGTTATACAAGCTGTACACTGACTACTTTACATTGTATTAAAGTGTCATTTATTCAGTGTTGTCCCATGGAAAGATATAAAGAAAAATGTGAAGAAATGTGAGGGGTGTACTCACTTTTGTGAGATACTGTATGTGAAGGATAGATCGACTTCAACATCAAAGATAAGGGGAAAAGGATTATTTGGATCCACACCAGTGTTTTCACGATATCAAGCTGACATTTTGAACACTTCACAGCGTCGGTTTGATGATTAAAAAAGAGGGAAAACTTCTTCAAGATTTTGCAAAGAATTATTTTCCAAAGAATTTGTGCATCTGTCCTTCACATCTTGTCACAATTCATATAAAAGCTTTTCAGCTCTGACATTATTAAAAGGATTTCCGATTATTTATGATAGCGCCATGCCGCAACCGCACTGATTTTACGCGGGGACCTGATGGCTGTGTGAGTTCAATATTCACTCTGTGTTTACCTCTGTTTTGCTCTCCTAGCAACTCCCCGGGGAAATATCTGACTCTTTAGCGGCTAAATGCTCCACTTTGTCCACCGACTAGCCACAAATTTTGTCTGTCTGCTTCTCACTGCTAAGCGGGAAACATACAAAAGTTTCATCGGAGAGCCAAAACTGAAACCGGCTGCCTGCATGCTGCTGGAAACAGGGCTGATGTGAGTAAAAAGTAACGGGGCCATAAAGAAGCAGTTCGAACAAAACACACACACACACACACATTTCTTACATTTTTAAGGGGAATCTTCAAATACTGTTTATATTACTAGTCAAAATCATTTGAATATAGTGTGAATTGGATTTTTATGTTTGTCACACTGAGATTATTGTTGTGCACATCTAACAGTAATTAAATATCACTGTGAGGGCCCTTGTATTTTTTTTTGTATTGATTTTAACTACGCAGAAAACAAAAGCTAACAGGAACGATAATACAAACACATTTTATTGTTTAGTATAGCAGCTTAACTGCTCTGGCTCGTTTTCTACAATAACTTAGTGTGCATTATTATGCAGGGAGATGAGTGTATGTGTCTCCGGAAATGTAAATACAATGGTAGGGTGTATATATATATTTATGTGATTTGTATAGGGTGTTCTACAGAGTGCTGTAAAGTGGTGTAGTTTAAATTACAAAAGCTCAGTCAATTTTATGTGGTGTCAGAATATAGTACACTGTCTGTCAGTGGAAGGACTTCATTACTTTTGGGACAATACATAAATGTGATGTTGTTGCTGTGAAGTTTTGCTTTCACGAGTCGCTGACATTTCATACTTTCACCGTAACTGCCTTTATATTGACCAAAGTCGGACAGTCTGACATGCCAGCGCGCTATAATCGTGATTGTGCTACCTCATTCAGACAGACATCAGATTAGATATAGAATACAGTTGCTGTTTTGTTCATTTCCTTTATTCACTTTCAAAGAAATGAAAATAAGGTTGTCTTTAAGGCAAAGAAACACAATTGTGTTAGCTCTCCAGATGAATTGGTGTTGGTCTAACAAGTGTCTCTGGTGTGACTAAAGATTCCGTCTGAAAATACACACCTATTCTAGTGAGACGCCGGCTCTCAGGCAGGCATTAAAGAAAGAGAACAGAGAGATGCACTGATGCTCTGTTGTAGTCAAATAAAGATTGACGTTTCTGCAAACCACATTATTCGGGAATAGAACAACAGTAACATGTATGACATGTATTTAAACTTACTAATGCAGTGGATACAAATCAGGGCAATTATATTTGAGCCAATCAAAGGTCATACAAAAGGAACATCAAGCACAAACCAGAAAGACATGAATACAACTCGAAACACAAAACAGCTTGCATGCAAATTAGAGACATAATGTAATCTAACAGGTGTCCTTGTAAGTATAAAAGCCAATCATGGTTACTGGAGCTTGAACACACCAGCATTTAAAAGTGCAACATGTTGACAATTAGTGTATTCGTCAACAAGTAAAAATCCATTTGTTTGTTCTATCACTTCAACTTTAGTGAAGCTTGAATGTGTGTTGTTTACCAATAGCAAGCCATCTTGACATCTTTGAGGGGACGGAGAACCCTAAAAATGGAGGAAGCTATCCTGTGGCCATTAACTTTTATTAACCTCCTCTTTCGGTGACTGCTCCTCAAAGAGGAAATGATTTGTTCCATTCCATTCCATTCTTCTACCACTGGATTGTGAGACCAGTGGCTTAAGCTGTCCCTGATTGACGATTAATGACTGTAGATAACATTTCTGCATTACGCAAAGTTTGCATTGAAAGAACCATGACAGCCTCTATTACACACAGGCTAATTAAAAAGGATTGATAGCAGCCAGCAGTTCAGAAAGCAAGGACACAGCATTTTCAGTTAGTTGTATTAATTCAAATTTGCACTAGTCCATTTTTGCCTCCAAATCGGCCGGGCTTATAGGGATGAGATGACCCGGTCTGGCCGCAGCTACTTCCGATGAAGGGAGCGAGTTCATTAATTTAACTGGTAAAGCAATTATGAAATATGTATGTGGAACACATTGCATCGGCGTGATGAAAGTCTGTCATTGTCCGGACTGCTGGTTTGAGCATTGACATTTTAATTGGTGATTTTCAGCTCTCATCCTGCACCAAAAATACACTGACAGCAGAGAAAGTTTCTAGGACATTTTAGGAAGAATGTTCTCCTAAGCTGGTCACATACGCAGTCATGCACACAGACACAAACACGCGCACACCTACGCACACACACACACACACACACACACACACACACACACACACACACACACACACACACACACACACACACACACACACGCAGGAGTCATTGAAATTGAGTAGTCTGACTGTGCCTTGTGTGGGCACAGTGACAGCGTTGATTAAACATTAAGGAAGAGATATAATGCCATTTTACCAATGTGAGTTATCCAACCCCTTTGTACTATCATTTCATCTTTGCCCTTGAACTCAAACACATTGCTGACTGACAGGATAGCAAGAATAATGATAATGAATTATGCATAAATGAGAACTTGAATTCATCTTTATCCAACTTGGGGAAGTTGGTGCATTTGAGGACCCCTGAGTGTTATTTGTCACACAGCTGACAGGAAGCGCTGCGGTTGGTATTAGTAAAGATCCATGGCTCTGTGTCTCAGCCAAAATTAATGGTTATTTCGCAGCAATGTTGACCGTGATCCTTGAGCATCACGAGGAAGGGGAAAAGGTAAAAAAACAAAAAAAGTGTCTACTTCCTTTGATCTTGAATTGATGTGAGCTGTATTGGAAAGAACTATGCTGTAAAAGTAAAGTCTTAAATCCCCTGCCTATATAAAGAAACCTGGTCTGGTTTAATCATGGATGTGTTTTCACTTTCTCTAGGGAAGACAAACAAGAAAAAGAAAACCACAACACTGGAACATTTTGTATTTATTTATTTTCTTTACTATGTGTCTCCTATCTGATACTCTGGGTGCAGCAGGCAGAAGTCGAATTTCCTTTTTCTGCGAAACGGTAAAGGGACAACACAGCCTGTGATCCCAGCTGAAGTGTCTACAAAGATACAGATGAGCAGCAGGCATTCACCGAGAGGACAGGATTGCCGGCTGCAGTGGTGTCTTACTGATTGCTAGTTTTTTGTCTTATGCTTGTCTGATACATCACACCATAGCCCTATTCGGTATATAGAGGACATGCACGTCTTTTCCAATCCATAACAACAATAATGACGAAAGAATGAGCTTTGTAGCCACTTGGACAATCAGAAAAATTGTACCCGTACACCCTGATATATGCATAGCTTTATTTCCACCTAGGTTACACACTTATCACTTTCATTTTGGCCAAGATATTGCTCTCGGGATATGTGTAATTTTCTCTGCAGGCCTTCGAATTTCCTGGATGTCTTATCATGAGCCAGTGCCCTTTGATATTATGAACTTTTGAGCACGATGTGAAAGGCGGTTTTTGTGCACTTCTCACAGAGGTGCCCTGTGTAATTCATGGTTTTCAGTCACTGCAAATTGTTTGTAGTCTAGACAAGCAGCCGCACAACTTCTTCTGTTGCAGGGTGAAACCGCCACAACTGAACTGCCGAGACTCAGAGATTGTTGAATTCTATTTACATGCACAACATCCACTTTCAACTGTGTAAAATATTTACCTCGGGCAAACTCTCTACACCTAAGCCTTAGTAGTCTGGTGAAAAACTAAAATTCTGTCCGCATACATTCTGTTTTGGAACAACAGATTATCTTATGTAAGCATCACTTTTTTTAAATTAGTTTTTTTATTAAGCATAACTATTTCTAGACCATCATTCTATGCATTATACTATGTCTAAGACCTACTGTTTGCTGGATGTACAGCTTCCAAACTAAAAGGTATGTATCCATAACCTTCTATATATAGACGACTTAATCATGAGCTACTCTCATTAAATGCTAGCATTCAAAAATTCTACTTATTGATTTAAATCTTGAAAGTAATCATAGGCACAGAACACAAACAAATACAAAATAAATAGAACCAACCAAAATGTTCTAACACTGGCAAAACATCTGTGTGTTCTTAAAAGACCATGTCACTCAACGTAAGAGGATGCTTGTGAAGAATAGGTTTTCAGGGCCTTTTTAATTTAAATCCTTGAAAATCCTGAGAGTGGCAAGCTCTTAAGTGGAGAAGAAACTAAATGTGTTCATACAGTAATTTTTTCTCCCAACCTGACAAAACAAAGAGTCCCATCCGTCATGATAATTTGAGGTATTTCTGCTGATGCAGTCTGAACGTCTATCAATGACCTTCACAGACCAATGTATGGGTATGTATTATTTTAACACGTGACCTACAATGTTTAACGCTTCAAGGTAGGAATTGACCATTAGGCTAAATGTTCTGTGGATTTTTTTTTAAAGTAGCCAGAGAACTACTTGCACCATAAAACTAGAGACCATATAATAGAAAAGTGCCCTTTCCCTCACCTTGGGAGTGATTTCTGTCATAAGCATAACGCCGCGATACATGACAACATTGCATATGCAGTTATTTTAATTTTCTCTGTGCACGGGGAGGTCCTCTGGAGCCAGACTGTGCTTGATGAAGTTGCTATCACCCTCAATAAGAGGAATAATTATCACAACAACACATCCATAACTCCTCTATTAGATTAGGGATCCCTTTAATAGACTCCCAGAGAGAGCCTATGTGCTGTCCTAATGTAATTGGTTACAGGACGACATGTGGAGAGAAGCGTCACAAAAAAAAATAATCTGATTTATAAGACCTGCTCTATCTCAGTTTCTCTATTTTCTTTCCCTGTCTCCTGCTGAAGCTTTATTTGACCACTCTAATCGCTCCTGTCCTGTGATCTCACAAGTGTGTCATATAAATGGCTGGCGCATTCTGTTTATTTTCCCCATCCATAATACATAGGGTTTCTAAATCCTGCTGGCGTCTGCAGGAAACCGAGGGAGAGAGAGAGAGAGCGAGAGAGAATAAGAAAAAGGGGGAGAGTGAGGTGGATTGCTAATGGTGTGAGGCATATACCGGCTCGGAACAAAGTGGCAGAAATACATACACATAAGCCTAGAAGAGCCGGAGAGGCTACGCACTGTGGTCTGCTGGTTGAGAAGTGGTGATTTGAGAGTTTGCAGCTCAGAAAGGGCTTTGGGCTGAGTTTGATCTGGCCCTGCTCCAGAGGTATTTAGAATCAGCTGCTTAAGTATTGCCTCACGCTCACCTGACTGCAAGGTCAACCAAAGCCTGCACATTTTAACTTGGGCTCTGGAAAGAATGAATCGCTCTCCAGTGTAACCTTTATCTTTCTTTGTCCAACCGCAACGGAAAAAGCAGAAAAGCACACAACAACATTCCCAGACTTTATACAGGTTCATTTTCACTTCAGATCCTCGAGGTGGAACATTTTATAGACTGGATTTATACAATGTATCAGATGAGAATGTCCGAGGGGGGGGGGGGCGGGATATGTTGCCCTACGATCAGCAGTCGGTGCGGCTGCCATCCTTATTTAACTGTGATTCATACATTGCAATCAATAAACGTGAGCAGTGGCCTAGCACATAAATCTGGGCCCTGTACTCACATGTGGGGCCCCCTCTTAGGCTCCCCTTTTATTTCATCCATTGTCACATCTATAAAAAGCTGAATCAACAAGTAAACACACATGCTTCTAGGTTATTTAGCTTTCCATCCAGCTGTGTCAGCAGCTGCTTCCGCCGTATTTGTTTTGTTCCTTGCTTTTTTTTTGTATAATCTTTTGGAAGCTTTTTGAGGGCATTATTTAGAGCTGCAGTGCTCCAACAGCTTCCTCAATGCTACGCCCCTGAATGGGACTAATTCTTATCCTCTGATTTTTTTTGTATGTGTACAGTGTATTGCCACCCAGGGCCGGTGGTAGCCAAATGTGGGCTGTGCCCACCCATTCAAAAAAAAATATATATTATTATTTTTTTTAGGTGGAAGTCCAGACCCACTATCGGACGGACCTGTTCATTCGCTGTCCAAGAACATGTCAAATAAAATTCAGACAATTAATTAATACTAAAGAATATACCATTACCATGCATTGCTTCTAATTGTATTATTGGGTGGGCAGGACAGCCTGCCTCCAAGTTACCCACCCGCTTATAGTGGTCACTGGTCAGCAGAGCCGGCCCGAGGCATAAGCAAAATGAGCGGTTGCTTAGGGTCCCGACTGCCAGGGGGTCCGCCCAATTTTTATTTTTTTTTAGTTTGTGTGTTTTATATCAACATCATATTATATAAATGTAAATTATCATACAATAAAAGGAATACAATGTTTTGGTAGATAGTTAATAACTTAATAATTGAATCAGTTCATCTGGGAGGTAATCCGAGGTTAACTGATCACGTCACGTTCAAGTCCATGGCATACACAGTGTGTATTGAGTTTATTTAAAAATATTTGAACATGGGGCTGCCCTCAGTTGCCCATGCACTGCGCATAGTCTATAGCCTATTTCAGCCTCGTCTGTGGAAAAAAAGATAACTGGACAACAGAGTTATTCTGCTTCGTTCCTCTCACTGCATTTAAATTAATTCATTATATTACAGAAAAATATGTCCCGTAAAAGAAAAAGAGCACCAAGCCCATCCCAGAGGACCCTGCATAATATTTTATTTCAAATTTTTATTTCTATGGAAAATCCATGTGTCTTTCTTCAATAGCTTCTAATTCATCCGACCCAGTGTCTCCAAATAATTTGTTCACACAAAATTCCTCAGATTTAGCCTCTTAATTTTCCTCTCAAAGTGCACCAGATTCATGCATTTCACTTTATAATGTATATTAT
The DNA here is from genome assembly GCA_949357725.1 of Hyperoplus immaculatus. NCBI lineage: Eukaryota > Metazoa > Chordata > Actinopteri > Uranoscopiformes > Ammodytidae > Hyperoplus > Hyperoplus immaculatus. The sequence continues at coordinate 24,956,266 of OX442358.1, read as the reverse complement.
ATGTTATTCATAAACATTTTGGAAAAAAAACATGCAAGAATCAGATCTCCCACACAGCAACACTCAAAGTTTATTTGCATATTGTGTTCTACACAATTCATAGTAAATGTGCCAAAAAGCAGACGCAGAGATCTTACAAGGCAGAGATCTCTGCGCGCTCGCATCTTCGGTCTCTCTTCCCAGTGTGCCCACCTAAAATTTCTACAGGCCCACCCTAATCTAACTGTCTAGAACCGGGCCTGTTGCCACCTCATCTTGCAAAGTCAAATTTCTTCTGCGGGTAGAAAACAAAATTCTGACTCTTTCTACACAGCCAGCCTGCCTTACTAACTGCCCCGTGGTAGACTGCTTAGCTCTTTATTTCTTCACCCAATTTGCACTCAGATATATATTCAACACCCAATGAATATTTCAGCCTTTAACCCACAGCTAGACTATATCAGCGGAACACGAAAGTCATCTGTTTCCGAGAGATTATAAAAAGCAAAAAATAAATTTGCCTTGCCCCCCTCTGAATGACTCAGAGCAAACGCAGAAAAAAATCCGATGCTGTTGTTTTTTGGGCTTTTCTTCGGCCTTTTTTTTCTTGGAGGAGAATTATAATTTTTTACTTTACTATCTTGAAGCAAAGCTATATGCTTAATCTGCTGCTCAATAAACAAGTCTACTCCTGGCCTCCTGCTGGTCTTGCAAAAGCGACGCCAGGATAAGCAGGTGCCTGTTCGGAGATTATTCAGTGTGTAAGTGAACCATCTGGAACTGAACTGCGCTCCTCCTCCACCTTTTCTCGCTGAGTTCATAGAAAGTGCAAGATATGTGCTTTTTACTTGGCACATCACATTAAAATACCGGCACAATGACACCAACTGAAGAGAGACAAGAGGGAAAAATAAGAGTTTTGTTTTGCCTTTCTTGTCTCTCATCTGATCTGGGATTTGTCCAACGGCATTACCTCTGATTTGAAGCTGTCAGTAGTAACATGAAAGGATGGCTACAGATGATTTGAGATCAAAGGCTGTCTTTCTAATATATCTGTCTCTAGGAGGTGTGAGCGTTCACAAGCTCTGTTTTCCGATGCCGTATGAAGGTTGCACAGAACTGAGTAATTACACCTGCCAAGTGTTATTCAAAAAAAGTAATGCTTTTCCACCACTTTTTCAGTCCCCCCCCCTTCCCTCCTCAAACCCCAATCTAGTCTGTTTGAATGACAGCATGGCATGAAAAATTGGAAAAATAAAAAAATGAGAGTGACTGAACTGGAATAGAAGCGTCGTGGAGAGAAGATGGATTCCTGTGCTCTCTGTGGATAGCTGTCATAACAGTCCTCGGCAGCTGTTCTGGGAGCAGCTAGGAGTCGCTCCAAAGATGTCACACGCAGACACACACACACACACACACCTCCACAACGCTAGTACAGGCCCAGGCAGGAATCCCACCTAACTGTGTCACATTTCCATCTCATTGTGGTGAAAGCCGCCCAACAGAGAAAGGGAGTGGAGCACATGAGGAGACGGGGCACAGGGGGGAAGATCCTTTTAATTTAGTTTCGGAAGGAAAAGCTTTAAAGGGGACGTATTATGAAAAACCAAACATTGCTGGTGTTTGGGCACACTGTTTAGGTAATTGGCGTCCCTACCAGCACACACAAGCTTCAAAAAGACAAATACGTCAGTTTCTTCTGGGACACTTATTTCGAAAAAGGGGGGATTTGAAGGTTTGTTCCAAAAAACACCGACTGATGACGAAATCGGTCGGTTTTCATTATCATAAATACTCCCACGGGAAAGCTCACCAGAAACTCGGCAGTTGATTGGCAAATCAAGACGCCCCCGTTGGTAACCACACACACCTGGCTGAGCCTCCACTCGCTCATGCAACAACAGAGGAGAAGCAAGCTGCAGTGTGAGCTCAACCTCAAGCTACCATCACACCCCAGCCTCGAAGCACACTAGGGCTGAATGGATTTACTTCATTTTTGTTAGGCTATCTCCAGCAAAGGTTTGCAATCTGTTAGTGTGATCAAAGCCTTTTTACTGGAGTGTGGAGGAGACTGTGCCAGGAAGACAGAGACACCATCCGTCCGAAATGTAAGTAGTCCTATTTTAAAAATAATTCTGTCCGTTTGTTAGTTCAATGTCTGTAATGTGCTTTATTTTATCCCTCCTATAATAACCAACACCGACTGAAATGAGAGAATGCGGGGTTTAGTCATTAGCATTAGCGCCCGCTAGCTTTACCGTTAGCTTTATGCTAACGGTTAGAGCTGTGAGTCTTTTGCAGTGACTGTTATTTGGCTCTTTTGTGAGCTCACGTTAGTCCTGCCGTGACAGTCCCTGTGTGAGAAACAGACGGTGAAACAGTAGGGTGTGTTGGAAACTGAAGAGTATTTTTTTAATAGCTTCATCTTGCTACCTGCTAGCTGTCTGATTGTATAGCTCAAGTACACACCGCAATAAGTCTGTGGACAGTGTGTAGTGCAAGCAGCAGTAGGCCTATTACATGATCTCCAGTGTAATATACACATAGACAGGAATACTGTAAGTTGTCTCTGCTGGTGTTTGTTTCCTGTCCATTATATTTCAAAAAGCACACAGTATCACTCAGAACTTGTTGCTTATTGAGCCAGGGCTATACTGAATTTGTTGTAGCTTTGCCATAACAGATGTATGATGTAGGCCTATACATGTCAGCTAGGCTACATGATGTAACATTGAATGTGCCATGTTTTACAGGTGTCTGAGTGACCTGATGGAGCCGGACGGAGCCACCAAGACCGTCACACTATCCGTTCCTTCAGAGGAGGATGTGTTCACTGGGTGGGACAGGTGGTCTTCTTCAGGGCCCAACAACAACTGGACAGTTACATAAAAGTTATGGCTTTGCTTCTGTTTGATATGTACACTTCATATTTTCATTCCACTGGCTATGAATAAACTGCTTTATTTTTAAGGATGTTTTTGGTCTTTTTAAAATGTAATGATACTGTTTTATCAGAGAAAATCTTCAGCGAGATGAAAATGTGAGTTTCAAGTAATCCTTTACTACAGGTAGCAAACAGTGACAGTAAGCAACACAATACATTTTTTAACGGTAAAACTTTATTATGAATGAGTGATCACAATACAAATGATACATTATCTACTAGATATTTAAATGTTGTCAGATAATTTGCAGCTCTAATACGATTTCGACTTGAAAAGGTCTAATCTATATGAAAAGCTAGTATCAAAAGGTTTATTAGTTATGTCCTATCAAACCCATATTAACCAACTTGTAGCACAATGCTTAAATTGTCTATTATTCCCTCGTATAGAAAACTCTCCGCTCACCACAGTTCCTACAAGAGACGCGAACCCCGTCCTCTTTGTTTATTAGCGCTGGATTTACCCTCTTTACCACCTGAGTTTTACATTTATCGAAAGTATAATATTCAATATATACCACTGTGTTGAAAAGTGTCTATTTTATCAGAGCCACCTCATCCTAGGATGAGGCCGACCTCCTCTAAACTATTAACCCTTTCTAGTATTGCTTCTCAAAATACTTCTCTATGTTTTAGAATAAAGATTTCAATTCGCAAGTTATTGTTTGTAAGTTGTACGTAACTTAGTTTGTAAACCACCCTTCTAATAAAATAGAACAGATATACTATTTTCAGAATATAAACATCTAGTTTAATCTGGGAAGGTATTTATAACCTATTCTTTTATTTTTAAAGATTAGGTGTAACAACATATTCTCTCCTTACAGAGAGGTTAGTTGTATGAGGTTATGTGTGTTTTAAATCAGTAATGTGCCGTTGTGTGAAACAAATTGAACTTACCTCCCCAGGGACGAAACCATCTCTTTGAAGAAAAAACCCTATACCTAAAGTCCTTCTGTTCCAGTTATAAACTAATTCACAACTGAGGCTTTACAACATTTAAGGGATTTTATTTACAAAATACAAGAGAGTATAGGTAGAATACATAAAATGGACCAGAAAGGAAAAGAAAAGAGGTTGTATGCCTATAACTCATTCAATAGAGTTATTTTGACTTGGTTCTCGTTTCTAAATTTGTTGTAGCTCGTGAAACAATACCCCAACACTTGCATGAGTGCCGGTAAGTATTATCTTGAGCGCTACGAAAACTTCGTGCCGTGCAAGGGGTCAGACAGATATCTTTATCGCGCCTAATAAAGAAAAGCATATCCCGTTGGCTAAGGGTTCCATAAAAATATCTGTCTTTTTCCCTGCAACTCAGTCCGTTTTCCTATTTGTAAAAATATTGATCAAGTCATTCTTAGTGTCAAGAGGTTCAAAGATGTGTTTTTAAAAGACTTTGCCTCTAAGTACTTCGAAGTCCAAAATCTTTCAGAGTATTTTGGACTCACAAAGTTTTCTAAGTTTTTCTTCTGCCTCCATGGTGGGAGACAGAGAGAGCTGGAACAGAGTATTGTCTGCAAAAAACGGCCCCAAAAAGCCCTGTCCTGCTCAAAACTTGCTGTTATATAGTGACTTGAAAAACCAATGAGACTTGTGAGAGGGAGGAGTGAAAAAGACACAGCTGCACGGGGGAGCCCCGGTAGCCCCCTCCCTCTACTCTTTCCTACTGTATGGCCATATAAGGTCCTTCCCCCTACTCACTTCCTATGGCCCTATGGTCCTCCCCTTTCTATTCTGTTTCATTAAACATTTCCTACTTTTACCTATGACAAAAGGATATACAAATGTCACAATATATGCACAAGTAATAAGTTGCATCAAGGTCACCTCACTCCACAGCTCTGACAAACCTAAAGCATAATTATTTCAACCATACATTTTACAAAAGATAATGCCTTTCCAGTGAATCTTGACATGATTCAGGATACATTATTTTCCATTATGGTTACTGTACATTTTTACATGTCAACTCAGTATCGGTTCACAACCAAAGCTTTTTCACTCCACTGGGCTGTAGATCATTCCACAGACCTGTAAAGACAAACATAAAACAGGGTGTATGTTAACAGTTTAGAGAGTTTATGCATAAATACTTAGCTCAAATTAGGTTATTGACTGTGACATAATTAAACAGTATTTACCTGAGGATAATGTCAGGGAAATCAGAAATCTTGATGCCATTTTCACAGTTTTCAGCGCAGACTCCTGTCTGAACAGGTTCAGTTGTACATCTTTTAGTTTAGAACTGGTTAGTGTGCCTATATTTGTGGTAGAAATTAAGCTAAACATGTTTACATTGGTCTCCATGCTGCATTGGCCAAAAATAAACAAAACTGACAGCTAGGCGTGTGCCATGCCCATGTATAGAGTAAATGAGCAGGGCGGTGCATGCACGCCCATGTAGATCTGACCAGTCAGAGCAGACTAGTATTTTTGCGAAGGGGGGTAAGATGTCAAAACCAACCTTTTGAGATAGAGGGCAGAGAAGGCTGGAAAAGGCGATGAAGAAATGGGAAATGGTAGAAAACTATTGTGTTTTTTGAACAATAAACCATGAAAACCTTTTCTAGTAGACCTTGGAAATACACCTTTAAAACCGAGATTTAGCATAATATGTCCCCTTTAAGCCTCTATACTGCCCGGGAGGTAGAGCGCAGCGTGAATCTCCACAGCTGTGCGTTATACCAACTCACTATGTCCATTTCCATCACAGCAACTCCATCAGGTCCCCCAGTGATGACGAGTGATTGTGTAATGGGTATGAACAGCATCAGTGCTCTTTGACCGAACTGGTGCAGTTTCCAAGGACATGGCAGGCAAAAAGCATTGTTTTTTCAAGCAGTAGTCAATTTCAAGATTTCTTTTTTTGGTTATTTTGCTTTGATCAATGTCTTTTAGTCTAAATTAAAGGTCTAAAATGTGGATTTAGGTGTGTGTTGTTACTAAACCTGATATATGTGCGTCGGTATATTTCTCTTTAATTATGCCATTATCTCAACTTCTTAAGCACTCACATGAACCACACTTTCCATAATCATTTTTAGCACTATTCCGAAGGTTAAAACATTAAGATTTGTTCATATGTTGATAGTTGTTTAATTTATGATACTTTTTTTTAAATGCTGAAAATTAGTTTTTAAGACTTGCACATAATATTTTGGTTTATAAAATGAAAAAAAGGCTGTATCCAAAATATTTTCAGTAAATACTTTGGGCACTTTTATATTGTAAAAAGTTAAAGGTTTTTAACTCTGGCTTTATCTAACATCTATAGTACTTTGGTTTTAAAGAGAATGTACACATTTTAGTTACTGGCAAAGTTGCATGATGAAATAAGTTAAACATTTTACCCTGTTCACCTGCAGTGTCTCGCCTTAAAGCAGAGCAAAACAAAATAAATAAATAGTAGAGCATTAGATTTAACAACAGAGAGCAGCCAGGGGATCCGAAGAGAAAAATTTGTGTCATCCCAGATAAGACTCAGCCCCTGGCCTTACAGGGTGCAGTTTAAACTTTGGGAATATGAATGCCCACCAGACTCTTATAATATGTTTTTACCCTCAGCCTGAAAGGCTCTGCTCTGCCAATTATTTTTGCTTCAGTGGCTTGCAATGACAGTGTTGGCACTTTGGTCAAACACCAAATTAAATGTGACTCTTCATTTATTCATGATATTTTTCCATCTGAGAGGGGTTGTTAAAGTCCATGCAAGCATGCTAAAGATGTGCAACCACGGAGGTCTCCAGTGACGTCCTCCAAGACGCTTCAGGCAAAATGTGTTTTAGATAAGTACCGTAAAAAAGTTAGGATGTAAAATGTTAATTATTTAAGCGCAATATACTTTTTATACAACGAATAACACTAGAACACAGCGAAACATGTTATTCCTGTTCTCTGATACTGGGAAAGGTGTGTTTGAATAATGCCTGGAAACACTTGGTTTGGTTGTTTGACAGTTAGAAGTTGAATTCTGAAGCCCTTAAATGTGCATTGATTGATTTTTTCCCCGGGGGGAGCACTTGGGGGCAGTGCAACAAGCTGTTAACACAATGATATAATAGCAAACTGTTGCAGTTTACCGATCTAGCAGATTCAGAGCAACATTAGTATTCATTTGTTGTGCTTGTGTCCACCTGCAAGTCCGATATTTACTCTCCCTTTAGCTCTGTTTTGCTCTCCACCACCCCCAGGGAATAATTGCCTCTTCAGCTGCTAAATGCTCCACTATGGTCACAAGTTAGTTAAGTTTTGACTGTATGCTGTTTGGTACTTATACTTATATTATAAATATTCAAGTCAAAATTAATGTCAAATTAAACAGTCCACAACAATTAAAGAAATTGAGTAACAGATAATCCATAATGGATTTGATGCAGAGATAAATTTGGGTTTTGTCATTCAAATATGAATTACATTTATTAAGTGTACTTATACTATCATGAATATAAATGGCATGCACTTTGATTTATTCAGTCCATTAGCGACAGTTTTATAAATGATAGGTAAATGAGTTTCAATCTAAATCAAGTTTATATTTTATACATTGTGTCTGTTACAGTATACACATCTACACATCTCTTGTTCTGTTTTTTCCTTGGATAAATTATTTTTTAAACCATAAAGGATATATTTAATTTTGTTTTTTGGATATACGATGGATTATCATAATTTAGCATTCATTCGGCCAAAAAACGCTTTGTTTTTTTGTCTGCATAGATGGTGACCTTGTTTCAACACAGCCATTCAAATCAAGCCGAGGAAGATACATAGCATAGCATCCTGTTATTGTCCTTGCACAGTGTACAATTCAATTTAACAGCAACCCTCAAGGTGCACAATATACAGCATATATATTCGAACAGGCTATTTATGTTGAGGGCATATAAATACAGCAATGCAACATGCAATATATGGCATTGGCCTCTCCACGTTTTTTTTTCTTTTCTCCATGAGACCTCGGACAGGACAAAGCCAATTGAAGAGCCCCTTTTACCACACCAAAAGCCCCCCGTGATCATTAAGCAAGTCTGCCTTCTAATCTTTCATCCCAAGACATACAATATGTAATGCACCCAATACCATCCTCATTAAAAACACGCTAACCTTAACACTAGGATGTTGGAAGTGGGTGTGCATTTAATTTATAGTTGCAGTTTGTTGTTGCAAACCTTATTAGGCCTTCAAGATGTGCACTAGCGGTGAGCCAGTTTCCTCTTTATGATGTTCATGATTTATAATGTTGCCGCATGAGCTTACGAAGAAGAACATCACAGGTGCTTTAAAAGTGTTACAACCTGTGTGCTCCAGTGGTGTAGTGGGTAGAGCACGTATCATATGGCCCAGTGCTTGACTCAGTGGTCACGGGTTCGAATCTGTCCCGTGTACTTACTTCCCTAGTTAGGTCCCCGGTGTTTACAGGGCAATCATTTTGCTCTGGAATGATTTGATCCCATTCAACACGTTGCTTGGAAACTTATCTGTCCCTTGAAAGTGCAAGTTCCGAGAGCAAATGACAGGTGATGTCGGTAATAAAGCACCAGCTGTATGATCCACTGAGAGGCGTCACACTCACACTGTCTTGTGTTTCCCCTTGCTGTCCAGGAAAGTGTGAATCTCAGGGACTATTGGCTCGGGGAAATGCTTGCCCATTTTTTTCCATGGGACAACCATTTAACCTCGCTATATGCATCGCTAATTCAACATACTTCATCTCAATTAACTGCCAGAACTGTCTGTGGTTTAGTGCTCCGGAGACAATTCAATTCACCACAAGCACAACCCTTTCTATAGTTTTTGAAATTCATTATTTCTGAGTTTTGAAACTAGTTATTCCTGATGTATGATGCAGTGAAAACTGAGATAGTGGTGCCTGTGTTCTGGTTTTCTTTCTTGAGACCAAGCCCCTCTCATTGCCTCCTATGCACTTTTTTTTTATTTTTTTTTATCAAAGTCTTCACCTCTTGTTTGACCAAGGACAACCACACATCTGAGCAGCATCTATCACATTGGCTCTTGCTTACTCTGCAATGCTGGAACCTTGCACAGCTGTCAATGTCTTCTCTCTGCCTCACAATGTTGGCAACAAAGAAATGTAATCCTTTTATTTGCTTTACAATTGTGTCCTTGTTGTCAAAATCTGTGAACAACTTTGTTGTTGTAGCGACTAATTCTCAATCTGCAAAGTTTATTTTTTCTTCCTTTTCGCTCAATAGATCGATGCAGTCTCAAAAGACGCCTTGGTTAAAAGCTCTGCGGTGTAGGAGTTCTTCTGTGGGGGGAAGTTTTTTGCTGCTGACAAAGCGATCATTCTTTTCCTGAGGTCATTCCCAAGTGGACCATTTCATATTGGCTTTTGGATACATAGAAATGGCGCGAAATAGGGCTGCACAATGAATCGTTAAAAGATCGAGAGCTGGATATATACACATCTATGCAATCTCATTTTTAATTGATGACGGTTCTCTACTTGTTGGCTCTATATTCCACTAAGCATTAATGTCACACTGCATGCAGACTTCTTAGCCTCACAACAGTCCCAGTTGTTATATCAATGACAATTGGCATAAACAATGTAAAGAAAAACAAGCTATTAGTTTGTCACACACACGTACAACTCGATCACTGTTCTCTCATTTCTCGTCCTCTCCACAGCGCTCCGTTACTATAGTCACACACTGCACTTGTCTGACAAATATAGGAGCTAATCAGAAATGTTATGTTCCGGAGCCTTTAAGTGTTTTCTAGTTATTTCTTATTTTTCATCTAGAAGAGACTTTTAAGCAGTCAAATGTTATGTGATGTATCTAAGAAAACAGTAACTGTTTTGGTTGAAAAAAACAAAACAAAAATCGCATTTAGAATCGTGATCTCAATTTTTAAGTAGAGAAATCTTGATTCACATTTTAGTAAAAATCGTGCAGCCCTAGCTCGAAACAGTCAGTTTGGTTGCATATTAAACACACAGGGTTGGAACTGTGGTGGACAAATGTAAATTGTTCTTGAAATTTCCTATGCTCATCTTGTATTCTACTTTTATTTTAAATTCTTAACGGCTGCTGTCAACCTACTAGTCACTTTCACCTTCATTGTTTGACTAGAAATCGATCCGCTTGTATTGTTTGTGCATGTCATGCTAACTAGCAAGAGACCCTGCAGTATAAACGACTGCTTTGAGTAGTTTTTTAACTAATGTCTATTAATTATCATGAAGTTATTAACTGCCATGCCATAGAGCCACCAATTACAACTTGGGGAGCCACACACTGTCTAACACTGATTTATAGTCTCTTTGATCTGTGATTTTATGGGAGGCTTTGGATGGATTTCATCTCAGTAGTTAAAAAATAGTTTAAGATCTATTTCCTTCACTGTTTTAATTCCAGCCGCACGATGAAGGTCCTTTCTACTGCTACATCTCAATTCAGTGGCTTGCGGGACATGACCCTCATATCTGTGTCCTTCAAAAGACCTGGGGCCTCATTTATAACGGTGTGCGTAGAAACCATCCTAAAACATAGCGTTCGCACAAAGCCAAAAATTAGCTGCGCAAAACTTTATTCAGATTTATAGAACTGTGCGGCGCACAGTTGCATGCACTCTTCCCTTTATAAATACCCATCTGCGGTGAATTGTTTGCGGACGATCTCCTCCCCGTGTCCTCCCACTTCACCTCCCAGTTTCATCCCACAATCTACCATACCTGGTCAATGCTTGACAGCTCCTGAATATGGTGACGCTCTTAATAAGCATGGCATTTTGACTGACACGAGGAGAAAAGGGAGGCAACCGGCCGCAAAGAAAGCGACTGGGAAGGAAGAAAGCCCGTGATGTGCATGTGCTGCAGTTTTTGGCACACAAACACACATACACACACGCGCACATTTATATCATGATTGGCCTAGTCAGTAATCTTTGTAAAGCAGTTTCGCCCAACTGTGTACTGTATGAAATATCACGTATTAGCATACCTAGTAGCCTACTGTATGTAGTCCTATATAAAATGTGTTGTGAGAAGTGAAATAATGCATTGTAGTTTATTCCAGAGCATTGTTTCCCTCACGTGAGATCCACACATTTCCAACAACGTCATCTTTTAATTAAAACTTCCAGGGTGAATTGCTATAGGAAAGAGACGCATGTAATGATTTGCTAAATTCATAACATAATTTTACCTAACGAAATATACAGTTTTAAATACATTTGTTGGCTTTAACTTTGTAAAAAAACTTCTTTGACACACCGCCTAAAATATAGACTTGCTCTCCCGCTGGCCACTCACGGACACACCTCCCGATATTAGTATAGAGTAGCGCTATAAGATTAAATTAAAAATTATTAAATTAAAAGATATAATCAAAACATCAAGACCTACTTGATAAGTAAATCAACCAACATCATAACTGCATGCAATATACTACAGTGGCCTATATTCGCAGGTATAGGTAGGCTCATACATATACTTGATTAAATATATTGGGTGTCAAGCATTTCACAGTAATATGTGTGTGTTTTTCTGAAGACTGAGCTTCATTTCATAGTGTTGCCATTTAGGGTCGCTGATTCCCCGAGTCAGGAAAACCGTGCGTGAGCTCTACGCATGGTCGAAAGTTGGCGTGGGAATACGCACACTTCTCCGCAAAGAATTTCTTTATAAATACCAACGTTTTGCCACCGCACATTTTACCGCCTTTTCTACCTGTCTACGCAAGGTTTTTGTGCGCAGCAAGCTTTATAAATGAGGCCCCAGGAGGCTAGACTGAACCTGGGGCTACACCAGACGATTTAACTTGTCAAAGACAAAACCAACTGTGCATTCAGGCCATAGTGTAAGAGAGTATCACTATGAAGTTGCCCTTGAGTTATAAAGACCAGTGGTTCACTTTGTGCACAGTAAGTGGTTGTTTGGCTAACTGTTGTATTTACTCTTTGTACTTAAACCTTTTTCGACTCAATTTATTTGTTTACAAGATTAATTTTTGTGCTCAGTGTTGCCAAGTTGGGACTATGGAAAGTAGTCCGACCATTTGTCTTGAGTTGGAGGCTTTGTAAACACTGTTAGGGACAGGACTGGAAAATCCTCTTGTAGTCATTAGGGCTAACACTAAGCTAGCTGTTGATGGTCGACTCATACCGTTATAACCTCTAGGCTAGCTGATTGCTAAACTTTTTAATTTATTTTCAACAAGTGTTTAAAATTGCATATGTTACATGTGGAAGTTGAATATTTTGAGTTGTTTAAAGGAATACAGAGCTGTGCTGAGTAAATAAAGTAAAGTAATGAATTATATATAAGCAACTTGACACATTCATATCATTACTTGTGATTGAAATGATTAACAAAAACTGTAAAAATAAGACCCAAGTTGTTAATTTAAAAAAAATCATTCCCCTTAAAACATGAACATTGTGTAGCCTACTGCATAGCGCTGTGTGCTGGGACCAGGATATCTAAACCCTAAAACAGGCCATCAGAAAAATGTGAAAGATGCTACAACCACATAAAAATCCCACACACGTTATAGAATAATACAAAATAAAAACAACAACCTTTCCATAGAACATAATCTAGGGTTTCCAAAATCGTATAATAGTAGGGTGTTGAATGAGTTGCACTGAGCCAGAAAACAATATAATAGCTTGAGCATGGATATTTGGTGGCATATTTGTTCTATTTTCAGTTTCATTTGTCTTCTCTTGCATATCAATTTGTTTTATTGTTGCGGGTAAGTTTTCATTTTTCTAATTCTACCCCAGAAAGTGGGGTGGGTGCAGAAGTGTACAGTACGATATATCTTCATATGGATCCGTGCATGTAGCATGTAGCGGCTCTGACAGATCGAACCCAAAATAATTTCTCACATTACGCCATGCTGGCCAGTGTTGATTTTTCGATTAACAGCTGTAATCGAACTTGAGCCTCCCTCTCTCTGAGCCATTTCCCCTTGGCTGTCCAAAAAAAAAAAGAACCGCGTTGGATTTCGAGCTGTCTCCGACTTCAAAAGGGAGGTGAGATTGGGAAAGAAGCGAGGAAGTGCAAGAGGAAACGCATAGATGGGGAGGGTGGGGTGTGGGTGTGGGTAGGGGGCTGGGAATGGACTTGAAAGGAAGACAGAGAGACTGAGAAAGAGAGGGAGACAAAAAAAGGGAGAAATTTCTGTATGTGATTTGTGTATGTGTGTGGGGGCCATGTGCGGTGGGAGGAAAAGGGCTGTTGCTGGTGGTAATCAATTGCCTGCCAATAAACCCAGAGAAGGCAAGGGACCAGAAAACACATCACCTTTGGCCAAGTTCTAAAGTGCTCATCTATAAGAAATAATAATAAAAAACATCTCTGTAAAGTTGGGGTTTAAAAGGGTTAAAGTTCTCTCTTTTCAGTGTGTGAGGAAAGCCTAAAAGGAAATCCACTGAACATCCGAGTTAGCTCCGCGTAGCCGACATGTACTGTGGTTGTGGGACAATATCCATGTAGTGGGGATGATGTTTCCTTTGTCTGGCTTCTCTCTTGTCAGCGTAAAATATAACATGACAGTAAACTGATATCACCCATTACTTGTTTATGATGTTGGAGAAGGGGAAAAGGGTTCTCATTCCAAACACGTACTGGTTCCTTTTAATTTGCCATGTTATACGGCCATAAATCTGCCCCGGCATCATATTAATGCTAACAAGGACAGCAGGGATTTGGATGAACTCCGTGTCATGCTGGTTTTTATCACTTTGTCTCATCTAATCTATTCCTGTTGTTATTTGCCAATCCGATCCCACTGTCTGTAGTTCACATACGAATTACACCTCTCAATGTTTCACTCCATGCATGCATATATTACTCCCACAATGTGATACAATTTACAGCAGCGTCTGTGAACATAAATATGTCCTAAAGCTATTATATAGAAACCTATGTGACCTCGTACTGAATGTTCCTAGTGAAAACAGAGGTCGCTTTGTGGAGTCAGGGAATGTTTTCCTCAACTTTAGCATTACAAATTTGATTTATGTAAACTGTAAATGAGCTGCACCAGTGTACAGTACCAATTGTTACATAGACAGATAATCTTCATACTGTGGGAACTGGCATCAAATGAGCCTAGTTACTTTGTTACTTCTAACATATATCTTCAAAATGTCAACCCTGAAGGGACAGGTAGGGAAAATAAATGGAGGATGAAAATATAAACATAAAAAATGTATGCCAGATATATGTGCTTATAATTGGGCTAATAATGTTCTATAGAGTTGAAATGTTTATTTAGGCAAACTTCCCCACTGCATGAAATTGCTGGTATTCTCCTTTAAGAGACCAATCTGGTGTTTTCCAAAGTGGGTCAAAGAATTTCTGTTTGACAACAGATGGTGTTGGCTCTCCAGTGGCAACAAATAAAGATGCTCATTAGAAATGAACAGATCAGCTTCTTAATTGTGCAATTGCATCCGTTGGTCATGATTTGCTGGACAAAATGTGGTGACATATTCAAGCTAATATTATTCAAAAACATTATCTGGAGCCACGTATGTTGATGCACATTTTCTCTGAGAAGTGGTTTAATAGAATACTTGATTAATTCATTTATTTTCACTTACATCTTAACCCTATTCAGTGTTCGGTGCATTTTCCAGCAAACAGTTGGCACAATTTCGAGTATGAATTTCCCTCTGCATGTGGGAGTAGCACAGAGAGCAAACAACCCTGTGCCACCCCTTATTTAAGGATCTTTTTTTTTTCTTTTTTTTTTTTACAATTTGGATCCATCCTGCAATCCTAATGGTGATACTAACATTGTGTTCAATACGTTAATTGTTGATATCAATCGAACATGGTAACGACGCTAAATATAAGTCAGACAGGGCAAGAAACACAAGGAGGCAGATCATTTAAAATTAACCTCAGGGTTGACTAAATTTATTTTGAGGAAAAAATAATGATACTGATTGGTTGTTAGACCACTGTTTTCCTCTACTATGAGCCACTCTGTATCCTAAAAATTATATAAATCCATTAATAATTGGTTTTGCACAATAATAAAATCTTTCTTTGTACTTTTTTGGAGAAAAATACATAGTATCAGCCTGGAAATGTGTTTTCTGCAGTTGTAGATTTGCTTTTGTCAGAAATTGTAGTTATTACATTTTTGTTAGGTTGGTTTAGTCAACAAATACACAATTCATTTTAGTTTTGGCAGTAAAATTTTAATTGATTTATTTTTATTTTATTTTTTAAAGATATTTTTTTGGCATTTTTATGCTTTGGGGAAATGGGGCAGAGAGGGGAGTGACATGCAGAGAACAACCGCGGGCTGGAATCGAACCCGGGTCTGCTGCTAGCCGAGGCCCATGGGGGGGGACGCCCTACCAACTGAGCTAAGGGCGCCCCAATTTAATTTAATTTAATTTGTCATGTTGTTATTTTTAGGTGTCTGCTAAGCAGTTTTAGGCCAGTATTGATTCACCATTTTTGTTGTGCATTGTCATATTGATTATAGGCGTCGTTCTTGTCTATTGCAGGGTTGAAAAAGCCACTGGAAAAGCAAATGCATACTTGGTCACACAGTGTTCTGATAGAGTCTGGCAGTCCAATAGGTCAAGCAAGCAGCTAATCAGGAGCAACAGTGTGTCATTTCAACGATGCATGCAAGTCGACCAAGAAGACTTTGCAGTAAACAGTAATTTGTTGGTCCATTCCTCTTTCACATTATCTATTTGCCATTATTGTTTGTCAAGAAATTTTACACATCTCATCATAGTTCTTGTTATCGTCATGTTATATAGATTTTCAAGGAATATTTCCCGTCATGGTTTTTTCGTTGAGTCAACAACACTGGTTCCTTGGTAACGTTTTTCCTATTGTGGGAAGTGAAACAGTTTTGTAATGCACTCAAGTGATAGGGAGGTGTTCAGGGAGGATGGTAAGCGTTCAAAACCACAGGACCACAGTAGACCTGCACTCCATAAGGAAAACAATAGAAGTACTTTGTCAGTGGTTTTTGCTAATATGCTCTGTACAAACATTTTAATAGGTAGGATTCTAATGAGGGAAACTCTGGGTGTGCTTGCTTTTTATTTTACCTCCAAAAAATGGCATCGATAATGTACGGACACTTTTGGCTGGCAACCTTTCTGAGCTATCAGCTTCCCGCCTGTATTTCTTGCCCCATCTTACTTTGTCAAGTTAAGTAACTTTATTCGTCAATTGCTACATCGAAATTTGCCTTTCACATATATACATATACATAGTATATATATATATACTGTATGTTGTGAATGTGTCCATGTTCCCAGAACCACAGCAGCAAACTATGACACTCCGTCTTGTAATGAAGTGAAAAATATGCTTTAAATACTGTAGTGTGGATCATGTTAAAGAATAAAATATGAATGGAAAGCTAGGATTGATCCAAAACTTCTGAGAGCTGATGACTTACAGCTGTGAGCCGCAGCTTCGGGGAAGATTAAGTAAATTGTATTGATGTCTTGACAAGCCTCGTCCCTGTGTTCATCATGTCCCAGAAAAAAAAAGCTCAAGAACAAAGGCATCAAATAGATAATTGTAATACAGTGATTAGCCACTGAGGGAGTTGTGTTTTCTGTGACAGGGCCAGCTTATTGCGGTGGCAAAACTGTCCTAAACTGCTCCTCCCACTGTGATTTTAAAATGCCTTTATTTCATCTGGGCGATGAAGGAGGAACAAAATAAGTGTTTTGCCATCTGCAATAAAAGAAAGTTCCTCTTTTTTAATGGTACGGGTATAGCCGAGTGGGGAGTGCACCTTGCTGTTCATCTCCCATATGCGAGTGTGAGCTGTGTGGGTGATGGCCATTATGGTTCCTGCTACTGCCTATGCGTCCACTCCGCCGGGATCACTGAAGTGTTGGAACTAACAAGCTTGGGATGTAGACAGCGGATGCACAAATGGGATTCTGTCCTGAAAGCTTTAGAGTTTTTGCTCTCTGTCTTCAGGAAGAAAAAAAAACACAGGAGAGAGGATGGTGCCGGTTTGCAGGGAATGTCTTGAGATATGCGCCACCACAATGAGATGATTACATCTGATAATCTTGCTAATGACCAACACTGGGGAAGAGAGCACATAAAATTGAATGAGCTACACCGATGTACACCTTCCTTTTCTCGTCCTCTCATCCCTCTTTTGGTCCCTTGTTCTCTTTCACTGGGGCTCAGTTTTGTACAGAGTCTGACATGCTCTCTAACCAGGAAGATAAGCAATATTACTCAATATACTTAACGAACAAGCAGGATGTTGGCCATACATACGCTCACGCAGACACATTAAAACTGTTTCTTCATACACTTATGCCTCGTTTCCACCAAGTAGAGCGGGTCGGATCGGAGTGGTTCGGTCCGGGTAGTTTGGCTTGTCATTTGCCAAAAGTTGGGTAGGGTACGGTTTAAGCGCACCTAACCACTCTGAGCCGCTCCAAATCTCAGTACTCCTCCGTAGGGGTACTAGCCGCCTGAAAGGGTGCCGAAAATGCGGAGCTACACACTGCCGTCATTTGATTGGCCGAAAGAATCATTTCCGCCTTGTGTAGTCACCTCGGCAAGAGTCTTGTGTTTTGGCGAAAATGTGAGCACAGCACTGTTTATTGTGTGGTGTTTTTCCTCGTCAATAAATTAATCAGTTGGTTACACTGTGTCCCACTGCGTAGCTGCCGCAGCCAGCACTGTTCGCTCACTGTCTCTATGAGTTGCACTGAGCCGTCTCTGTGTGTTTACGCCATAGATAGTAGTAAATACACGCTCACAACAACACGGGGGGAAAAAATAAAAAAGCGGCTGGTTTGACCGAGCAGAAACGAGAGACCGCTGGCTTGACCACAGTTGGTCGAAATAATCATTTCCGCCGTGTGTAGTCACCTCGGCTAGAGTGAAGAGAGTCAGTGTGTTTTGGCGAAAATGTGAGCGCGGCACTGTTTATTGTGTGGTGTTTTTCCTCGTCATTAAATGAATCAGTTGGCTACACTGTGTCCCACTGCTACGATGTCACGAAGCTGCCACAGCCAGCGCTGTTCGCTCACTGTCTCTATCAGTTGCACCGAGCCGTCTCTGTGCTCTCAAAAACACGGGGGGAATAAATAAAGAAGCGGCTGGTTTGACCATGCAAAAACAAGAGACCGCTGGCTTGACCACAGTTGTTCCACAGCCCGATAGTTTGACCCACATTCTGGCGGCGGCTATAGCAGTCCAGCCTAAACCCCGCCCCACCAGTAAGGGTAGGGTCATAAACCCCGCCCTACCAGTAAGGGTAGGGTCGGCGGTGGAAACAACACCGAGATTCTTAAAGGCCAGGACACACCGAGTCGGTAGGGGGTCGGGACACGAATCTGTTTGGTGTGTGCCGTGACGTCGGCCGACGTAGAGGTCGTCGGGCTTGTTTTGAGCCAGTCGGCCGCCGATTGAACTAGTTCAATCGGCGGCCGACTGTCTTTCATTTGAAGCAATTTGATTGGTGGAGGGCTAGCGAATCAGTGAAGCCCGGAAGTGAGGCGGGTAGCACAAACAGCTAGCCATCGTTTTAATGTGTTTGTTCGTTTCGTTTTGCAAATACTCACATGCATCAACCCTTGTTGACTGCTCGACACCATGCTCGACACTCTCTGCTAAAAATTGTGCTCTTATGGTCCATAAATATAAATACGTATTTCTATCTATGCTTATGCTCTCGAGAGCTGTCCCATCATTTCCGGCTTTCGTATTTTTTCGGGCCACAATACAGATTAGCGCCGCCTGCTGTTGTGGAGACATTACGTCCCGCGCAAGCGCAGAGCGTACGGAAAATAAGCAGTCGGCTCAGTGTGTTTTTAGGCCGCGACGGGAAGACTGGAGCTTCCTGAAACGGCGACTCCATTTTTTGGGTAGTCGGAACGAGTCGGACTGGTGTGTCCTGGCCTTAAAAGTGAGCTGTCCCGCTCTGAGCCGCTCCGACCCGACCCGCTCTACTTAAAGGTGGATTCAAAGATTCTGGAGAAAACTTGTTAAAAAAAAATCTAATTTTTGTAAAAATCAGTGAATATCTCCTCACATTCCTTTACCTGTCCTTACTTTATGTGTGCTAAAAAAATATTTTATTAACACACAGCCTAGGCTCTGTAAACAGGATATGTAAACAGAAGGACCCACTGTAGCTGGCAACATGCCTGTTTACAGAGCCTATAGGCTGTGTATTCACACCATATTTTTGTTCAGTGAACAGGTACAGCGATTGTGAGGAGATATTCACAGATTTTGATAAAAACATTTTTTGACAACAAACGTTCACCAAAATTGCTGACTCCACCTTTAACACATTTCTTTCTTTGTCTCTCTCTCTCTCTCTCTCTCTCTCTCTCTCGCACACACACACACACACACGTGCACTCTTGCGAAGACACAAACATACCGCCATCCGCCCAACGCCCCAAGGTTAGTACAGATTAAAAGACGGTGTCATTGATGGAAGAGGCTCCTCCTCCCTCCCTGGCCTGTCTGTCACTGTGTGTTTGGGAACAACCCACTTCATTTCAGCAGCATAATGGGTAAACAGAGTGTGATCAGTCCAATTACCCCCTCATTGCAGAGGCGTTCTGGCGGGAATGGCCTGCAGAGAGAGTGAGCTGTCTGGTGTGCGGCGGAGTTGCAACAGTAGCACCTGCTGCCCTGAGCCTTCACTTGTATGAATCTCAATTTGATTGAACAGCCATGCCAAAAAATCGCAGAGGAACCAAGAAGTGAGGAGGGTGGCACTATTCTCGCTAGCCATCTGATTGCTATTTTCCCTGCTCTGTCTGAGGATGTGTGTGAGATCAGAAGGTGCTGTTCTCAGCAATGAACTTGTGTCAATGTCAGTCCTTCCACTGAATTGTTTTGTGCTCGCTTCTCGCTGTGCAGCTTTCAAGGATGGCGAATTCCTCTCATCTCCCATCCCACTACACTACATTTTACAGCTCAGCAGAGGCATGGTTTTTGCAGCTGAGAGATCGTCCACAGTACAGCAGCAAGCTGTGCTCCCAAACATGACTTCTAAAAATGTATGTCATATGGTTTAACCTGTTTTCAGATACAGGCCTAAAGTGTGCACTCCCAAATGAATAGTAAGGCAGGACAGTTTGCAGCACAATAATAGGCCCCTCTTTACCTTCACAGTTTGCCTCATAGCTAACAGTAACTGACATGCAAGTGGGGACGTTTAAATCGAGAACCTTCAGGTCGTGGGTTGGTTTAACCTTGACAAAAAGCAGTAATTGCTCAAACTTTATCTCACAATGTATGTAACATCTGCCTACACATAACAAGGACATCTGGTTACATACTTCATCCTATTCTCCAAAGATGTGCTTGTCATCCTTGAAGATGATGGAAATCCTTCCCTTTGGCAACTGTGCAGCAGCTGATGCAAATGTATCTAATGTGTTTTAGCTCCTCATCAGCGGCATCATAATACGCTTTCCGAAAGAAAGAAACCCTGCAAGAACTGACAGAACTCTGTCAGTGGTAAATAGGAATTGCTTCTCAGGATTCATTTGGCTCTAATAATTGAAACGTATACCTTTCAAATAGCATATTGATTTGTGTGGAAAGCTACATGTTTTCAAACTGTAAAAATGGAATAGAAAATGTGGAGGTTCTAAGATTAAAACAGAATAGTTGGAGGCTCACTGCCTGTGTGGCACCAGAAGTCATGAAGATGACAGCTAACATATCATAGTGTGTCTTCAAAGCTCCTCTTGTTTTCTGGCCTGAGGCGCATTGTATAAGTGGCCTAATTAAAACACAAGTCTTATGGTGTCACCAAGAATACAGGCATAGTAAAACCCCTGCAGCCCTACTACACATCAACACGATATCAGCACGTCTGGATCTTTATCAGGAAGTCCATCATTTGCCCAAAATGTTTTCTAGCTCACGCGCACGCGCGTGCACACAGTTGACAGGTGAATCGGTTGTTGATTGATGCAAGCAAAATATGTTTTTTTTCTGTCGTTTCAGATGGAAAAGATGTAACCGCAGCGTTCTGCAAAGCACAAATTACTTTTGCTGTCAACAGCTCCGAGTCAATCAAGTGCTGTTTTTGGATAACTTTTATTGGTTTACATAAATAGCCTGAGACCAAATTGAAGAAGAGAAAGAAATCTGCTCTTCTAATTTCGAAATGATTTCGTTTGATTTCAGTCATTTAAAGCATTATTACCAATTGTTTCAAACATGATCATGTACAATAAGCACAAGCCGATCCTGCAGTCACTCTCCGTCGGCGCGTTCGTCTGACGCGCAGCGCCCTCCCAACTGGTCCCTCACTTTGACAAATTCCTGGACGTGTGCGGGTCTGCTGAATGGCTTCTTGATCGTCAAGATGATACCTTGAATATATAAGTTGAATAGCTCTGCCACGCCTTTTTGCCCGTAGACTATCAGTTTGGAAGAGCACAATGGGACTGTGGTCATTTTGGAGTTTTTCTCTTTTGCTTTGCGTGTTGCTGCACCTCTTTCACCCGAAGTTTTTGGCTCAAGCGGAAATAACTTCTCACAGAGCAAACGACAGATTTGATCGCCTGGAGGTTACGACGCTAGAGGCAAGTGTTATCCGAGAATCAAAAGCCCTTCACAAAGTCGACGATGGCACAAAAGTTTTAAGCGGTTTTGAAACAGAAGCAGCCGGTGCTTTGAATGCGAACAATGGCAAGCAAGTGGGGAATGAAACACAGAGTGGACTTGGAAAGCAGGCACCCATCGGAATCGAAGCGGCACCAAACTCTCACAACCGTCTCAAAATAACGGGTGAAAAGTATTGGAACATTTCCGAGGACAACCACATAATGTTAGGAAACGAACTTCCTGAAACCAGAACGAGGTCAAAAAGGAGTGTGGGCACAACATATACGGACAATGTGGATAGGAGTGTAAGTGGAGAAGCGCAGTCACGAGAGAGGTTTTTGGAGACTGTTCAAGGTGTTTCCAACTCCAGAGCCGAGTACCGGCGCACAGGGGAGGAAGCCAGAGGCTCCAGTGCGAGGCAAAGTGAGCCGCGCCTGGACACTTCCACTTTCGCTCTGTCGGGAGACTCGGCACACAACCAGGCGATGGTGCACTGGTCCGGACACAACAGCAGCGTGAGTTTCAGTGTTACCAAAGCACTTCATCATATCAGAAATGTTTAAGCGGAGATATAATTTCGCCACACACAATGCATGATTACAATGCATTTTATTTAATTAACAATATGCCTACATGTATATTTTGAACATTTTACGCATGGCTCTGTCCCATTTTTACGCACAGCTGTTTCCGCGCGCACGGGGGGAATTTGTCCCTACGAAATGAATCATTTCAGCCCAAAAAAGCCTTGAATTCAACAATGCATTTTCTACTTTTACATTAATGCTTATGTTTTTCCGTGATTGCTTGCGTAGTGGTAATGCCTGTATGCGGACTGCGCGGCTGTTTGTGTGAACGCCTGATGGATGTGACCGTGCACATGCAGGACTCCCCTCTCGCTCAGTCTTAACTACGAGTAGCATCATTTATTTAACGAAGAGTTTGTCACCTGAACTTTAAACGAACAGCTAACCCCGCAGTTAAATGTATCTGACACTGAGTTATGGCAGGGTGCTGGCATTTTGGCAGCCGTCACAACACATTAATAATTTATGAAATAATCAAGAAATGTCTCCCAGGAAGGTGCAGTTGCTACACTTAAAAGGGACTGTGTCCAACCTGACCCTCAATGTGACGCTGATGAGACACATTCCGACCTTTTGGCAAATGAGCCATGCCTTTGTTGTTGACATTTTGAGTTTCACTTTGTTGATAGTTGTGTAATTGCCTGGGTGAATGCAATATTACAATATGTTTGTTGTTGAAAACGGTGCCTTTGCACTTCAAAACAGGTTGACGGGAACCTGCACAACTTCAGTGGATGACAAGACATTGCAGCAACCACCGAGATCACCATCCACCTCCACACACACACACACACACACACACACACACACACACACACACACACACACACACACACACACACACACACACACACACACACACACACACATACACACACACACACACACCACAGCTGCACACACATACACACTTTGTGGTTGCACGCCATTTTACCATCACAAAGACAAAGCTGCGGAGATTGTATCTCCTACTTTCCATATGCAGTATATGCTAAGGTATTTGTAAGCTCCAGCATTTATCAGGCACAAGGATCTGAAAACTACAAACAGCCTTGTACAAAGGAAAGGAGCTACTCTGCTTTTTCTTTCTTTTTTTGCGGATCATCTCAGTTTGCTGTGCTAAAAGGGTGTGTGGCAGGTCACATCTATCTTGGTCCACATCAGAAGATTTCTTTGTCCCAGAAATAAAGACAAGTAATACATTATCCAGAACCCTTAACTGGATGAATTATGATCCAACCTCTCTACTTGTAATAAATGTCACAACGTCAGAGGCATCACAGACTGTGGTCGGCCGCGTTGTTGATTCACCGCTGTGGACAGTCTCTACTGAAATAAAACTAGAAATGCACCTAATAAAATCTGATTCGTGGGATGTGTCGTGAATTATGTTGTTGGTTTGAGATGTCTTCACCAATGATGGGCCTTTGTACCGCAGGATGCTCTTACCTGGATGATCACTGATGGCTCTGTCACTACGCCCAGTCAACATTTGAGATTTATACCTTAGCTGAACTCCCCCGCCTCCCCCCGTCTATTCCCCGAGAGCACGACCGGAGCTGCAGGGTTTAAATTGACGGCATTTTATGACTATGTTAAGAGATCAGGCTGTATTATATGTAAATGACTGAAAATGAATCCAATTTAAAAAGGGGACATTTGAAAGAAAATGACTTCACTCCTGTCGTGTTGGGCAGTTCTATCAAATATTCACCTCAGGATTTTTTTTGCCCGTGACTCGGGCCGAGATGTAAGATCCCACAGGGAGCGGAATGAGCAAGATGTAGAAAGGCGGGCGGTGAAGGCGCCAGCGGGGGATCTCCAAAGTTCAGATGTGATAAAGAATTTCATCGTATAACACCTCAAATCTGTCCGCAAATCAGACTCCCAACTATTATTTGATTTCGTTGATTGTCTGAGACATCAAAAGCCTGGAGTCCTAGCTCTATGACCTTAAGGGAGATAACATTGATTGGACTCATGGGAATGAAACATACCGTGCAAGTTCCTTCTTCTTTTTTTTTTTAAAATTCATGCCTCTTAACTATGTGTGCTATTAATTCACTGGACATTTTTTTTGGTGCTTGTTAAATCCGTCCTGAATGTGAATAGGGAAGGGAGATGGTCACGATTTATAATGATGTGCGCCACAAACACGACGACCAAAAAGTAACGATATCAATCTAATTCTAAATAGTGGCTTTGCTGGCGTTGCCCACACACTGGTGTTCGGGCTGTGGGTATGACCATGTGGGAAATCTTTTTAAGCAGCCATTACAGCACATCCTACACTCAAGGGATGCAGGACAGGACCTTCCCTCCCCTCCCCCCGAAGACAAACGTCTTATAGTGTGCTAGCAAGCTGGTAGGTTATTGGCAGCCCAATGATTTTAGGCTCCTGATTGAGTGTTTTTGCGAGCTCCTCATAGACAGCTGATCAAACTGGGAAACTAGGTAGAAGCCGGGGACAGTTAATGAGCGTCTTTATTGACTTCACAGCCCCCAAGCCTTGGCTGCGGAGACAATATTGTATTGTTTGTGTACATAAGCTCCAAATACCATGAGAGTAATGATGTGGTCATCTTCGATGGGCGGCCATTAGAAACTCTCTCTCTGGGAGGAGCTAGACATTGATGAGGCCAGCTGTTCTTCTTGGCCACAGAGTTAATTTCATGTTTTTGTTTTGTTGTTATTGTTATGTTATGTTTTGTCTGAGGTGGCGAGAGTCAAACCAATCTGTCAGTTTTGTAACATGGTCTTTCTCTGCTGCGACTGACTTGGGATCGGACTGGCCTCTCGGGCCGCGTTGTCCGCATGCTTAATCAGAACGAGGCTGTTATTGTTGCTCATAATCTCATCCGTATAAATAGACAATAAAAAGGAGGAAATGGCACGGCCCTGGGGGACACTTGTGCTTCAAACCGGTTCATTAGATAGACAGCCATTCCGTTTAATATGCCAGAGCTGGGTTGCATAGAAACTCCTTGATCCATAAAATCAAACGGAATGGGTTCCCAATTCACAGAGGTTTTTGACCAGAGTTTGGGGTGGGTGTTACAGATTAAGAAAAGTGCATTAAAAATCCGCCAGTGTTGAGGTGTTCAGTTACAACAAAGGCTAAAGTTTCAATGCCGTTCTGATAATTTCCCACATTATTCTATTTCACATTCTACACACTAAAAAATATTCCGGTTTTGCCGTCATGATTTGGTATAAATTCAAGTGATGTCTGTCAAGAGGGGCTAGTGTTTGACCTTGTCAAACCTTTTTACTCATGCACTCTCCACCTTCCTCTAGACCCCTGGTTGCTAGCTGTGGGGGATTTTGATCCATACTACGTTTGATGAGAATCAAAAGTGGTTCAAGTTTTAATATTTCAGTGCGAATTGTTCCTGTCCTGTGACTCATGATGTTGCATTGGGCTATTCTGCAGCACCTCGGCTTTCGGAGTGATTGCAGATGAGACTTTTGTAGAGTTTCTGTCCAAATTTTGATGATTGGTATGTTGCTGCAGCTTGTCATTCAACTGATGGTCAATTCAGTGTCTGACCTGGATGCCAGTGGGGCCAAAAAAACAAAAGGTATATTGTCATATTTTTCTTTTTTTCTTCCCGCCAGCCATTTTGGTCCTTTACCTGCTTGTCCCACGGGGTGTCAGCACCATGAGTCTGTTCATTAATCCAGCCCGTCTCAAACCTTTAGGGGTGCACTGTCCACTGATGTGATTGTGAGATGCTGATAGAAAGCTGCAGCAATCCAGCATGCTCTGTAAGAGGTAGACTGCTGGTTTACTACTACAGCAAATACAATTGCTCAGGAAAAACTGAATGGGCAATCTAGCTGAGGAACTGGCAGCATTTGCCATTGTTTGTGTGTGCTCGGTTTTATTGGAGGTGCACACGATACAAGTTGCACCCACTCTGTAGGAATAATTCAGTGAAATTCCACTTTTTTTCTCCTGATATGACATGCACGTGTGCCCCTTTTTTCATTAATCATTTGTGCTTGGGGACCATAATGCTTCACATCAATGTAGGCTCACCAGCAGTCAGACTGCAGATTTGCCTCACAAAGTGCATTTTAAGCAGAACATACAGGACTGCTGTATGTTCCTGCACGCTGTCATTGCTCGATATCTTTCTTATCGGTTACAGTCTCCCTCTGTTTAACACACACAAACATACACACACATACACACACACACACACACACACACACACACACACACACACACACACACACACACACACACACACACACTTATATTTCAATTTTAATCAAAGTGACAAAGCGGGTACAAAATGATATTTGGCAGGTTTGCATGTGATTAATTAGTTTAATAACTGTCGCGGTGTGGCAGGCGTATTACTATGGCGGTGATGAGGTTATGAAAACAAATTTATGCATTTCCTGATTGGGGAAAATCATAAAATTCAAATTGGGAGACAACTTCCTTATTAATAATCACGGAGATAGAGTTTACACAGACTGTGACACCTTATGGGAGAAGTTTTTATGCCTAAAGGTCATGGCTGATTTAGTTTAGTCATTCAGTTTCTTCACTCCTAATATCAGGCAAAACCTGTGACTAAGGTTTGGTGACATTATGCGTTGGGCCTCACCCTGCCTTGATGCAGCATATTGCCTGAAGCAACACAGCGGTTACCACCGTGTTTAAAGATGACTGGGGTTGCTCAGGTGGCAGTCAGCTTGAATAATAGTTTGACTTGGCAGTTTACAGTGACAGGAATTAATTAGTTGCGGGGGGGGGGGTAATGTTTTTTTTCTATCTAGTGGGATAGAAAAGACCCGACTGAAGCAGGCACGCAATCAATGGGGATGATGGAAAACTTCCAAACCCAAAATGACACACACAAAACATTCAGTCAATGGATATCCAAGAACAAATCCTTAAAGATTAAGGGTTGTTTTTGCTTTGAAGAAAAAAGAAGAAGAAAAGAGAGTGAGAGAGAGCGATCATCTAAATCTGAAAATGCAAGAAAAGATATTGACAAAATGATGGCAGTTATTCAGAAATGTTGACTCAATATTCACTAAAGATCTTCGCAGGGACGAGAGCTGAGAGAAACTACACTATCATTTACACGACTCGATGATTGTATTGGGGTGGAGATATACATTATTTTAACAAACAAACATCTCAATTGAAGTAGCATTTACTTGTGTCCCAGCTGTTCAAGTTCTGCCACCATTTCACACACCCTCTAAAGCGAAAGCTAACAGCTTTTAATTCCTGGTTTCATTCTGTGCTTTTTTACTTGACACACTCTGATATTTGAATAGTGATGTTGACCACCATGTTTGATTATATTCCCATATTTTTCATGCTCATTCTTTCAATTTTGCACAGAGGTGATTGGAATTTCACCTCACATATCGTTTTATTTGGCCATGCTTCTGTTGCCTTTTCTTCCATATCTTTTTCTGATATGGATATGTTCTGGAAACACTTTAGAAAGTGTACACAGCCTATTGCAGATGTTAGGTAACACAAATTAATCTGGGATAAACAAATATGGAACAACAAGCCGCTGAACTGAGTACATTTGTTGCTTCATATTAAACTGTTAGTGACCTAAGATTTAACTTGGTTGATATTGGCTCGAAAGTAATAATACATGGTTTATGCATACATCTCCATTGGAAAACATATTTGCATGCGTGATTACACTTTGGAATAGATCCTGTGATTTATAGTGTAATTGAGTTGTATGATTTAGGTATAAAACATTTACCGGTCCCTTCTGCTACTTAAATAAAGGTACAGAGGATGAAAACCAGACTATGGGGAAAATAATGAAGACATTTTTTGAAAACACATGGAACCTTTTGGAGTACAATAAAGTAACCAGTAATTACAGGTATACTATATTTCTCCTTTTCCTCTAAAATGCCAATTTATTACTCCCTTGTTTCCCAAGGTCTTGTGTTTTGGGACCAGTGCATTATCACTACTGGATTCACACAATGAAATAACACTGAAGATGACTGGTTGTATTTTATTGTGTCAGCTAGTCATTACTAACAAAAATAAATTTTCCAAAGGACATGTAATACAAACAAACCCTGTATTATAACCAAAAATCCAATATTTACCAAGTGTGACTCACATAATCAACCCTGTCTTCTACAAAATAAGTTTGCATATCATTTTGTAATTTGCCACATCAAATACATTTAGAAGGAAGTGCTATGCAGCCCAACTTGTGCTGGGGGGGGCACATTTAATATCTATTTATTTATTTAGTTTTTTGACCAAACCTTAACACTTGTTGGTCTCAGGATGAAAACCCCTCCAGTGCCAAAATTGTGTGGCCAAATGTAACAGATTCTAATGTGTGGGAACTGGGAAGGATTTGTGTCCCTTAGAAATCCATACTGAGGCTTAACACTACTGTAAGATATAAAACAAAACCTTCAGTTGGTCTTCTGATTTTATTAGAATAACTAGCAGAAACTCAGAAAGTATTTCAGATGCAGTAACGTTGCATACTTGCATTAAATGTGAAATCACTCGCATTAACAGATTTAAGTTTTAGAAGACATTTATCACAAGGTGATGACTTTGTAACCAAGGTTTCAGCTTATTTGTAATGAACAGAAATGACATCCCTGAGTGTGGAGCTCATATAACTCATAGACATGCCAGTCTGAATCTTAATTAATACCTGCAGTGGAAAAGAGGACAATTTACTGCACTGTATCTACCACTTTTTTGTTAAATGGAAAACTTCCCCAAATAGTACAAACGAAGCAAAAAAATATCACAAGATGCCCAAAACTAACTTTACCCACTGGATCTGATGGAAACACCGCCCAATCTGGCAACACTGACGCTCATTTTACAACTTTACCAGCTCCTATATGAGTCTAGTTTGATCCAAGAACATAAATAACTAAACCCTTTGTTTCCTGGAAAAAAGATGTTCCCACCGAATATTATTCTGCCAGCACTTAGGTTTCTCTTCAATGTAACTGGTGAAGTAAATAAGTAGTACCTTACTGTAATTTTTCTAGAAAGTAAAAACTTAATTCAAAGAAAGTGATGAAGGGAAACGACAGATCGGAGAGATGCGTGACACATTTAGCTCATGATCTGAGCCTCACATCTCTTGGCAACGAATGAGGTCATTTTAAGTGGAGGGGCTTCTCTCTTCCAAAAATCTCAATTTGGACCCGCTACCGCCTCTGGCTCGAGCACATACATCCTCCCCCCCTCCCGTGAGCGGAAGCTGAGCCATTAGGAGCCAAGGCTGTAGAAGGGACAGAAGAGACCGGAAGAATGTTACTGAATGTTGTTACGCTTCTCAAAGTACTCCAAAAATCTAACCCATGTTTCAACTCTTAACATGTAATAAAAACTAAATGTATTACAACTTTTTCTAAGATTTCTCATTATCATTATTCCCCTAAATTATATTTCCAATCTCTGCTGTACTCCATGGTTTATTGAATAACAGGATTACACTCAAAAAGAGTCAGAGTGGTCATGCTGTACCTTCAACCTCTGAAAACTGTGTGCACTGAGTGGCAGAGAACAAAAAAAAAAGAAAAGAAAAGAACCTGTCATAGTGTACAATAGTAATGTTGTTTTGCTTTTTTTGCCTTTCTGCACCGTTTCCAATGTATCAAATTATTTTTAAATGGCAGGGGATGTGACTAAAAGTTTTCCGAATGTGTCAAAACATCTAAATGGTTCCGTAAATTGCTGTCAGACTTGTCCTTGAATGGTGTGTTCCTTGTTTTTCTCCCGTCTCTGTGTAAATTGCAGTGCATTGTGCATTGTGCCTGGACGTCGACTTAAAAAAAAAAATCAGAAGAAAAAAAATAAGGGACAAGTGCAATGCATATTTCTAAACCTTTTCCATTAAACATATATCATTGACTTTTCAACCTGTGCTTTCTCAGAAGAATTGAAGCATACCAATCGCGGTCTTTTATTCCACTAATGGCAAACAGCACAGTTTGTTGTGTGTTGTTGTAAGCAGCAGAGAGTCACAACATGCCCACAAAACGTCCTCACAATGGAGCGGTAGGCCTATTTAATGTGAATCCCTTTCAGCCCATTTTATTAATTTCCGCCTATAATGGACTGAATTGATTGCTCAAAACCTCTGAAGCTCAAAGCATCAGGGCTGTATGACCAAAGCACAAGAGTCGGGGAGGATAAGCAAACACGCCCAGAGACGGACAGCGGACTAATGCATGAGGGGCATTCTGCTGAGGTTTTACTTGATGAAAGCAGTGTCCCTAGAGTATGTTTTCACCCACAAAAGTACAAACAATCAATCTGGTCCACGGATAAGATTGAGGACAGAGTAAGGCCAGTGTTCGACCGCACCATTTCTCTTAATGGCAGATTGTCTTTTTTTTGCTAAGTGCTCTGCTTTGGAGACGTCCTCGCTGAGCCACACAATCAAGATGTTGTGTTTATTGTCCCTCCACCCACTTGCGGTGCCTCTTGATTTTGCCCCGCTGCGGTTCGAGCCTTAAGGAAATGTATGCAAATTTTTCAACCGATACTGTTTTTCTCTGCAGGTGTTTGCATCAGATCATTTCTAATGGATGCATGAATATATTAAAGTCTAAACTTTATGAGGAACAAAAGAGAAGTTAAATTTGATGCGGCTAAGGTCTTAAGCTCGTTCTGACGCAGATTACTTTTCTAAAATGACATTGCTCGGCTTAGATTTATAACACATTTTTCTAAATCCCATTTGGTTCAATAAAGGACACAACAATATCTTGTTACTACTATGCCTGGCTGCTGATCTTTTCTTCTCAATATTACAAGAAAAGAAAATGAAAGATCTAAATGTTGACCATTTCTTAACCTGAAATGCTTGCCTCGTGGATATAACAGATCTACGACATCAATAAGCCGGCTTACTTAAAGAAAACACAGTGTTTTGTCAAATTACTCCAGGGATTGTTCATTGCCCTTGGCCTCTCTCTTCCTTCCCCTTTAATGAAGTTTTAGTATGTAATGAGCTCAACGACGAATGAAAAGGGTTTTTTATTTTTCTGTCTTCTGGATTGTTTCTGCCTGAACAGGCCAGTGAAATACAGTGTAGTGAGTTGTAGAACAATGGAGTCCAGTAGGTTTACTTCTCTCACGTTGATGGTGCCAGCTTTTGGTGCCTGATAATGGCATGATGCATTAGCCGTTCTCCATGGATCTGCATTTTTTTTTTTGCTGGAACTTGGCTCTTTCCACCGCGCTCCAACGTTTTTCATCCCGCTTTCCCCTTCCAAACTACTTCTGCTGCTTCTGTCTCAAAGCAGTAATGGCACACAGTCAATGATTGGATATATTCAACACACAAGAACACACAGGTATGAACAATTTTGTGAACACTGGGCATCACCTCCCTTGGACTCCACAGTCAATTTGCTCCACAAAAGCTTGACTCCACGGTTTTTAATTTCAGGCAATGTTTTACCTAAATCATAACAGATTTTAGGATTATATCACATTCATTATGTGTAATATACTGTATAAGTGATGCTACAGTAAGACGTTTGTAATGTTTTTATCAACAAACCATCTTGATCTTTTTCTCTCTGTTCTTTTTTTTTTAAAAGCTGCAATTCTGCTCGCAGCATAAACAAGTTATGAACACAATATTGACATATTATTACATGTTAAGGTGAAACGAAAATTGAATATTGTTAAACATTTATAGTCTTTTAGCTCTGTTTTTTGGTCTCTTAACAACTCCTGAAGGGAATATCTGTCTGTTTAGCTCTTAAGTGCTCCACCATGTTCACCATCTACTCGCTAACAGTGTCTGTCTGCTGCTTGCGGCTGAGCGGGTCGTGTACAGTCAGTTTTAAGAGCTTTTATCTCAAAAAAACTGTAAAAAAAAAACTCAAAAAAGCCTACTATAAGAGCGGTGAGATTGAGGGTGTTTCGTACTGCTAAAACAATGAGCTGGAGATCGGGGTGATAATTCTATGTAGGTTTGTCACTACAAGCAAGCACTTTCATATTATCTTCATATTCATATGTTGTCATTTGATACACTGTTGTTATCATATATATTTTTGATTTAAACATACTGTTTGCAAAGAGTGAAAATGAAACTCAACAAGGCACTTTTCTTTGGTAGACTTAAGTTATTGCTCTTAAATAATAATCTTCTAAATAATATTATCTGGTACAAGTATAGGTCACAGCCTAGGTCTCTATTGTTGGAAAATACAAAAACCCAAAGTATACAAAACATATTCATTTTTACTGTTAGTGTGTCCATATACACACACAGCCCAGAATTAATAAAGAAATATCTGCTCTCAAAAATTGTGAGATTTTGTTTATTTCAAAATCAACCTGTTACTCTGTTTATCAAATCTAATAAAGTCACAAACATTGACCTCCAGACGTCTGACGCAAAGAGACGACATATTTGGGTAAAACCCTGCTTCTGTAAGCTGACGTTTTAAGAAATGATTAAATTAGTCTTGACACATTCCAGCGAGTTGTCATACATTTTGATGTTGTTGTGTTGGACTCAGAGGTGGTAGAAAAGGCAAGGGAAATGGCTCTGTGTGTGGATGTGTTTACCCTGCAGAACAATACAGTACGCTGTTGAGTATTCATGTAAATGTAAATGTGAATCATTTAAAGAGTGAACTATTCACAGAATGCCAAAGGTAAATAAAATAGAGATGCATATGTGTAGATGGTTCTCTGAGTGCAAGGCTTTAGCCATGTTATTAAAAAGAGACCTACATCACTCACTGTTATCAACTTTCGTGTTCCCTTGGGAATTCATTTAGATCCTTCAGTTGTCCCCTCCGGTTAAACAAAAAGAAAAAGAAAACACAGCTAGAACATCAAAGTTGCTGTATTTCTCACATTTCTATTCACAATCCTACTCCCCGTGATGTGTAACTTCTGAAAAGGCATGAAATAATAATCTGCAGGTGTGAAAAGGGTTCCTTTTCTCCCTTGACTACCCAATTAAACAGAAATAATGTCTGAGGGGGGCCGTCTTAAACATGCTCTACTGGTGGCAGAATAAGCAACAAGTTCCAATTGAAGCCCGGTGTTAGAGAGCACAAAAAAAAACCTGCCCCGAGCATGTACAGTCAATTTCATTTTATTAATAGCCCTAATGCCGTACAGAACACAGAGATGATTCATACCTAAATTGCAAATGTGTAGATAATCTTCTGCCCACCAACACGGTGTTGAGATGCCTCTCATGTCCCACTGAAGCACTCTAAAACATCTGAGCATTTCTCTTCAAAAAAAGAAAAAAACAGATTGATATGGTATGATATTTCTAAAGATTTGATTTGGTCCAGCAGCCTGTGACTGTGCTGTACATGCAAACGCTGCATGCTCCAACGCTTTTTCAAAAGTGTGGTGTGTGATATGTCTGTGTGTGGCTGAGGTAGTCGCGTCGAAACTGGCACAGTATATCACAATGACATTATGGAAGAAATACGTTTGTTGCTATGGAGGATGTCAAGTCAACCATCCTGAAGAGTTAACATCTCTGCATGGATAACAGCACATGACTGTGATATGCCTTTTTTAATGTTTGTATCCGATATGTGTGCCTTTCTCGTGACATATGCTGGATGCAAAATAGATTACACGGAGAGCTCGTTTCAAGAAATATAGGCCTATAGCAAAATATCAAGAAAAAAAATATGGAGAGATTGAAAGAATAAAAAAAAGAGAAAAATGCAAGAAGTAAGGAAAAGGGTAAAAACAGAAGCGAAGAAAGTAAAGGAAGTAAAGGAAGCGACAAGAATAGAGTGTTTGGATAAAAGGATGACTAAACCCAACTCCTCGGAGGGTGAGAGCCAATCTGAAAAATGATTGGTTGACTTTCCTGGGGCAAAGCTCTCTTTGCTCACATCAATAAAACATAAACATGAATAAATGCACCGCTTTTTTGCGCTTCCAGGGTCCTTACTTAATTTCATGTATGCAAGTGAGCGATGATATGCATGGAAAACTGTATTTACCTAGAAGGCTCAAAATAATTCTGGGAGCCATTTTGTGTTTGTTTGCTCCCTGTATTTACATAAATGCAAGGCTGCACCATAAACTCTCAAAATATGCATCTAATGCGTCTTTATTGGTCGGGCTCCCATGGTTGTAAGTCGCCCATCTGGTGTGCAAGTCATGTGCCCTCCCTGCTGGTTGGTGCATTTGCATGTGTATTCTGGTGGTTGATTCCCATTGACGTGAGCCACTGATGCACAGCAGCCTATCAATAATGCTGTAGACGTGGGAACACACAGGCTTCACTGATGTACTCTTGATGTATCCACTTAGGGACAAATCATCCTAACAGTCATCTGCCTCACTAGTCTGTTGGTCCCAGAGGTAGATCTTCACTGACCCAATTCATGGGGTCAGTTTTTGTTAATGAGCCAACCACGCAAACACGTTGACAAGAGTGAAGACAGAGCTTCTAATTACAATTACAGCTCGGTTGCTAAGAGGCTCCTTATTATTAAGCTTTTGCCATTTGAGGCTATTTTTAGAAGGTGCCGTACATTCTCAACTCATTTCATGAGCATTTGACCGAATTGGATCCATGTGCAAAATGGTCCGAGGGATTGAAACCCACACTTATCCGTTGCTCACTCAAATAATTTACAGTGCTGCATATTTGAATCCCTCTGGCTGGGAATGAACTGCCTCTGGTTTCAACACTGATACAATCAATTCCAGATTAAATTGAACCAGTATAGTATTTATTACCGTCCCGTGACACGGAGTCATTGCTATAAGCAAAAGAGAACTGAAGAAACAAACGACGACAGTTTTGTCAGTTTTTCTATCATATCTAATTTTCAAAGCGGGCAATTAGGCCAAACATCACAGCCATTTAACTAAGTCTGTACTCCAAATTGATTCAGACTCCTGCGTTGGACCTTGCAGACATGGTGCATTTAGTTATGCAAATGCTTATCTCTGTGTGTGATTGGTTAATTAACCTGTAATGCAGATAGTCCCAGCCATGCACTGTGGCGGTTTGATGGCTAAATTGTGGGTCAATTGGGTTTTAACATTTTCAAAGCAGACTTAGAGGCATGTCTTTGTTCCTCTGAATCTCATGTTGCTTCTTTCGGTTTAATGACTTGTTCCGTGGGTCCCAGAAGGTTAATGTGTTTAAACTCACTGTAATTGAGCTTTTGACCTACCTTTCAGGCTTAAACAAAATGATTCATATTCTGCCATGTTCCTGCTCCTTGATTGTTATTATCTCCTATTCCTTCTCTCTCTCCCTCCATGCCCATGCCCTTAAATCCCTACCCTGAGCCCTCCCTTTCCCATCCTGAGTTATGAGCATCCCCATGGGAAGTCATTTATAATGCCATTGGAGTGACAATAATTTGTTTTGCACACCATTTCACTCTGCCCTCTGTGCCTTGGCAGGCTTTTATGGGCTTCATTTTTGTTTTCCCACAAACACATTGTCCAACCCTCTTCAAGAGAACACGCAAAAGCATTTAGCCTAAAACTGGAACTGGACATCTTCCAAAAATGACCAAAAAGAAATGACAACCTCTCAGCAGTTTTGAGATCAACACTTCCCGGTGCTTTTTGCAACTAAACCACTCTACTACTTTAAAAGGTAAAAGATTGACTGAAGTAGAAAAAAGTAAGACGGAAAGATGAAGGAAATTGGAATGGGCGGTGCAGCTACTGACTGCATTTATTTTCATTGTTCAGTGAACAATTATGTTCAGATTTTGCTGTCATGTAGGTATCATTCCACATGAGATACAGACACAATTTGACAGCCCACTTGGATTTAAAAAATTTAAATTTAATTGAAGATACTGCCACCAGCCGACTGACAACTTTCTGACATCTTGAGGATTACTTGTCATTGGGATAATGAACTGTGTGGAGCTGATTCTTATTAGTAAAGGGATGTAGCAGACATTCCATGTCATTAGGGTTTAGATGGGTAATGTATGCTGGTGGTGCACTTATGCTTTTTAGTGCAAACGCTGGCATGTAATTACATATGTCTGTTGCGTTTATGTTGTAGGTAATCCTGATCTTGACTAAGCTGTACGACTTCAACCTGGGGGCCGTTACTGAGAGCTCACTTTGGAGGTAAGCTTGTTTCAAATCATTCCCATTTCACCCTTTCCATCTCAATAGAAAGGTTGTGGGATCATCGTAGGGATTTTATAAAAATGCAAAAAGCACCGTGCTTAAAAACAAAGAGAGTAATATATTCATAGAGAGAGCAGTATGTTGGGAGTATGATTTATAATGTTTTCACTTGCTAGGATATGAACAATCACGTTACCCAGGGAGCCAATATAAAGTATGTTTTAATAAAGCAATCTGAAGTAGTTCAGCATGAGGCATCTTCCTCTCTGCTTCCTCCCGTCCCATAAATAACACAGCTGAGACTGCAACAAACTAGAGAAAGGCCCGACCTGCTTTCTGTCCGTCACCAGAAAGGAAAGTATTTGAAAGACTATTCTTTTGAAAGATAAACGGGAAGACTTATCTGAGGGAGTCTTTTTTGCCGATCTCTCTTTTCCTCTGACCTAGAAACTTCCTGATGGAGTTTTGGTTTTATTGATAGTCATCCCTGACCTTTTTTTTCAGAAGCAATTGACATGCAATTGCTAGTGTATAGCTGTAGTAATTCTATTCGGTATGTATTGAGAGGCGGGTAACAGTGCCCTGTCAGGTCATAAATAAGAATGGAATTCATTAAGGATTATACCATAGAGGCCAATCCAGCCTCTGATAAAGCCTTTATTTTCTCACCTCTCCCACATAGCCTGCAGAAAACTCATTTCATTCTGAAACACACGTGAATCAGTCCACAAAGCAGAGAGTTTCAAATTAATATCTGTTTCACCAGAGGCGCCGCTATGATTTACACCCGACTTGACACGTTTTGAAATC
Organism: Hyperoplus immaculatus; assembly: GCA_949357725.1. Classification (NCBI taxonomy): domain Eukaryota; kingdom Metazoa; phylum Chordata; class Actinopteri; order Uranoscopiformes; family Ammodytidae; genus Hyperoplus; species Hyperoplus immaculatus. The sequence goes on along the minus strand of OX442358.1, from coordinate 24,919,238 downwards.
CCATATTGTGTACAGGAGGTCTTCCATCATCAAGGTGTCTGCTTAACAATGGCACCAGGAGTAAATTAGAATGTACCCGCGGGGGATGCACACAGGCTCTTAGAAGGGGTATTAGAAAAAAAGCAGTGATTTTGATGTTATGAAAAGAAACAAAAGTAAATGATTTCTGTGATAACACAATAAATGATTTATGACTTCAGCTCCAGGCAGCTGTTGGTGGTGAAATTCGATGTGCAGATCAATGGGTGATGCGCAGAACGAAGCCATTTTAACACACACTCAAGTCCCTTTTGTGTTTTGGGGGAACGCTGCTTATTTTCCACTAAGTAAACGTCAACGATGTATTGATATCGTTTAGGAGGCTTTTCTTTCACAGCTATACAGTCAAAGACAGGAGTGCTGAAAAGAGTACTTAGGCACATATACAAATGTGTCAAGGGGGAAGTCTTTGAAAACAATGTCAACAGCAAACGGGACGATTCAGATTAATGCACAGACAATGATAGCAGACGCCGGGTATCTATCCAATTATGCAGGGAAATTACATTTGGAGGCACTCAGGTAGAACTGAGAGTGTGGATTGGCTGTTTGTGCCGAGGAGCAACACGAAGATTGAGATGACAAACACGTCCACCCCGCTGTCACGGGATGCATGGACTTGTAAGGAACAGGCAGTTCTTTGAAGAGCAAGTGTATTTACATGTTACAACAGTCTTAAATGTTGGATTTCTTTTCAACATTAATTAAGTAGTCAGGGCCAAGAACTGAGCCGTTTTCTTTTTATCTGCTTTTTTTTTAACACATACAATAAAGGAATAAATACTTTAATCAGATGCAGAGAGAACCAGGATCATTTTAGCACTCACTTAAGAAAATTTCACCTCCAGGCTTCGGTACGGTTGTCTTTTATTTCCTTCTTGTTATCTTTACTAGTTCAAACATCCATTTGCATGAAAGGAGAATGTCCTTATGTACTTTAAGATGTAAGTGTGTTTACCACTTATGAAGTTGTTACATTAATGGACCATGCCTATGTTGGATGAATTAGCCCTGTGAGTACACATTGCATTGACAGTATATGTCCCTGACTGCTGACCTTTTACCAAAAGCACATCTGAAGTTCATGAATTGATTTCCTACCTTGAATGGCAACTGCATTACATGTCAGCATGAATATCAGCTTGAAAAGACTTGAGACTTGCTAAGTGAATGTATAGTCTGTGAAATGTGTTCTGTCAAAGCTACAGAAAGCTGCTTGTAGTTAGTTGCATGTAGGAAATGCCTAATGAGCGTGTCAACCTCTTAAAAGCAGAAAGTTCACATCATGCTTCCTTTTTGATAACTATATTTTCTTGATGGTTGTCAAACTGTGGTAGCAATGCTCAGAGTTTCCCTTTAATGTAGGAGCAAGGAAAAGTTTTCAGATTACCCCCCCCCCCCTGGGCCAATGTATTTCTTCTGAAAAACACCAAACTTTTTTTCTAAATGTTATGATATGCCAAAGGTAACCTGTGGAGTTTTATTGTTAACCCAGTTATTTTTCTTTTTTATTGTACTGTATTTCCTTCCCCAATAGTTTGTAGTGATATGTATCCTGTTGCCTGAGTGCTTATGCATGAACATGTGTGTCCTCAAACTCGTGGCAGGCTTTTGTGAATTTAAAAAACAGTAGCTTATACATGCAAGACTGCAAAAAGGTACTTTATGACTAAAAAATAAAGACAAAAAATAACACATTAGCATGAAGCTGGTCTCTTTTTGAAAATTGATTTTCATTCCATAAAGCAAAAGGTGCCTGTAAAAGCCTTAAAAATTTGATTTTTTTTGGAGATGCAGTCACATTAAGAATATCTTATTTGAAGTTAATGGGCTAAAACATACAAAACCACTGGCATGGGCTTTTAAATCCGTCTCAGGCGGGTCTCTAATGGATCTTTCCATCAAACATGCAACATGTTTTTTATTTTTTATTTCCAGGTCTATAGATTATGGAAGCACTTACACCAAACTCAATGACAAAGTGGGCTCAAGGACAGTTTTAAGTTACCTCTACGTCTGCCCAACCAACAAACAGAAGGTCAGCATTTCTCTCTTTTGCTTTTATCTCTCCGTCTGATCTCGCACAAGCGTAGTTCCGACAATTTAATTTTTCTTATTATTTTCAAATTGCTGCCAAATGACGCTATCTCTGTCTCTCTTCCTCTTCTAATGCTATATCTCTGGTCTGGCCCCTCGGTACTCTAGATAATGATGCTTAGCGACCCAGAGGTAGAGAACGCTGTTCTCATCAGTTCAGATGAAGGGGCCAGCTTTGAGAAGCATCCCATTAACTTCAACATCCTGAGCCTGCTCTTCCACCCGGCGCAGGAGAACTGGATACTGGCTTACAGTCATGACAGCAAGGTATAGCTGAGTGAATCCGTAATGAGACTCTAGGAGGAAATAAGATGACATGCCATGCTGAATCCATATCCTGTGTTCAAATCTTTAAAGTTTCCTGGTGATTTCCACTGTGGATGTGAGGACAGCTGTGCCCGCTCATTAACACAAACTTCCTCCTTAACCTTTTAAGTGTGATAAGGATCTGTCTAATTTTATCTTGCAGCTGTACAGTTCAATGGACTTTGGGAGGAAATGGCAGCTCGTTCACGACAACGTGATGCCAGGCCGATTCTACTGGTATGATTATGTGGTTTCAAATGATAAGTGTTTTGTACAGCGATCGATTGCAATTTGCATAATGACAGCCTCTGTGACCCTATGCTTGCCAGAAAGCTCTGGTGACCTAATGTCATAAACACATCCCTCCCATGGCACTCCAGCTTAGAACCTGATTATATCCATGTCACGTAGACCCCCAGGAATATTGTGCTTCTTTCCATCGCACAAACATGACATGCTGTTCTTGTTCTCGCTGTCATTTAATAATCTGGACCGCTCGGGCACAAGGCAGTGAATACTGATGCAAGACCGTTTATCCCTGTTTGTCATGATATGTGTCATACCCAAGTGTGTTGTTCTAGCCGGGGAAAGAGAGGACATTGGTTATTGTTAGAGGACGCCGCCTCTACATGTATGAACAGCAAGACGTTTTGATGAATAAGGAGAGCGCGGCGGGTATAGTGGCTTCCCAAACAATTCATCATGGGTGCTCTTATTGGAACCATTCCGTCACGCGCACATTATGTCAAATAGTGTTTTTTCAAAACAATGTTGCGACCACCGACAATCTCATAACACACATTTGCTTTGGTAGATATGTCATGGGAATAGCTGATATTTTTCTTCCCGCCCCCCACTCCCTCTTGTATAGTTTCCTTTGTTGATACTTTGGTGAATTGAGATTAATGGCTGCTGGAGGCTGCGATTCTACAATGACTGATTTAAGGGGAGATAAAGAACATCTTGCTCTGTGTTTCACACAATGAGGATGTCTATCTACAGCTGTGTTACCCAACCTGCGATATACCTCCTCCCTATCTCATATTCCCCTTTTTCTTTCCCATCTTCATCAACCTGCTGTGTCCTCTTCCTTACACTCTTTCCAGGGCCGTAATGGGGCTGGACAGAGAATCAGACGTGGTCCACATCGAGACGCGCATCGCCAAAGGCCGTAAGTGCCACACTCCAGGCCACTGCAGTAGCCAGACCCACAGGACCTCTTTTTGCCTCTCATTTAGAGCAAGGTCACGGGGAAGATGAGACCCGTTCGGCTGTTCAGATTGGTCCCTGAAGTCTAGCAAGGCAGAGGTGTCTCCTGACAAAAAAACTGAGAGTTTTAGTGGGTTGATGGCTGCTTCTTCTCCTTAATCTATCCCCCGTGTCTCATACAAAACCTAAGTTCCCCTATTTCTAAACATGTTTTATTCTGTCAAAGCAATTATAGGGGTTTCCCGCATTGGAAACATTTTTTATATTCCTCCTGTGGTGAGCAAATTAGCACGCAAAGCCGTATTATCTCAGAGAGATCTTAAGCATCCTAAACTTGTTTAGTGGCGTGACAGCTGCTGCTGTATTAGTCTTGAATGGCAGTGAATTTGGATGCAAAAGGGACGACTCTTTCTTGTAATAATTGTTGTTTTCTTCATTATTTCCATAGTTGCCCAAGCGTAAAGATGTTTCTTATATACTATTGATGTTCAGCATATGCACAGGGCCTAGCAGCTCGTGGGCATACACATTAAGGATGATTTTGAAGCTAAATGGGTGTAATTTACTTTGGATTGATTCTCTTTTTTCTCTTTCCAGGCGCAGAGTATGTGAAGTGCAGAGCCCAACGATGCACAGAAGGCAACAGACAGTACCTCTTCCCTGGTCATGTGGACACCAACTCACTGGTTGTGCAAGATGAATATGTTTTCACACAGGTTTGCATAGAAATAGTACTACTTTGCTTGCTATAACTAAACCAGTTGAATTCACCTTTTCAGGCAAAGGCTGCTGTCTCTGTGAACTTTAATTTTAATTTTTTTTATTTTTATTTTTTCTTCTCTTATGCATGCAATTCATGCTTTTCCATCATATCCTACATAATGGCTTTCCCCAGCACACCTGTTCCCCACTGGCCCAATATGTGTTTTGATTATGTTTTGTCTCGTTCATGTCAAGGCACGCTCAGTGTTTGAGTTTCCACACAGACATGCTCCATGAAAAATGTGTTTGCTAGCTGAGGGCACACGGCCCAGGAACTGTGAATACTAGACAGGTTGGTGTCCTCATTACCATTCACTTCGACTTTGACTCCAATTAGACAGCTGCAGTCTGGGGTCATTACAAGAAATTTAATTTTCCAATGCCCTCCACTGTCATTGATTTCCATGCACAGCTAAGTAATTTCTTTTTCTCTGCCAGTCAGCCTTGACGCATTTGGTCATTCCGTAAGTTTCAAGAAAAAAAAAATCGAAAAACTAAATGATAGTTATTTTCTTGGGCTCAGTGTTTGTAGCAATTTATTCTGCACTCTTGAATAAACACCCCTAGATGGTCACCGTTTGTTCTGTAATGTATTTATCCAAAGATTTAATCTTTTGATATGATACGATGCTGCAGCGGCAAGACTTTAGCGGTGACCCAGTTTCACTTTCGGCACATTCACTTAATCCACAGACTTGATTGGAATGGCTGTGATGTAAGGGTGGAAAATGTGTGACAAAAATACACATCACATGCCTGGTTGGTTCGGAAAATGGTGATTCAATAAAATGGCCTCCAAATTGCATTCAGTTGAGATGAGATTGACCACAGAGGCTGAGGCAGACATGAGGAAGATGCTGGTGAAAATAACTGGACATAGAGTGTCTGCGCCAAAGAGCTGTGGTGGCACAGATGACTTTCTTGTGACTTTCATTGCTCGGGGCAGTTGGATTTAACTTGACAAAGAGTAATGAGGTTATCGATTGGGCTACAACGAAATAAGCAGTCTTCAACACCTCCAAAGTCTCTTGGGAGAGAGGGAACAGCCAAGTGCAACATCCTCAAAAATGTGGCCTGGGAAAATGCAGCCCATTGATTTTCGATAGATTATTCCATTAGGGCCCTAATGTAGTGTGTTGGGAGACAAACGCCATCCTTCTAGTTGATTAGAAAATAAGCAATCAAGTAGTGTTGCCCTGGCTCTAAGTGGATGGGAAAGTGTTAGTGCATTAAGATCTTTAGGACACACTGTAGATAAAGCCAACACAATTTTCAGTGCCTCCTAAGCTTTAGGCTCATTGAGATAATGTTCTGTTGTGCTGATCATTTTAGTCTCCTTTTTTTCGACATGGTGGAAAGCAGAGTGAAATTGCAGTTGTTTTATCAACTCATTCATGCGTGGTCGATTACTACTTGTCCTCAGAGGGACATTATGGCTTCATGTACTCATTTCACAACATACAGTCACAATTTGGATGTTGCCAAAGCATCTCATATCGTCTTGTGAAAAAAACCAACCATACCCATTTTTTGCTTTATTTTTTATTTTATTTTAATCTTAATTTTCCAGGCAGTCTGCATAGATCTCTCTCTGTAGGGGAGAAACTTATACTAAAGGGACTAAATAAAATAAAAATGTATAATTGGAGAAAAACAAGTGAAGTGACAGTGAAAAAATGTGCATTTGGTCTATTTAAAGATTGACAAAGCTTTCTACCGCTTCATTTACAAAGGTAACCAAGTCAGGACAGGCCAGCTACTTCGTCTCCTACATGAGAGAATCCTTCAAGCGGATGAAATTACCTAAATATTGCCTACCAAAGGTAAGCGCCGAAAAATCATAAAGAAACATGATTTTATTTTGTCTGGGATCACTTTTTCTTTCCTTTTTGTCATAGAAATCAAGTCAATAAAACAGTTTGTGAAGAAATGTCACACTTGATTATGTCGCTATTACTAAGCTCCTCCACGGTGCATGGCCTCTCCTTTTAAGTCCCTCTCTGTTCGCCCGTCACACTCACCCCATCTCTCCTTTCATCCGCCTCTCCTCCTCTCTCTCTCACACCGCGTTACAGGACATGCACATTATCAGCACAGATGAGAAGCAGGTAATTGCCGCGGTCCAGGAGTGGAACCAGAACAACACATACAGCCTGTATATCTCCGACTCCCCCGGGGTCTACTTCACCCTCTCACTGGAGAGTCTGAGAACCAGCAGAGGACCCGCCGGTAACCTACTGGTGGACTTTTATAAGGTGCGTGGTTATAGTCGTATACAGTAAATGGTCTGCTGCTGTCAATGCACTGCTAGTTCATATTAAGGTTTTTTCATATACAGTAGTAGAATAAGTCAAAATGGGCACTTGCATTTACCACCGCCCGAGGTGATAAATTCAAATTGCTAACTTTCTCTGATCAACAGTTTAAAATCTTTAAAAAAAAATCTCACATTCAAGAAGCTAGTGCCTTCAACTATTTGGCATGTTTGTATGAAACATGTAACTAAGTACATTCACTCTAATACGATACTTAAGATTTCCATTTCATTCTACCTTGTACTAATGTACTCCACCAGATTTGAAAGGGAAAAGTTGTAATGATTTCTAATGACTTTTCAGAATAAGATTTGACTCACCATAACAAATGCCAAGTATTTCAAATGTGTTGCTTTGTTGAAGAAAGGCAGGGGCCTTTCTGTGTGATGATTACTTTCACTTTTGATAGTTGGAATACATTTTGCTGAATATACAGTAGAATGTACATTAACTTGAATAACATTTTTAAAGCATGACCTATACGTTTAACTATACTTTGAGTAAGTAACACTGTGATGTATCCTATTCTATGGAAGTAAAGGGTCTAGATATTACTTCCACCACAGCTGAGACAATAAATCAATTATTATTGATTCATTCTCTGATTGTCACTAATCAAGTAATCCTTTTAGCTCTAAAGCTTAATGTATATAATGAAAGTCCCTTAGGTAATAAATGCATTTTCTGCTGTTTCACCTTTCGTAGGTGGAGGGGATAAATGGCATGTATCTTGCCAACAAACTGCTGGACAACCAGGTCAAGACTTTTATCACATACAACAAGGGACAAACATGGGCCCTGCTGCCAGGCCCTGCCACTGATGTTGCTGGGAATAACCTTCACTGCGTGCTGGTGAGCCTTTGGGCAGGACAGAATGAATGCTCTTATTCATGCGGAAATGAGTCTTTTGACATATATCATTCATCAAATGTTTCAACCTCATCAGCAGTGGAGCTTAGGATGCTCTTGGATTCCGAGCCATATTTGCACAGGGCCAGGTGCCAGCCTCCGCATCAGCTTTCCTCCTTACCCCTCCTAAATTGCCAAGGAGATGCTCGGCTGGAATATTCATACTATTAGTGTAAGGCACGGGGTGTCATTGCCTTTAGTTTCAGGGGTCCAGACTTTCCATTAACCTTTGTGATTTAAATTTACTACCTGTAGGCACGCTGGACTAATGAATGTTAGATTACACTGAATTACATTATGTGGCCGTGTTGTTATTCAGCAGGTATGATATTCACCTAATCCACTCAATACTTTTTTTTAAGACCATCTAAAGTAATGGGCCATTTATTTTAGTTAATAGCAGTCGACGTGTCTATGTCATACAGATGTCCATTTTGCTCGTATCTGCTTTCTGACCCCGTAACCCCCAACCCCCTCCAGCATAAGCCGCTTGAAAAAGCTTTATTGATGTTTTTCAATGTGCCTCGGTCTGAGAGATGAGCGAAAATGATTTGAATCAATTTTGCCAGTTTTATCAGTGCATCTTGGGGAATTTTAATTACATGCCTTGTTTGCTCTAGAATGAAACAATTAAAATCTGCCCTCGGTGTCCTCGCGAGCCATATTCTCATCTACAGGAAGTGAGAGGAACAAAGTATCTTTGTTCCATGGCTGGTGTTTGAAAATGTTAGCACTTTTCACTGAATGTGGAACAATAGTTTGGAGGCAAAGCTAATTAGAAATTGCGATTGCGAAGAGATCTGTCTGATACATATCGTCTCAACCGGTGCTGTATTGGAATATGTTTTCTTGACAGCCATTCTGCTCGCTGCATCTTCATCTGGAGATGTCGGAGAATCCCTACACGTCCGGGCCGGTCACCAGCAAAAAGTCGGTACCGGGGATAATTGTGGCTGCAGGTAGAGTTACCTAAAGGACGTGCATTTCATTTATAAATCAAACTGATCAGATTAGACCAGACCAGAAGTGGGGAGACTTTTTCTAATTTGTTTTCATCACCACAGGTATCTCTCTCAGATAAATGAATTGTAGCGGTGCAACAAAACAAAACACACAAATCCAATCACACATTGCCCTCTTTCTGTCATTGAAATCAGATACCGAAACTTCAACTCCTAAATCTCATATTTTGTGTATTATGATAATTTGGTTATAGTAAGTCATAGACGTGTCCTCCAGTGGGGAAAAAAATTAGGACATGCACGCATTTACAATAACTCAAAGATTGTATCAGGTGATTGAGGTGTGTGTTACGGAGTCTTTTGCTATGTAAATGCACTACCGAGTGAAATTATTCATGTGTTTGTGCTCAGGGAATATCGGTGCAGAGCTGTCCTCTACCAACCTTGGGATGTTTATGACATCTGATGCAGGCAATAGCTGGAGACAGGTGAAGACTAATCTGGCTCTTAACATTATTTACCTTGAACAGATTATGCATTTATGTTGAAGTTGTGTGTTGTAGTGACTGGAGAAAATTTATTTTTTGTTTGATTTTTTAAAAATGTGCATCAATCCAGATTTTTGATGAGGACCACAACGTTTGGTTTCTTGACAATGGAGGGGCTCTGATGGCCGTCTTACATGCGGTGACACCAATTCGACACATATGGTAAGTGTGGCCACTGTTTCAAAAACAGCTGACGTCATTCTTGCTGTGTGCAGGAAACTGTAGGAGTATTAAGTTCTAGTGGGAACTCGCCTGGGTATAATTTCATTTTGTCCCACTTGTATGGTGCATGTGATTACATTTAATGTTTTGAAAATGTTGAAGTTTGCTTGATTATTGTGTCGGCACTGCAGCTTCACATCTGTCAGAATAATTTTCCAACAGAAGAGGGTCTGTTACAGCTTTGTACCCGCGGTTGGATATGAGGACGGCGTGAGTGCTTTTATGTAAATGCGAAAAGCAGGGTACGATGGAAAATGCAAGCGAGAATGCCCTCGTATACGTGGGAGCTTAGTAACACTGTATCGTTTGATGTCCCCGCTCACTACAGCCCTGTCAAAAGTGATTAAGCTGAGGAAGGTGATTTGAAACCCCCCCAAATCTATTTCTAATGTTACAACCTCAGAGTCATATCTCTCTTTCCTGCACTTCTGTCACCTTCAGAAATGTACCTGCGCCAGGGGAACATTTGTTCTGTTGTTGTTAAGCTGGGTGTCAACCTAATTTTTCACATTGAAGAGAGTCCAAGGCGCTTCATTTTTCAACCGTGTCAAAAGCTAAATGACCCGAAATATATTTTTTCATATTTTTTGAACTTTTTGTTTTTCACTGCTTAACCATGTGTGCTTGAGATGTTTACTGTTATATGCACAGAGACAACAATATATTTATCAACTACAGATTTGATCATGGATGAATTGATGGATGTTTGAACATTTTCTTTTATTTATTTTACTCAGGATCAGTCTAGACGAAGGAAAAAAATGGGACCGTCACAGTTTCTCCTTGGCACCTCTGTATGTGGATGGCGTTCTAATGGAGCCGGAATCTGACAATCACATTATCACGTAAGCAGGAGGCTCAGTAGGTAAAGTCCAGCGGGAATAAGACGAACGTCAGTCCCTGAAGAATTTGCACTTCTGTAGATCTGTAATCAAAGAAAGGGTCTGTCTGATTTCCCCCCCGCTGAGTGAAACTGTTCTACTTGAAGGGAAGGTTATCTTGTCTGACAGCAAATGACAGACTTCACATTTGCAGGTGCTGACGTTGCGTTATTATCATATCTGGTGTCTCTGTATCTCAAGAAAGTCTCTGAAAGTATCTGAAATGGAGATGTTTCTGGGCTATTTCTCCCCCAGTTTCTTCGGACACTTCAGCCATCGGTCAGAGTGGCAGCTGATCAAAATCGACTACAAGGGCCTCTTCAGCAGGAGATGCATGGACGGAGATTATCAGACATGGCACCTGCACAACAAGGTAACGGGAATATTAAACATTATTGATCTAGTGTCGACTTCGAGAGATACTGTACGTGTTTGTCCGTTGTCACCGTAAACACATTCCACTTGCTTAATGCGTGAACAGAAAATCGTATCTGTCCCTCATTTCTTTCAAGGGCTTATTTTTTCAATCTTGTTTTTTCTGTTTTTGATAGGGAGAGCTGTGTGTGATGGGCGAGAAGCAGATCTATATGAAGCGCAGGCCAGGCAACCGTTGCATGCTGGCCCAGGACTATTCCAGGATCTATTCCTCAGAGCCGTGCCTCTGCACAGCCTATGATTTTGAATGGTAATGACTCGCTCTCACTTTCTCTCTCTCCATTTTCTCGACTGGGACCATACTGTAATTCAGCCTTTAATCCTCACTGATCCTTAATTTATTTTGTAACGTGTTTACCAAGCAGCCCCTCTCCCTTCAACATCTAATTCAATTGCTCTTAATTACAGCGGCCTTGCAGACATTTGTAATCACAAACAGAAGTATCAGTTTGCTGTGCTTCATATGCCTTAATATCCTACATCCTATCTTACATTCTATATTTACCGGATAACCACTATGACTGTGTTCATGGAATCTCATTATACTTTTGGAATTATAAATAGGAGTTTGGAACTTTTTTTTCAATGCTGCTGTAATTAGCATAATGTCAAATGACTTATTATAATTCAATTAATAATGAATCTCTTAATGCATTTTGAATATCTTTTATCCATCTGTCTGAAATTCCGTTTGATCCTGCTTGTCTGACAATCATGTCTCCAGTTATGGTCTTAAAATACCCCATGACGCTCCGACTGCGAAAGCATTTGCCCCGCTACAAACGCTTGTGGAGGCTAGATTATTTAGTAGCAGTTGTTTATCATTTTATGAAGTGTCATGTGTTTTCTTTTTTGGCAGTGATTATGGGTGGGAGCGCCAGGCAGACGGGAAGTGTTCTCCTGCTTTTTGGTTTAATCCAAATGGTGCGGCTAAGAGCTGCAGCACCAGCCAAAGTTTCCTTAACAGCACAGGGTAAGTGGCCCCCAATGTTCAATCCATCTCACAACAATATCATTCCATTCCAGCGTGTTTGTCATGTTGTCTCTAGAACACAAACAGAAAAATATGTTGCTTACTTTCTCAATGGTTCAGAAAAAAAAGCTGGAACCTATACTGTTTCTCAATTACATAATACATAATGCTTAGCCGGATTTGTGTATGCAGTAAATACATAATTAAGGATACTCAAAGAGCCCCGTTCGCATACTAAATCTGTGGCCTGTTGATGGACAGAATTGTCGTGAAATTAAGGAGCCGTGTGTTCTGTGAAAAATTCATATAAATTCTTTATTGTGGTGAATGATGGATACAACTGCACTCCTTCATTTGCTGTTACAGTGTAAAATGCATAGTTTCTGCAAGACTGAAGCACAGTAGATATATGCAAAGTTCTATACTATGAAAATGAATATACATAGTAGATATGCTGTTTTTCTAGGTATCTCCGAAGTATGTAAAATGTATTATGACTATCAACTTTTTTATTTTTTCTCCACTTTTTACAATTAAAGGTATCGGAAGGTTTTGTCCAATAACTGTAAGGAGGCCGGGAGGAATGTGTACTCGCCCAGGAGGCAGGCGTGTCGCCCCAGACCACCCCGAGGCCTCCGGCTCTCCACCAATCAGGGAGAGCTCATTGCTACTGTCGGAAGCAACGTTACTTTCATGGTTTACCTGGACGATGTGAGTCATCCACTTTAATGATGCAGATGCAAAGGTTGATTCAATCAATTTACAGCAAGACTAGCATGGCTGCAGGCTCTGTGAGGCTCTACAATATTCTAACCTGCTCACAATGAGAATGTTAAGGCTTTTAGTCATCAAGTAGTGTTTACCATGTACACCAATCCAGGAGGGCGTCTTAGCCTGCTTGCATGTTCGCTAAATACTAATTACAGATGAGGTAGATGATGGCACTAAATGGAGTCAGACAATCACCAACGTCATTTGGGGGGCATGTGAGGAAACAAATTACATGACAATCAATCCAGTTAGATGGATCCCTCTATGCATGTGTGCACCATAGTTGTTGAGATATTTCATTCTGGACCAAAGTGCTTACCCGACTGACTTACTGTAACAGACAAAGAGTGACAGACAAACAGTGCCATCCCCCAAGAAAATCTCTTATAGTTATGGTTTAGTTTGCTCAGGTTTTGCGATATCTCTGATATTTCTGCTGTCCAGCCCATTACCGTAAGGTCCACTGTCTGGGATATTATATAATATTATTTCAATTGAAAGAGTTTTATTGGCATAAAAGTTTCAAGATCAATGTTGCCCAAGCTTGAAAATAGAATGTGTCAAAATATATTGACAGTAAATAATAACAGTAATATAAACTTTCCTTCTTTCTTCTGTGTGTGTGTGTGTGTGTGTGTGTGTGTGTGTGTGTGTGTGTGTGTGTGTGTGTGTGTGTGTGTGTGTGTGTGTGTGTGTGTGCCTGTGTATGCCTGTATGTATGTTTGTGTGTATGTGTGTATGTGTCTGTGTGTGGGTGTGTGTGTGTGTGTGGGGGGGGGGGGGGTGTGTGTGCGTGCATGTGCCTGTGTGTGTCTGTGTGTGTGTGCCTGTGTGCCTGTGCATGTGCCTGTGCGTGTGTGCGTGCGTGTGTGTGTGTGTGTGTGCGTGTGCGTGTGTGTGTTAGTCTAGGTCATTCACTGCCACATGCTGTGGCATGTTGAAACATAGAGCGAGATCTGCCTCGTCTCCTTCCCCTAGGAGTATTTTTTATTTTTAACTTTGAGGTCATTTAGCTCTTTGAAATCTGAAAATGACATAGTTGAACTTTAAGTTTAAGTAAATGTTATTTATTTATTTGAGTCAGAATTGCATCTCTGTCTCTGCATCACTTGTCGAGCAGTGAACACATATTCTGATTGATTTTGGTTGCCACAATTTTTTTTATGTTCCTTCCTTCCTGGATTGGCAGTTTGTGGTCACTGAGACTGTAGATAGTGAGAATCTGTCAATGCTTTCTATCTCTGACTCTGACAGTAGAGACATATTCTGCCACTGTCTTGAGGCCTAATAACATTATACTCTACTTTGGTTATAAAATTCTTCTTTCGAATGTGTTGCAAATAGGTTTCTTTCACAATCTTCTTTGTGTACAGTCTGATTAGTGTTTGATAAACAGTGTTGTTGTGGGACTGGTCCGACAGTGTCTGAGAGGGAGCAATTAGTCTGATAATACTCAGATCTCACTGTGAACAGTTTCTCCTTGGAAATACTTTCTACTGAGATGTGAAAAGTTGACAGGTTGTTCTGTAGATTACCCAGTACAACAGGGAAACTGTCTCTGGAAAGACAATTTGTTATAAGTATTTAATCTATATATATTTATTTAATTGTTATTGTGTTCACAACAAAAGAAGCCCTGTTGACCTATTGTAATAGTGTAGGAGCCATAATCTCACAGAACAGATATCTCAATACGGGTAAGTAAACTTTATCTGCACGGCGAGATGTCAAGAGCTTTGGATGCTTTTATCAGTTGGAAAGATGCCACCAGACTATATAAACTTCTCCTCCTAAATTTGGGCGGTTTCTGTGACCTCTTTTGCCTATGCAGCTCTCTTTTTTGCCATTTCATCCTTTTCCTTTTCTCAGTTGAATTTCTGTCCCCTTGCATTCATACATCCCCTCATAAAGTGTTTGTGACACCACTTACAGGACGTCTCAGCCCGAGCACTTTGGCGGTGGCCTGTGCTCACTTCACATCATATAGGTATAGTCTAATTGAAGTACCCTGACTTAAGCCGTGTTGACAGGGACGACATGTCTTTCCCTTCTGACCACAGGGAGACTCGCTGAAGACCAGCATACAGCTTGACTTCGGAGACGGCATCAAGATCACATTCTACTCCAACTTGAGCAGGGCTGACGACGGCATCAAGCATATCTACAGAGCGACTGGGATTTACCGAGTGACAGCCACTGCCGAAAACAGCCAGGGATCTGACAGCAGCACGCTGTTTTTACACATCACCAGTATGTGAATAAGAAACCTCATTACTCAGTCCTGCAGCAGTGCGGATAGCATGAACCTCCATCTCTTTCATGGATAGTCATGTTTTTCGACTGTGCTGAATTTCATCCCAGCCATGGTTGTATTACTTTTATGGGTTTTTTTGCCTTTGAAAAATACAAAACACACACTTACACAACTGGAGCTAAATCTATGTCAACAATGATCACAATAACACGCTGTGTTTTGCATGGGGGGTGGATTTCTGATGTGTGCATATATGTATGAAGGTGTGTAATGTAATATATATATGGCTGGCTCAGGTCCAGTGGATCGGGTATATCTCTCCGCTCCTATCGTAGCCATCAGGGGGAAGAAGGCTAATCTGACAGCGGTGGTTTGGCCCAGTCACACCAGAACTGTGACCTTCTTCTGGTGGTTTGACAATAGCTCCGAGGTGAGAATCTTCTCCTCCCACTCCCTCTATCCTTCCGCACTCTTTTCTTTTCTTTTTTTTTTGGGAGGGGGGGATCCTGTTTACTGCAGTCTTTTTTCCATTCTCCCACTCCTCTCTTGATGCACTTGTGTTGTTGTTTATAAAGTATACTATAAATCTACAGAGCTTTCGCACAGATCATATATAAAATTTGACTGCACGTGACTGGCCCTTTCTGGTCCTGGAGGATCCGGCTACGGCTGGCTGGTCTATTTTATTTATCACGTTGATTGTTTTCACTGTAGCACCCCCTCATTATACAGTATGTCAAGGGCTGCTTGTACGGAGTATTCTATATTCGGCTGGGAGAATGAGGGTTTTTCTCTGAAAATCCTCTGTGTTTTTCCTTTTGAAAACCAGCCCATTATAACCTTGGAGGGAAGCATCTCATACACGTTTCAGCAAGGCGGCAAAAACAAGGTCACGGTCCAGGTTGCTTCTGGGAGCAACATAATGCAGGATTCAAAAGTTATAACTGTTAAAGGTGAGTGGTGAAGACAGACTTCAAAGCACTTTAATTGGCGCGTGTTGCATGTAGCATGAATATGCAATATGCCATCTCTGGGAAAGTATGATGCCTCTCGGTCCACTCGGCTAGATGTTGATGTCAACGTGGACTTATCTAATGAATAAAATGTCACGGTGGGCGAACACACAATCTTGAGGAGCAATTAACTTCAAGGCGTGTGTTGCCAAATGGAAAAAGACAAAACTGCACATCAGATTAATCAAAAACCAAACCAGAGGTAGCATTAATATCTAACAAACATCACTTTTCTTTCTAGAGTTCTTCAGGTCGCTGCTGCTGTCTTTTTCGCCGGCTCTTGATGAGCACAATCCTGACATCCCCGAGTGGAGGGAAGACATAGGGCGTGTAGTGCGGACAGCTCTGTCACAGGTACATCAAGTCACTACTGCACTGAGAACTTTCCAGGAGCTAACGTTAGCCACCAGTGGCTTTCAGAGTCATGACTATTTTATACCCATGTGCAATATTGATACAGCAGCAGTCATGATATATTAATGGTCCATGTCAGAAATGTGATATTTTTTTAGTTCACACACATACCATACCATACCAGATGTAGATCACTAGTGTGACTTTGAATTGAAGGTGATGTCAAAATGCTCGCAATGGGCCAGGATCAGTTTGCTGATTTTTTCGTTATTGTTTGACTGATACGTTTAGAAGTATCAGAGCAAACTTTAACCTGCCTAGTGGTGGTATAAGTGCATGTTGTGTGGTCCTGTGTCTGCAGGTGTCTGGGGTTGCGGTTGCTGAAGATCAGCTGCTGGTGTCTTTGTACCCTGGACTTCCAACTACAGCAGAGCTCTTTATCCTTCCTTATGAGCAAACGTCAAGCGAACACAAGAGAAGTAGTGGAGAAGCTCTAGAGATGGTACGAACTATGATTTTGGATATCATGTGATAGCTGTTTCACTTCTACTGACACGTGAGATGATATATTATTCAGTATGAAAAAAAGTACATGAAGGCTGTCGCCAAATCATTCCCTCCAGTAAATAATTAGATCATAGATTTAGTCTCTAAAGGAGCCAACACACCAACAGTTATTAGAAATGGTTCAACATGTCTTTATTTGCTGTTTTGCCTAGATGAGTTAGATCTAAAGCTAATTAATCAACACATTAAATCAGGTCCATTTATTCCATGCAAAATAGAAATGTTAGAATTATAAATGTACTGCTGTAAAATTGTTAATTAGCTGGACTCTCCACCATTCAAACTGCTAAACAAAGTTAAGCTAAGCTAATCGCCTCCTTGCTCAAGCTCCGTATTCCATATACAGTCATGAGAGTGCTCTTATATTTTCTCATATAACTCTTGAAAGAAACATATTGGTTGAACTATTGGATAGAACTACTATCCATCCTAAGGATGTATTTGTTATATATTACCAGTTCTTGATTTTATTATTTTACCCTTAAGAAAGATTTATTTGCATTGATTATTGCCTAATATTGTAAACGATTTTTCTGTTTCTTGTATGTTCATTTCAAAAACAGATATCAAATATTTTCGTCACTGCGCTGAACCAAGGACTGATCCAGTTTGAGCTGAAAGCTGACATACGCATCATTGTGTACATGACTCAGCAAACTTTGGGTAAAGGTTTTATGTTTGTTTTTAACCTTAGCCTTTTATTTCTGCTCACGTGGACAAACGTGAATGTCACATTTAAGACTTCTTTTGCGGGTACATAAAAAGCAAAGTGTTCAAATAAATCTGAATGTATGCTAGTTGAGCACGCTTTGTCTACAAATCCACAGTGCATCCCTTCTGCTTGCTGATGCTGATGTGCAAAAGATAAGCCACGTGTGTTTCTTGAGATGAATTGACATTGAGTTCTTATCAAACACTGGAGATATATAAAGCCAGACAACGGTATTCCCTGAATGAGATGTATGTGATGCGGCATACAGTATATCACAGGATTTCTAATTTTTTCACAGTGCATCTGTTTTGCACCTGCAGCTGTGAGACAGTAGTTCTCTTTGATATCCCCCGATCAATGACATGATTGACAAAGAAGGCATTAGGTATGCGCTGAGGAAATCGGCAGGGTCACCAGGTCGTTAGCATATCTCAAGAACGTGTCGATCAACCCGCGTGGCTTTACCCTTTTCATCCACCAATGGATCTGTCTTCATTTGTGTCTGCATACAAAGGTCTGGGTTGCCTTTAAAATGATGTGGAAAGGTCATAGACTTCATAGGCATTCCCTCTGCAGGGGAGAAAGATGGCCGGCGAGGGAAAAAATACTTTGAATATTGCATCTCAGCATTTAAAAAAACCATGACTATGCATAAGTGACCTGCATGACGGACCCCAGGGGGACACGGTAGACCTCCAAAGGTACCTTTTAATAGCTCGAAGGGGATAACACGCGGAGAGCATCTCTATCTGTACTGGTAACATGACATGGGGTAATGAAAGCAATCTCCTTGAAATAAGACATGGTTTAAGGGGGGGATATAGAAAGGCTTTAACACATTTGTCTTGGTCAAAATGTGATGCGTGTGTCTTTCTTTCAGCGCCACTTGTGGATTCAAACTCCATCCACAGCGGGTCGGCCATGCTGATGATGCTCAGTGTGGTGTTTGTGGGTTTAGCGGCATTCTTCATCTACAAGTTTAAAAGGTGTGTCCGCCCGGATATAAGGAAAGCAAATCCTACTGAATTCAGTTATAAATCCAAAACCGTATTATGAGAGTTTATTAGAAGGATAACCCATAAAGTATGAAACACAGAATACATTCACACACACACATCTCTCCCAAGCCTATCTATTCTAGCCCCCACTGACCCCCTTTCATATGTATACACTACTAAATATACAATAAGTCTACATACTACATCCCAATATACACTGCTATTAACAGTGTATGCATGAACAAAATGTAACACATTATAGTGGGAAAGAAAAAATAATAAATAAAAATGAATCATGTGTGATGTCATATTAGAGACAAGTTTTTAAACATGTTTTTAGAAGATCATTACATATGGATATACAGTATAATGCTGGTGAAAACCTCACATAGTCGCCCTGCTATCTCCTCGACATAAGGAAAATCCCTTGGATCCACGTTCAGACGGAGGACAGTCATGAGAAGGAGCCTGAAGTGATCAGCACAGTCGGTCAGAGCGACAACATGACCAAGGTCAAGCTCAGTGAATTCCCCTCTCCGAAAGAACTCATGGAGAAGGAGCTGGAGGCCAGGAGCAGAGGTACGCTGACTACTGTGACTACATCACTACTGTTTACCACCATTAACCATGATTATGTGTTGGACAGAATATACAGTATTTTAAGACGCGATGAACCAGGTATATAAACCTTAAGTATAAAAGATATATCCAAGATAGACTCTGTTGAAGTAGCATCAATAAATGTTAAGCTTTAAAGGATGACTGTCACGGAGAGAGAAACGGATAAACATTTTATTTTCAACACATCACTGAGCAACAGTTTTTAATAAATTGTAGCTGTGAGCGAGGGTTGAAGTGCAGCGTCCATCAGAGGTGCAGGAACGTCTTTATCAATGCCATGTGTCTTTTTTTTTTTTTTTTTTTTGCAAATTTCATACTCACAGACCCAACTGCAGCCCAGTAACCAGATATCACCATGACAAGATAACTGTATGATCAGGTCTATGGCTGACACCCACTGTGATGCCCTTTTAGATTCAGTATATTCGGAACAATTCTGTCTCCCTGCAGACCAGCCGCGTGAATCATTTGACGGAAAATAGCATTGTAGTGCTCCTGACACAGACAGTGTGGGCTGCAGGCCTTTTTCCTGGACACTCAGCACTTTCTGCTTATTCTTCATCTCTCAGCTGTTTCTACCTCTCCGCGTCCTTGCTGATCTGTTACAAATTACCACCTTTTTTTCAGTTACTCTCCAAAGAGGTTTATTTACAAAAGGGCATGAGCAGCATGGGCACTTTTTTTGATTTGAGGCTTGATTAGATTAATTTATAACCCGCTGTTTTATAGATTTCATTAGAAGGTGAGGCCCGGTTTGACTTTTCACACAGTCTGATTTGGGCTGCGGAAAAAAATTACTCCCATATTACCATGTCATTTCTCACTATTACATGTTGAATACTTAAAAAAACATCTATATTTGATTATATTTTAAGAATTAACAGAACATCCAAGTATAGACAATTTTGCCATTCCCTGTAACGTAGCTCTTGCCTCAGCCAGTGGGGAACCTATACCACCCAACAGAGCAAAAAACTTTAACCACTTTTAATTGAATGAATGTCTGGGTAGTGATTTTATGTGTTCCCACTTTAGTCTAAATGGCTTTAAAAATGAAGGATCTCTTCGTCATTGACAGTATAATCACAGTCAAATTTCATAAAGCTTCAAGAAAAGATTTGAACATCTAAGGCAGGATTTGATAGATTTTAACAAAGATTCATGTGAAAGTTTAGTTAAGAATCTTAAATCGATTCATGCAAACTCTAATTGGTAAAATGTTACGAAACTCATAACCCCATAAGCACAGTTCTCTGACAGACATGAATCAGTCTCTTGTTTTCCGGTTATCGATGTCTATGCGCTGTGAGGGAGGAGTCAAGCTTTTTGAGTTAGGTTGGTGTGAAGTAAGACAGGCATATTTATCAAACCTCTAAGAATAACAAGAAAGAGTTGACCCAGGGGTAAAAAAAACTGCTGAGTGACTTCCTCCTACCCACAGTGACGTGCGAGAGTGTAATCCTGTAAGAGCAACTCTTTAAGTGTCAAATGCATCAACAGCCAATCCGAAACAAGGAATTAGCCCACATCTGATTTTATGTCAAGCGATAAGTGTTATTTTTTATGAACACAATGTATGTAAACAAAATGGACCTGCTTTGTTTACAGAGCGCTTTGTATTCGCACAAAATTTTCTTTTCAGCGCGCACACGGCAATGACAGGTATCAGGTATTTTGACAAAAAGTGATTTTTCAACTAACATTCTTCAGAAAAACCTAGTATGCCTTTAAGAATTCCCTTTCATTTCAGAGCATTTTTAAGATGTAATGCCGTAATACCAATATTTGTGAATTCGATTAAAAGTATATGATTTTAAGTTTGATCTTTGATTTCGAGTCCATATTGTGCTTTTTAGCAGTCTTCAACAAGACTGAATTGTTAAAGACTCTCTGGGAATAGTGTGATAAAGTGACTAATGTTGAGGCTCATGAGATATTGAAATCTATAGATATAACCTTTATGATCTCCCTTTTTAAAATGTTTCTTTCCTTTTCGCTTTATTACTTTTTTAATTTAATGATTTTGCTACACACTACAAATATTTTAGTCTTAAACTATTCTCCATGTAAAAGTGATTTAGGCCACATAAATCACATTTCCTTTAGCTAATCTGAACTGACTGGCAGACCATTAATTTGATGGATTCACCACCAGGTTATTAGTTCAATTTGCGAACGTGAAATTAGCTTTACAAAGCTTTACACACATTCCTGAAGTCAAACTACTGATGCAGTTCTGAGATAAAAGAGCCACCGTTTGAATTAGCCAGTGCCTGCACAAGCTGAACAACCCCACAGTGATCCTATCTTGTCAGCCCTCCATCACTGGCTCAGCCCTGCTTGGGTAGGCCATGTTCCTTTGAGACAATAGGGGACTTTGGAACCAAAATGCACGAGCAAGGACCTTCTAATTAGGTGTAAATGCTAGTACATATCATTTGATCTTCATGTTAAAAGATTAGAGAAGGCAAAAGAACTTAAAGCTGTTTGGTTGGTGTTAAAGGATGTACACTGTTATTACTGTTGATGTGCATGGGATAGCAGTTGACTGAGCCTGTATTTAATCCATTTTATTATTTTTTTACATGTTTTCAGGAGGAATTGGAAGACATATGGACAGAATTGTTACAAGGGAATTTCCAAACTGTACAAATGTTTAAGACATGCCCTCTGTTACTGAGTAAGTACAGATTGTTGTGTTACAGTTGTGCCGAAATTGTTTGCTTTGCTTGCATTTTTTTAAATGATCATTATTGATTTCATGCCAATAGCTGCTATCATTCAAAGTCATGTTTTTAACTCACATAGATAAAGTAATCTAGTATTTATACAATTCTTAATGAAAATCATTTCACTGAGCCAGACTCAATGGCCTCTTGTTCTAAGGCAGTAAACTTGACAAAATGATTACTAAGCATCAGAGTTCCTGAGCTATACATCCATGCCATGAATGTATTTCAGTTTCTGACAAAATATCTTAAAAGCTACAAAATGTTGTTGGCGAAATATCTTGTTATATAATGTTAATGAGTAGTACTGTGAATAGTTTTTACTGTATATGTGCAACATATCAATAAAGTCACTCATTTCATTTTGAGGGACTCAAAATAATGATATTTAGGCCCTTAAGGGGTATTATAATAATAAAAAACAGGGCATAAAATTCTAAACTAATTTAATGTCGTAAAAAGATTTTTCGACACCTGATAATATTTTCGCATAATGTTTGCCTCTATCCCACAAAATGACTATAAAATTTGTGAAGTGTAAAATTTTTATTTTTTATTTTATCAGTTTTCTAAAATACTAAAGAACAGTTATTTTAAAATAGACCCCGGAGAGCAAAAAGTTGTCTGTCTGGCCTTCATAAGACATATATTAAATGAAAAGATAAGTATATAGGTTATCATTTTGTTATATTAAATAAACACCTTTAAAGCCACTACGAGTAACATGGCACGTTGGCGTCCCCTTTGGACAAAAGCGGTAGTATTTTTACGACGCCCGCTGTCGCAAAGCTGTTTTCTAGCTCGTGCCAGGCGCGTGAGTGTGAACTGAGAAGGGCGCAATATAGTGCATGTCCATGTGTTGAAAGTGTGAGGACTCTTTTCGGCTCCGTGAGAGTGGTTTTGACACTGCATGAACTAATGCCAGTCACTGCCACACGCACCTGATTGCAATGAGTTGATGCAGCAGTGTCACCTAACTACTCTCTCTCACGGAGCTGAAAGATTATGTGTCCGACTCCTCACAGAAAGCGAATGAACGATAGATGGCAGTTAGTATGGATCACGATGAGGTAATGTGTTTATGTTGTTGTAAATAATTACTATTTCAGATAATGGTTATCTGATGATGGTGAAGCAAAGCAAACTTTGTGTTAGTACCAACCGCTCATTCATTTAGGAGTAAACACTGCAGTCTAGTTTCGCTCTCGTGAAATTGTATACACGTTGCTTGGCAACGCCCTCCCCCTCCCCCCGTAGCCTATATCACTCTCCCTTTTAGCTTTTCTTCATTGCATTTTCTTTTTTTTCTTTGATGGTTCAGCCCCGTTATCAGTCATTATGACGACAAATAACTGTCTCAAACAAGGCTCCCGCTCCCCTTCCCTCACCTGGAGGGATAGGCTTCTCAATTCACGTTGCTGCGCCACACTGAAATCTGCGACCAATACGGATATGTGACCATAGAGCTTGCACGAGCAAACCGAAAATCAGACTGGGTGTGCGACCAGACCAAGAGCAGTAATAAAAACTATTTAAAAACGTCTTTCTTTGCACCGATGGTCTCGTTTGCTGTTAAAGGTAATTTATGATTATCAGAGGAAACATGAGGCTGTTTAAAAGATATTTAAATGTTACTCGTAGCCGCTTTAAGTCTGCTTTTGGGAGAAACAACAACATTTACCGCCCTATAACAAGAGGTCTTAAAGAGGTTAATATACAGTACAGTGTATTGAAATATGTAGTTACTCTATAAAATAACATGGTGCTTTCAACAACTGTTTCTCAATGACGGTACACAACAAAAATGTGATGTACGGACATGAAAGTCTGGCCTTAGAAATGAATATGTTGAAAACTTGTAAATAGAGTGAGATGGAATGTATATCTTTACAGTTAGCTTCATAATTTTTCATTGTTTAGTTGACCACCTGAAGAAAGTCTCACAACAAGTTGTGTCTTTTTTTTTATTTAAATGTTTTTGACAGTAGCATGCCCTAATTATATGTGATAAAATACTTAAGACTATATTAGGGTGAGCAGGGACTGTTGTATATAAATGGTTGGGTTTTAAAGTTTACTTGACACATTAAACAAATTGTTAAACACCTCGTCTAATAGTCTAGCTGTGCAATTACAAAAAGTTGTGCATGATCTATGATATTGTTCTTTTTCTGTCGATAAAAATTGTCCTGTTTTGGAATCATATTTCTTACTGTGAACAAATTGCCATTTTAAAATTGTTCAGAATAAATGTATTTTTATATGGAATTATGTATTTTTTTCTTCAATTTGACATGCCCCTAGGAAAATATGACATTATCATGTGGTTTACACTCTTTTTATTTTTCTAGCAAAGGATGCTGACAGACTTTATGGCTTTCGAGGGGTGAGAAATGTCATAGTTTTCATGACATAAACCTCATAAGAAATGGGAAGCTTTGTTTTTACAGCATTGCCACAGTCTGCATCACAGGTGCCTTCTGGCAGCCAGTGTATCAATCTCAGTGAACAACTTTTAATGATCCCTCAGAGGCTCACAAGTCAGTTAGAACGGGCAGGAGTGGGATAACAACCATGCGAAGATTCCCATCTGATACTTTGACTGTCTGCCTCATTTCGCCTCATTCACTCCCATCACTCAAGTTGCTAGTTACAAATGGTTTCTATTTACTGGCAACAATTACTTGGGCTGTAGTGGAGTGATGAGAAACAGATAATTTTGTAAATAACTACTTGCATTTGTATTGCTGGGGGGGGACTGTAGCTAGAATGTATGCCCTTTCGTAGGAGCCAAGGCTGTGTATTAACACTGAAATCGTTTTAAGCGTGCACACCGTACGTAAAAGGTAGTGAATTGTAAGGAGATATACACTGATTTTGACAAAAAGTGATTTGACAACAAGCATTCTCCAGAATCACTGACTCCGACTTTAAAATGCCAAAGAGACAGCAAGGATGGACGACAGAGCCGTCTTGATTGGCTGCAATAAATCCTCAAACACTCAACTGCAGCAGCATCAAGGCCCTTGTTACTCCGTTTTGCATTTTGTTTGCGACACACACTCAACAGCTTCGTATCACACACACACACACACACACACACACCCACACACACACACACACACACACACACACACACACACACACACACACACACACACACACACACACACACACACACACACACACACACACACACACACCAATCTTCATCATCTTCAACAGCCACGGACGCCCCGAGAGTCTTATTCTCCCTCCTGCTCTCAGTCTGAATTAACACCAAGGCCTCTCTCTAACTGCCCTGGGATGTTCAGCGGTGCACAATCAAATTGAACGGTGACAATCGCTAATGGATGATTCGGCTGCAGCCAGACACTGTAATGTAGTACTCAATGAAAGGAAACATGCTCATCAATTTCACACTGCTGCTAACACAATATTGCTGTGGGTTATTGTGGTGGGACATTTTTCATTCAAGGTGCAATATAGGCAGGCTGGAAAAAAAAAACTTCCTTGATTGTGTGTGTGTGGGGGGGGGGGTATGTGTGTGTTTGTGTGTGTGTTTTGTGTGTCGATTTCCTGGAGAGGGGGATAATTAATTTGTTGCACAGTGGGAGTGCCAAGGAAGCAGCCCCATTAGAATCACTCTAGGCTACTCGGTGCTTCTCGTTGTCCTCTTGCTCAGGGCCCATAGAATCACGCAAATGGCTGCACTGAAAATTTGAGCGTGCTTAGCAACCCTCGAAAAGAGTGAGCAAGACAAATTCAACAAAGTGAGAGTGCCTGTCGACAATCGAGACTGAACAATTTGTGAGATGTTGTCTTGATATAGTTTTGCCCTTCATGAAATATGTTGATTGATTGGATCAAAGGTCAGACACAACTAAGAGCTACAGTCAAACCAAATGGATTTTAACAGATCGATGCCAGCAGGAAAATAAGCTGCACGCTCTTCGGCAATTAGTTTTCCAACAATCAGCCATGCTGCATTAATGTTGTGTTTCTGCTTTATTTACTGCAACCATCGTTACTCCTCCAAGATCAAATGCAAAAACACAGAAACAACCCACTGAATACTCACGTCACTTGTAATGAATGAGCTGTCTAGCTTCTGAGAAAAACAGGAAAAACAACACTTCAGAATAAGACATAATTTTTTTCTTCCAGAATAGGACATTTTAAATATCTCGAAAGAGGAGAGGGGAAAAAACCATCATGCAAAATATGTTCACAATCCTATTCACATGTTGATTATTTGGACTTTACAAAAGTCTTTCTTCAATATATAACAACAGGCACACAATGAAACTCTTCTCTCGATCGGTGTCACAGAGACAGCATTTGTCTGATGACAAGCACAAGTTTATTTATGCTTGGGGCTCAATCGCAGGATTGGAGGGGAAGAAAGTATGGAGAGGCCTCTAGTCAATTTGTCTTTCTCACATATGATGCTGACAACACTTAAAAAGAAAAGTTTGATGAAGAAGAACTTCAGTACTTATCCCAAAGAGACAGCCTCTGACCAAAGCTCTGTGCGTAGGCTGAGCCTTGTTGACAGGAGATACGTCTTCTCGATCTCTGTGTCCCTCGCAGCAAGAGGAGCCGAACAAATCCGCTGCCTTTTTGTCCGCTATAGTCCTCGGGGAGGCAAAGCCAGAACAAACTGCAGGCTCCTCTGCATCACTGTAAACCGAGTTAATGCCATGTGTGGAGATGCTGGTGTCCTCGCGGTAACAAGACGTTCCAGATGGATACAAATAAAATAAAAGGTGTTTTTAATGGAACCAAAAAAAAACACAAACAAAAAACAAGTTTTCATTCAAACCCAGTGTTCACTGTAAGAAGTCAACGCGACCTTCACAGTTCAAAGGAAAACAAGAACAAGATAAATGTTTCTGTAATTGTGAGCAGGAGTCTTTTAACCTTTTTGGTGGTAAGTCTGGAAAGCAAACACAAGGCTCATCAATCTTGAACTAATGTGTAATGAATGTTTTTTTTACTGCACCACAGTGTTTGCTGTTGCACTGTAGTTTATGCGTTAACACAGGAATTAGTCATAAAATGTCCATGTCAACAAGAATATACAAGCAATGCTCAGAGCAAAAATAAATTAGAAGCACAATTTTAAATAATCATTGTATAGTTTTAACAGTCAAACTGAGAGCTAAACCAATCAGATTTAAGCAGCAGCTGTGATAATCATAATCCATATGCATGATTTTGATTAGACAGAAAAATGTATTTGAGCCTACAAAAACAAGACTTTCTCATCCCACTGGGTATACATATCTAGTATAGCCACATTAATTTTCTGCTGCTATTTTTTTGTTATGACATATGCAACATTGTGAGCGGCAGGCGTGATGGAATACACAGATCTGAGACCAGGAGCCCTTCCCTCGTCTCCTGGATATTGCAAGCTTTCATTTGATGAGAATCTACGCGATAAGATTTACTGATTGTACAGAGCTTAATGAATCTGCCTCCCTCACTGTCTTACTCCGATAAGCTTTTCCTCCACATAGGCAAACAAAGTCAACTTCACAAACTCCAGCCTCAATGAACAGAAATAGAAGCGTATTTCCAGATATTATTGTACATCACTCCCGTTTTCACGCCCGCTTGAGATTTTTCATATCGTAGCAGACGCGGCTGTAACAAGCCGAGACAAATAACTTTGTACGTCTTCCATTACGGATGAACAGTATTTACATAAAAAGATCAATGTCCTTGCAAAAATACAAGTATTTCCAGTCAAAAAGTCTCCCCTCTTTTTTTCCCCCCTAAGAGTCAAGTATAAATCTGTACAGTCTCCTCAGGGATTTGGGTAGCACAGTGTGGACTGGTCCATCCATGCATGGGTAGCAAAAACACTCGAGACCATTCATTGTGACCGTGGTTTCATAGCTCGCTGGAAGTAACTGCCAGAGAAGATGTATTGCTTTCGAGTCGGTCATAGACTCTCAACATTAAAACACATGGGGCGCTTCATCAGAGAGCTTGATGTCTGTGTGCGATGGCAGGTATCCTGGCAAGGGAGAAGAAAAGGAAAGAGACAGAGAGAGGGGAATTTTATGCAGGTATTTGCATACGGGTGTATTTTCTTACCGCAGGCAAACACATTTATCTTGGATGGGTCGATTGTTTAGCCACGGGTAGAGGTAAATCAACTGGAACCTCTCAGATATTTCTTGATGAAAATGCTTTCACCCACTGCGCCACTTTCCTGATGCACTAATTATTTTATTGGGTCAAATAATTCACCTAGACATTCTCATCACTTTAGGCTGGCACTTGATTGTGCCTCGCTTACCTGTGAATACAAATACTTTGCGACGACAAACTCAGGTTGGCGAATACATAAATATACGTGAGACATAATAATAATAACAACTGTATCTTGGCAACCTCATAAAATAATAAAGGGGGAGGACAAATAGCAGCAGCACTTAACAATAAGTATATATGTAGTATATTTTCTCTGTCAGCTAGCCTCAACTAGCTCCAGTGCACTTTTTAATACACTGACTCTGCCAACTTTTGCAATGACTTTATTTGCTTCACTAAATGAACAGTTCAACCATTTTCTTTTTATCTAACTGTGCAGTTGCAGTTTTGGTTTCATGAACTGAGTTTTTGAGCTATTTGATATGTGAATAATGTGAATCAAATGTTGTTTGTGGTGCTCAAAGGAATTCTGTGTAAACAAATCTTCACACAAACAACAATCTGGTTTGAGGTACGGTCACATTAGGCCCTCGAGGATGTGATGGCGAAATGATGTTGTGGAAATGAACCTATTCAGAGCAATAGACAAAGTAATTCATGATAGCGACGCTGTGGTTTTGTGTCTAGTAAAGTAATTTTGAATGAAACAAGCTGATGGCACATTGCTAGTTTTTTTTTAACGTTTTTACTAATTCTACTTATATCCATCATAACATTTGGCCCAGCCCACATGGGATAGAAATACATTGTATGTCCTTCTATATTTCAAATAACAAGCTTGAAGGCTATCCTAGTAAAATGTGTTTTTTTCTCAGTTATTGCCTTTTCTCTAAATTAGTACAGTACATGTTGAGTGTTGCCAACTCAGTCAAGAATAAAGACTACATTTCCAAACACAGGGCAGCACTGTTTCTGCAAATTAGCGAGGAAATGTACAACACAAGTGCATTCCGATAAGTGAATCCACTGGAGCTGGCCAGGAGATTGCAGCGAAAAAAGGAAAAACATCCATAACCTCCCATTGTGTACATGCTGTACAGTATGGGCTCCAATGGAAGTGACTGGAATTGAATGTGACCGTACCCTTAATAGCTCCATAATAACAACTTTATATACCTAAGAAACAATGTGGCAGTAATGGGGAGGCTGTTGCAGGATAGAAATGTCGGTGCTGACTTTTCACAATGTGCTTTTAATGTGTTTTTGTGTTTTTAATGCTGTTCTCGCACTACACAATTCCAGAACTCTCAGAAATGGATATCTCCTCCACTCCTTGGAATATAAAACCCCTGCCACTACTACAACATTTAATTAAGTAAATGTCAGCTGGGATTGGTTCCAGCCCCCCTGTGCCCCCGCGACCCTAAAGGATAAGCATGTATAGCTGATGGAGGGAGGTTTTTTCTGTCCCCCTTTAGGTAAAAGTCCTGTCCTGTCCTGCAGTTTTTTTTATTACCAGTGCACCGACATTTCGGTCGCTTTTGGAAGCGATATAATTCCTGACCTGTTTTACAGGTGTAATTCCACATACTGATTAACTACTCGTGATAGAATAGAACAGACCTCCCCATAGACCTTCATTGTTAAAGGAGGCTGAAAAGAATAAACGCCAGTGTGTGCCTGAGGAATGACTGTAGCTTGAAAAAGAAGAAAGAGAGAAACATTAATACCGCTGCTGTTCGAGTCCAACTGTACATCCACATGATCCGAGGTCAGCTTGTCCCCCTCAGGGTTTGGGACTGCGATAGAGGTCACCGTGGGTATGACCTCTTGTTCTTTGTCAG
This sequence comes from Hyperoplus immaculatus, assembly GCA_949357725.1. NCBI lineage: Eukaryota > Metazoa > Chordata > Actinopteri > Uranoscopiformes > Ammodytidae > Hyperoplus > Hyperoplus immaculatus. Next base: position 24,889,549 of record OX442358.1, on the reverse strand, counting down.
GCTGTTCCACTGTGTACGTGTTGATGCCTGGGATCTTCCTGTAGGGCCATGCAGGCAAAAAAAAAGTAAATAAAAATACAAGATGACAATGAGAAGGTAATGAAACGCTGCCATCACGTCCGTTTAACTTTTAACTAATGCTTTCACTGTGCATAATGTGTCAAATACTATTTTTAACTGTTAAAGGATGGATGGAGAGGATATCACTTGAAAGCTGGAAAACTGGGGCATTTTAGCATTCCGCCGGGCATTGCTCTCTCACTTTCATATTGTTCACCTTCAGTTTTCAATCAATTTTTTTCATCTACCCCTCAGATACAAATTGCAAACCTCCCCAATTCTGCTTAAAAAACAAACATCTGGCATTTTTTACTAAATTTTCAGATTCTTCCCCCATCGTGATTTTGGGCTGCAGCCAGCAAGTAGATTTTTTTTAATGTTGTGATTATATGATCCAGAAAATTAGGGGTCAGGTACTGTTTTACTTTTATAATGAGTAAAATCCTGGAAAACTACAGAGACCAACTATGACTGGCATGGGATTACCTGCAGCAGAGGATGCTGTTTACTGTATGTCCCTCACTTTATAATGTATGTTGTCTCAGGACTTATCTCCTCAACCTTTCCTGCCATTCTGCGGAGTGCGCCTCACCTTGAATGGCCGTGTTTAGCATTTCCGAAAGGTCAACCCTCACATTGCGAGATAGATGAATATTGATAACTGCAGGACTCTGACACCCATTCTGCACTGAGGGGAGAATTGATTAGACTGTCATTCCTGGTAATATTCTGCGGATTGAGACAGAGGGGAATTGTCTTATTCCTCAAGCTATTATTGTGTCGGGGATGTCCATAACTCAGAGATATATGGAGTCGGAATACTTGTGGAAAGTTTTATGAGTTCGGCAGTGAGGTGCTCGCTTGTAGATAATGGGGCCGACTCTAAACAGGGCCATTATCCAACACACACACACACACACACACACACACACACACACACACACACACACACACACACACACACACACACACACACACACACACACACACACACAGACACACGCACAAAACTACAATAAAAATCTATCTCATCATAGTAATTTGCAATGATGCGAATATGAAAATATGAGGACTAATCTTCACACCGTCTCTCCAACAGTTTTAACGTGCCTTAAATGTGGTCGCATAAAATAAAATAAAATGGTTTCCAGTATACTGTACCGTTTGAATTTATATATGACAAAGACAGCCAAGCCCATCAGTACGACCGACACGAGCATGATGACTGCAGTGCCACTGTGGCCACTATCACTGCTGTCCACAAGAGGGGCTTTGAAAGAGAAAAGAATGGAAGAGTAATTGAGTGCACATCAGGCCACATGAGAACAAAGGCATATATTTTCTAATATTTCATGAATATGATTTATGTAACAATCCCATTCATTAAAAAAAGGAGAATCATTCGCTGGCTTCTTTTGTTGACAATATTCAAAAAATTATGACAGCTATCTAATGTCCAATCAACACTTTATAGTGCATTTTGTTTAATCCAGGCTTATCCATGCATTCACTATTAAAACTGTTCCCCTTGGGTAGGCTACATATATTTAAAAACGGTACATCATGCAGACTTACAAGTCATCTTGACCTACAGACTTGAAGGAGTCTGGCCTCAAATAATAGGCAATACTCAGACAATGATGCACCTTTTTACCACACAGAAAAAAGTAAAATGCATCAGATCACATTCTGTTCAAGTGTGTGTGTGTGTGTGTGTGTGTGTGTGTGTGTGTGTGTGTGTGTGTGTGTGTGTGTGTGTGTGTGTGTGTGTGTGTGTGTGTGTGTGTGTGTGTGGGACAGAAGCGGCAAACTGACCTGGAGACAGCCGCGTGGCGTACACATTCACCTGCACCCCTGGCTTGAGTGAGAACTGGACGAGGTCCTGGTTCAAAGCACTTAGCAGAACCTGATAGAGCTGTGAGGAGGAGGAGTGACAGAGCACAGGAGGCTGTTAGTGGGCAGCTGCACAGCAATATTCCACAGTCATCAATATTTCAACCGCAGTCATTTCATCCAACAGCCTGAATTATGGATCAGAATTTTTGCTTCCTTCTAAAGAGGGGCAAATGTTGAAATGACGTGGAAAAACCGAAACCTGCGACGCATGAACCCAGCATGCTTTTGATAGCATAGGAAGCCCAGCTAGGTTAAAGGTTGGCCTGCTCATAGTGTGGCAATGACATGTTTAAAATAAATAGGCATACCTATTGTCAAGAAACCAATTAAAGAAAAGCAAAAGCTACTGGAAATTCAATGTTCTTAAATCTAAATTGCTGTTTTATTTCTCCTTACTAAAGTGCTTTAAGTTCCCTTGCTTTTCACACCTAGATGAAGCAGTCATTCAACAAGAGACCAAAATGCCTTCCCCAAGCCCATTTGAGTCCTTAGCCATGCCTCACTAATTCCATCTCGCTCTTTCTAAAATCTTTCCACTGGTTAAAATTAGACTGCTCTACACAGTATGAATAATTACGTTTTGTTCTAGTGGCATATCAGGGTCAGTAAATCTATTACACATTTTAATAAGCTGCTCTGCACACACACACTCAGCACACGCACGTGTGTGTGTGTGTGTGTGTATGTGTGGGCACACACGCTCAACTTAATGCATCCACATTGCAAGTCATTCACTGGAGATGAGAACATTGAACTGAAGATTTATTACCCTATTGTCTGTGAGGTTCTGCCAGGTAATCAGACAGGCCTTAGATAAATACATCTCTTTAACTCCCAATCCAGGCCGCCTGCCCCAGTTTGTCTCCTTTCTAGATGCTGCCAATTATATGATGCATCAATGTAATTAAATACCTATTAACTTAGTTCATGACTAACTGTGAGCCAGCAGAATTAGGTTGTGAAACATGGAAGTCCCATCCCCTGTGATGAATAAATGAGCTTGTCTAGCGGGTGCTTTGAAAACAACTCTTTCATTATTTTGTTTCATTATTTTTGTTTACATATTTAATAGCCATTTCTCTAACGTGATACGAGATCCTTATTTTACCATGAGAAAAATAATTAGAAAAGCGTGATGCACAGTGTCTTGAAATAATTAGGGTGTTGTTATTACTATTCAAAGGTTTATGCAAGTCTTAACACTTAAACGGTGGCATCAAGTGCACTGAGACGCTCTGTGAGCACTATATTCCAGCACTCTGATAGATTATTTTTCAATGCTTTTACATGGGAAGACATTGCCCTCTAGTGTTAGCAATATGCATTACTCTTTAGGAGGTACTGAAGTACATGTCGCATGTGTGGGAACATTCAATCATTTTGCAATTAAAATAATAATAAATAGTAAATCATTTTTAATAAAAATCTCAGATTGAGCCTCTGTGGTACAATGGATGTTTTGTATTTTGTTTTGGCAGTAAAAAAAAACAAACCTACACACACATTAACAATTTGAGTTTGTGTTGCATGATAAAATCATTAGACAATCCACACAAATTGAGAAGCAGTTCCCTGATTGTCTGACTCCACAGGGAATCCATGGGGTTTACGCTATAATCCGGAAACTAAATGAGGAGGATGTTTTATGCAGCTATATGAGATGAGATCTGTCCTATTTGCCTGCATGCTATTAACAGTGGAGCTATTGCTTCCTCTAGTTCTCTGTGTGTTTGCACTTAATGAGCAAAGCCAGAGTTTCTGCATCTTTTACCCCAATTATAACAGGAAAGTGTACTCTGTTCATTACTGCTGACCTTTTCCAAAGGAATAACACAGCATGTCTTCCTTCCTATCATGCAGCCAATGGTGTCCATTCATTTGGCTGTGGTATTAAAATACATTTGCTGAGACTTTAAACATGGTGGACTCAGGTAATCCATCACCATGAGCATGTCTGCATTTATTTCTGTCAAAGTTAACCTTATTGTTGCGTGGCGACGAAGTGTAGACGTTCCAAGTCAAGCTTCACTTAAAACTCTGTTACTGTGCAGCCATAATGTAACTTTGACAAAGATAAATGCAGACACGATGCTCATTGTGATGTATTGCCTCGCAAACAAGTTTAAAGTCTCTACAAGTTTATTTTCCGACTAACATTCATGGGAACCAATGGCTGCCTGGAAGGTCAGAAAAAAATATTTAAAATTGTACGTACGATGTAAAACGCTCCATAAAAGAAATGTAAAACAGCGAAGGAAGGTGATTGTACATGTACAATGTAAAGTCTGCACACAGACAAAGAGCACTAAAGATGGAACTTTTCTTTGATAATCAAGGATGATTGCAGTATTATCTGATGAAAGCCAGATAATGGAGACCAAATTGAAATTCAAACAATGGTTTCTTAGGCGGAAAAAAAAGTTTGTGCTGAAGGCTGTGTGAAAAAGAAAAAAGAAAACATGACCAATTTTCAAATTTTCTGGGTTCATCTTTCAACTTTTTCATATTGGCAAGAGATTGCAAAAGAGATGATTATTCTCCTCTATAATATAATATTATATATTATTCATATTGTTAATATTCAGAAAGGACTACTCTGCTGTTAGATTGTACCAGGGCGTAATTTCGGTATGAACTCATGGATAAAAATAGATACTTTTGGCTATGAGCCAGAAAGTTATTACACAAAAAGCTGCTGCCAAAAGCTCCAAAAAATATGACTGGACTAGAGATGGGTGATTTAAAGACGTGTTTGCAAATTGTGATAAAAAAAGAAACATTTACAATATGTTGATTGTGGTGAATTCCCATTGATAATCGTGAGATTATCATGTATCAGGATCAGTGTTGGGAACATTACTTTAAAAAAGTAATTAGTTATAGTTACTCACTACTTATTCCAAAAAGTAACTGAGTTAGTAACTTAATTACTTTATAATAGAAGTAACTAGTTACCAGGGAAAGTAACTATTTGCGTTAGCCTACTGTAAAAAAAGGTGCTATATGTCAAAGAATTTGGATTTTTCTGAGCAGTTTTCACAAGTCAGTTGAAATGAGTAGAACAGACAGGTAGGCCTACTTGTAAGCTACATTATCTTCTATATTTATTGCACATCAACAGACAGCAAGAGGTTTATCCTGCACTTCAAGTATTTTGTTCTCAACAAAAGTAGTAGAGGAAACTGCTGAATGTACCGTGCTGATCTGCTAATATCACTGGATTCACTTCAGAGGTGTCGGCTAAAACACCACTTAAGGCCAAAAACGTCAGACTATGAAGCATGTAACGATGAGAGGAGGAAAAAGGAATTATCCGCTGTTTATTTCCTTCTTTAACATGCACAGCAGCATACAGATCCCAGGAAAAGAACAGTAGCAATATTCGGCTCGTGATGACACGCTAAACAGCTGTTGCGACCGGCGAATCGCGGCCGTTTAATTACGTGCATAAATTATAATTTATAGAGATCGGGAAACTCCATGCACTTAGCCTACTCACAAGGGCGATGCAAACAAACTCAGGGAGAGTAGCCTACGTTTCAACCGTGGATTTTAGGTGGTTACTGCGGCAACTTGGACGCTCACACAACAGAGAGAGAAAGAAAAAGAAACTTCACTAAACAGGCGCTCCGGCTGACTTATGTCACGGCCGCTAACTGACAGTTATAATGTCATCCACACTGAATAAAACACATCTTAAAACACTATAAGAAATAACAATCGCTTATCTCGTTGTTAACCCACCCGGTCTCCTCACTAGCAGTTTGTGTAGTATGGAGCCAGGGGTGCGTTCGGATTACACAGTTTATTCAATCAATTCAAAGTAACGCACCGCATTTAACGTTCAGTAACGATAACGGCGCTGTAACGACGGAAAAAGTAATTAGTTAGATTACCCCGTTACTGATCAGGATACATGTGAATATTGTCACATGAGTGACTTGAAAAGCTGTCTGAACTCGCTCACATACGGGCTGTGTTTTGATTCAGGGGTTGCAGCCTTGGTAGGACGCAGTCTCGCGGTCTATGAAGGCTATAGCCTATGAAGGCCGATTTTAAGGCCGGTTTTGAGGCCAACGAGCCTTGTTAAACGCAAACGGGACGGTCTCCGCAGGTCTCCGTTTACGAGCATTTCCGGTTTACGTAACAAGCCGTTACCTTGCGTGACGACTCGCCGCTCCTGTGCTGCCTAGCAACCCTGATTGCTGCCAATGGAGACAGCCCTGTCAATGGAGGAAAAAAGAAAAAGAAGTTGCCTACCAGACGAAAAGAAAAAAAAGTACAAGAAAAAAAGAAAGGAATATAAAAGTTAAGAAGATGGAGCAACACGTTGCTGTTTTGTTAATTTTTATTTTATTGTATGCCATCTCTGAAAAAAACGCAATGAATCATGGGATATGTTGGGCCACGAAGGATACATCTGATGCAGCCTTCAAAACTGCTTCAAAACCGTGAAACGAAGGCTGCATTTCACGACCGCATATGAGGAGCCTTGCGAGGAGCCTTGCAAATGGGGCAGCCTTTGCGCGCCGCTATGACGCAATCGGTCTTCAAATGCAGCCTATGAGGCCGGTTCCAAGACCGCAACCCCTGAATCAAGACACAGCAACAGTGTTATATTGATTTCCTTGAATTACTTTGACCTGCCTTAAGGGGGCACTGCATCTTTCAAGTGACTCCCAAAATGTAATCTAAATGCTCAAGTTTGTTTGATTTTTTTTTTAACTGAAAAGGATGTTCACTAAAGAAAAATGTGTGTCATATCGCCTATGCATTAAAATCTGTTTCGTAACAGAAAATGTTACAATGTGATACCAGTACGTTCAAGAGCCTTTATAAGGGTTTTAAGATTATTGTGATAATCTTGACTGTAACTTTCAATACAATGAATAGTGAGTGGATATTGACCTTTTATTTATCTTAAGACTACAATGTCAACATTATGTCACATACTGGGAAGATGTTCTATATATGTACAGTATATGTGCCTGCAACCTATTACATACAGTATATTAATTTAAAAGGATGCGTTGCCCATATCCACCCACTCATTTAGCTTGAACATTTAAAAAATAAAAATTCTGCAAAACATGATGTAACCTTCTGGTAAGAGAAATGCTCAAACCTCATGTAGGGGAGAACAGGGGAATCTGAGGCATCGGGTAATGTGAGCCACCCCCTGTATCTAGGCAACGGAAAACATTTGTGGTCATGTGAGATATATGTTTTCAAGCCCCTCTCATTTCCCCATGGCCCTGAAAGAGAGGACCTCATGGTGCTGTGGTAAGCATGTTTTTTTCACCAAAATAGGTATTTTGCATGTAAAAGTAAATTTTCTTGCTGTCAACTTAATCAACTGTTGTGCCAAAGCAAATCAGTATTCACGTAGAAAAACTTCTATCATACGTGTTGATGAACTACAAACATATGAAACCATGTGATGCTGATAACTGAAGATTAGCCTGAAATGCTAAGAGAGGTAGTTTTTTCTCAAATTGTGGTGGTGGGGGAAAGTGAGCCACTGTCTCACTTTCCCACACCATGAGGCACAAGTTAAGTTTAGTCTTAAACATATTTTAATGTAATATTACATGACATGTTTTATTTTAATGTCATACACATTGTAGAAAAGCCATCATGCCAAGGAAATACACCAGGAAGACGACCTGGGGCAACCACACGGAACGAGCACCTTCTCATCTTTCCCTGTAACCTTCAGGGCTGGAATGTAGAGTAGGCCTAGTTGTAGAGTATGATGGCTGATGTTATAATCCAGTTGGGTCTTCTCCTGTGTTCTGAGTCCCAGGCTGTCGTTCTGATTTTCCTATGCTTTGACCCCACTTTTGACACTAGCTGGCTCTAAGGGTCCTGTGTTCTGACCCCCAGACTGTGTTCTAATCTAACTGGTTCTATCTTTCATTTGAATCTTATTAAAACCTTTTGAATTATAATATGTTGTATTTGATTTTGTTCAGAGTTACTTTCAAGTGTTTAGAAAATTTGCTTTGCTTAATTGACCTAACCCCATCATTCTTTTACTAGTCCGACATTAGTTCTGGAATGTGTGGCTAGCTTTCAGGATTCTAACTGTTACAATATGTGTTGTTATGGTAGTTTCAGAGTGGAAAAAGTAAGTGGATCAGTTTACCCCACAGCTGGGGTAAAGTGAGCCACATGACAACTTTTTTTAAAACAATCATATTTTCACTGCCCTTTGTCTTGAAAAAATTCAGCTAATGCCCATTTCTAGGAAACATCCTGAATTAATGGGAAATGTGTACATTTGAGTGATAAATCATTTTCGCTCGCTTAGAGGGGAGCAAATGTAAAAAGTGGCTCAGATTACCCCGTTCTCCCTTACTCTTTTTTTTTTTTTTTTTTTAGATATTTTTTGGGCATTTTTCATGCTTTATTGATAGTGTAAAGAGACAGAGGTGAAATGGGGCAGAGAGGGGAGTGACATGCAGAGAACGACCGCGGTGGGAATCGAACCCGGGTCTGCTGCTACCGCCCTACCAACTGAGCTAAACCTCATGTACTCTTTTAAATAAAACAGTGGAGCGTGAGCTGACAACTTAATAGTGTTGTATGACACACTACACTACAGTAAAGGGCGTATTCTCCAGGGATGTTCTCTCGTGAGTCTTTTGAATTCCTCAGCTTACTCCTGTCCTGTGCTGTTTTAATTATCACAAAGAAAAACACACAGTACTGAGCATCTGCCAGCGTCCATTAAAATCACATGGCGAGACAGTGAGTACCTGGTCCAGGTGCGCCCACTTTTCTTCCATTGCTCCGTGTCTTGACCTCTTCTCGGGAACAATAAAAATCTCCGCTGTGGTCGGTAAACCTGAAAGCACCGCGACCAGGAGCTGCTCCTCGCTGATTCCTGTGACCTTTGATAATAAAAAACAACAAAACCCTCATTGAAACAGGTGATTATAATTGACACTGTTTGGGATGATATTCTGAAATATGACTAGGGGTCGCCTGTATAATCGAGCACATACTGTTGGCTTTTCTGCCTCATGCATAATTTGCTTTGAGCACCAGTCACTGTCGAGGCATAATGCAGGGATCAACTTGAAACATTCAAGTGCAATTTGACAGTCTTTGGGCAAAGGCCAGGGCTTTTAGTGCATTTACAGCGTGACCAGAGGTCTCCTGTCAGTTTCCTGCTGTAAACCGTGGTCATATCTGACAAGACAGAAGGTCAAAGTGAATGTTACATACCGAGGGCTACTGCAGGATATATATAGAGCTCAGTATCCAGGACTTTTACATAACCCGTTTCTTTTTTTTTTTTTACATCTGCTCAGTCTAAAAGGGAAAACCCGCAACACTTAGCCACAGCTAGGCCTCTCTCTACTTGTGGTTTTTTGTCTTCTCTTGAGGCAGTGGCATTCGGGTCTTTAGAGAGCAAATGTTAGCTGTCATGGCAGTGCTTTTACTGCCCTTTACTGTTTTTAGACGAGTGCAGTTGAAAACGTGTTCCAGTAATGATGATTTCAGGTGCTGTGGCACGCCAGCGCGTAGAGGTTAACGACTAATTTACACCGCAAGCGAGGTCAGAGACACCGCTAGTTGTGGAGTGCAAACACTCGATGCAAAACCACTTGCATTCATCACAAATGCAGGATAACCAAGAATGGAAATGTCCTTGGCTCAATAGGCAAAGGGATGAGTTTTTCTCTCTACGCTACTGCAAAGCTATTACAGGTGGAGTCAGTAATTCCGTAGAACAGTTGTTGACCAAATCACTTTTTGTCAAAATCAGTGAATATCTCCTCACAATCCATTACCTAACCTATTGTGTATGGGCTGTGTATATTAACACTGATTTTTTTTGCACAGACACAGTACAGGCAGGTAGCAGATATTAAGGAGATATTCACTGATTTTGACAACAAGCATTCATCAGAATCGCTGACTCTACCTTTAATTGCCAGGATCTGAGAGATGTTTTCTTCAGTTAATTCCTGATTGTGGTGAAATATTTTATAAATATGTGATTATATGTGATTTTCCTGATTCAAATAAAGTATATATATATATATATATATATATATATATATATATATATATATATATATATAATACGAGCCAGTGAGCGCAGAACAGACCTGAACCACGGAGCTCTTCACCACTCTGCCGATGTCCTCTCTCCACTCGGACACGCCGGGGTTCATCTCGTCCAAATTAGAAGAAAAAGCCAAAACATGTGACCGGAAATAATCTGAAATGAACAAGGAAATTGAAATTCAGATCGAACAAAGTACTTCTTCAGTCTAGAATAATGATATTGGATCGCTATTTACCATAATCAGATACTTGTAATAACCCAGACCTAGATTTGTGAGGACACAGGAGTCAAGTCTGTGTTTTCATCAGAAAATATAGCCGCTCAAATTGAAAATTGACGAGGAGGACTGGACATATTTCTGTCATCTGTGTACGTTTTTCATGTTGTTCATATGGTTTACGACTTCAGTGAATTCTTTTCAAGTTGCTGGATAAAATATATTGTACCTCCAGAAACGTTGCATAAGATATATGATGAAACGTCTTTTTCCATCTTGGTGTTGTAAGAAGCGAAGGGATCCTTAGGTCTGACTTCATTTTGCAGCATTATCTACTGCTTAATCCTCAACTTTGTTTATTAGGTACTGAGCTATTGACAGCTAGGAACTGCACTAAATCTATTCAGCCAAGTCCTTTATCAACATCGAAGAGAAGCTATGAGAATTTCACAAACATGTGATTATAACAATCAATGTTCAGAGAAAAAGAACATTTAACAATGAATATTCCTGTTACAGATGACATACTGCATCATTGTAGATGAAGAGTTATCATCTCTGATTGTACACGCAACAGCCGAGATATAAATGATTTAATAAACGAAAACATCTTTCTGTTAGGTACGACCACCACTTCTCTCTCGGCCATGTGATAACAACCAAACCATCTCCATGACAACTAACCAAATTCCATGCACTGATGAAGGCCATAAACCCTTTAAAAGAAAAGAAAAAGCAGCCCTTGTGATGTGATGATAGAGAAATGTTGTTGTCAAAAAATGGCTTGGAAGATTTTAAAAACTTCTATCGATTCACTCTAAATTTGAAGAGGAAAAATAACTGGCTGAAGTCATCGCTTTGTGATAATATTTTAGGGCTGTTTAAGTGCATCGATTAAAAAAGAAAAATGAGAGTAATATAAAAAAAAGTAGAAAATGAGGTTCACCGTAAACTGCCACAGTCTTCTGGTCCTGATGGACAGTGTTGCCCACTGAAGCCTGGACATTGATCGTGTGAGTTCCTTCATTGGAGAAAGTGAAGGACATCATTCCATCCAGGGTCACAACGGGCTAAAAGGGAAAGACAGAGAGAGAGAGAGAGAGAGAGAGAGAGAGATTTGATTTATTGGGATACCCATTAGCTGAGGCCACAGCCACAGCTATTCTTCCTGGAGTTCACTCAACACCTGTGCATTTTTATGCTTTATTGATAGTGCAGAGAGACAGAGCTGAAATGGGGCAGAGAGGGGAGTGACATGCAGAGAACGACCACGGGCGGGAATTGAACCCGGGTCTGCTGCTGGGCCCGGCCCGGGGGGTGGGGCACCCTATCAACTGAGCTAAGGGTGCCCCCCCTCCTGTGCATTTCTTTACATTGCAGTGCGTTATTACATTGAAAATACTTTACAAAATCACGACCACATTAACAGTCACACAACAGTCAAGACATCCAAAAAACAATAATAGAATCGATAAAGACAAAAACCACACACACTAGTTTAATTTTTTTTCAAAGAATGTGAGATGTACTGTGACTGTTTGAATCTATCAAGTCATGAAAGGACACGAGAAAAGTACGGCCTTACCTCTGTTTTGTTATCAAACCACCAGTAGTAGGTGACCGTTCCCACGTTGCTGGGCCGTAACACCGTCGAGAGGTTCACTGCTTTGTTCTTAACGACCACTGACGGAGTGGAGAGCTGGACCTGTTCAAGTTGACCTTTAGAGAGAGAAAACATAGAAGTGATAAAAAAAATGTTTTTAAATAAATTACGCCCAAATACTGCTTCCATGATGCTCACATTTTTCCAACAGAAGCCACATGCAGTATTAAGACATATCCTGGCACATCAGTGACTGACTGAAGAACACCGAGCATGCGAAAGCTGATTGCACTGCGGGAGGTGTTTGACAAGTGGATGTGGATGTTTTGATGCTTTTTTTTGCCGTCATGGAAATGTCAGCAGCATCGGTATCCATTATAATGAGCCGAGTTCAAACCAACCACAACTGCTCTTCTCCGTCAATGCGGAGACAACAAACAGCCGTCTTTTTTTCTTCTTTTACGCCTACACAGAGTGAAACTCAAAACCTTGGAAGGGTATTTTTTGAATGGAGGGTCACTTTAATGAACCAATTCAACCTTACAGGAGAGTCGTGAGCAAATTATTACTATTGAATTCAAAAGGTTGAGGTGTTTTTAAACCTATTTCAAGGATGTCATATCTTATTTTCTATGATCAGCTGTGAGAAAAGGATGAAGGACATACTTTATAGGGTGTTCTCTTCATGGTATCAATTCAAATTAAGCCTGTTCCTAACAAGGCAGTAAACAGGTCCAGTTAATCGGCAACTATGAAAGTGACACTAAATACCGTGACACTAAATCAATCCATTTGATAACACAATCGATTCATATAATGCAGACATTAACTTATAGAGTGTTTTGGAGGGAAAAATATCCATTTGTCTAATGTTGTTTGTTTTTTAGATAATTTTTTTTGTCATTTTCAAGCTTTATTAGATAGTACCGAGTTGAAATGGGGAGACAGAGAGAGAGGGGTATGACATGCAGTAAAGGTCAACGAGTCAGATTCGAACCCGCTACCACTGCAACGAGGCCTGAGCCAATATGGTACAAGCTCTATCCGCTACGCCACCAGAGCGCCTCAATTTGTCTAATTTTAACACATTCAAAAACAAAAAGTAGAACCATCACAAAGTTGTTTATCTTTTAGAAACCACCTTTTAAATGACTTTTTTACTCACAGGTAACATGGAGGTAGAGCATCACCCTGTCATGGCCCAGAGTGTTGGTAGCTGTAGCAGAGACTTGGTAAATGCCGACTTTATTGTAGATATGCTTGACCCCGTCCTCTATGGAGCTTGTGTTCACATATGAGATGGCGGTGCCGTCGCCAAAGTCCACCGTTATACTTGTGGTGGAGCTGAGACCCTTCAGAAATAAAGCAAAACACTGTCACTCACGCTGTAGCCTCATATACACGTGACAGAGGCTATTTGCCACAATATCTACTGAAAATGACGGTCAAGTCGGGAATCTTGTCACTGCATACAGTATGTATTTGATATGATGTTACTCCATCCTCTGTGTTTGGCACGTACAGCAAGGTAACAGGTCATTCAATTCAATGAAACTCTATTTTATTCAATTAAATCCAATTAAAAACAACATTAATGTCTATCAGATAGTGAAAGACATTTGTCTTAAGTTAGCATAAGACTCACATTAAATCACACAAACAGTTCAATAAGACGGTAAAGGCTAGAGTGTAAAGTTAAGCTGCATTAAAAAGCAGTGTCTATTTTGCACTTGTTTAAGTGCACATTGCAGTGGGAATTAAAATCTCTTGTAAGATCTTTTTTAAGCCAGAGGTTCTCTCAAGCGAGTGCTGAAAGGAAGTAACTGAAATGAATAATACACAAAAACACAACAGGAAAAAAGAGCATGCAGCCTACAAGCATCGGCCTGTAAGACACGATACTGTTGCTTTGTTTGAGTGAAGTCTGCTCACCTCTTCCAGAAAGACCAAGAAAGTGACATTCCTCCCAAGTGTTGCTATCAGTGTCCCCTCGCTGGTGAGGAGCTGGAGGCCCCTGGGAGCCTGACTGGGACAGTTCTGTCGCCTTGGGCTGTACTTCAGCAGAGTTCCTTCAGTGCAATTGTTGGACAAAGCCCTGCGATACCTGGAATTCATTAATGACCCCCCCCCCCCCCCCAAAAAAAAAAAGACAGAGGAGCAGCTCATGAGTAGTGTAAATGCAGACATACAGTATAACACATCCACACACAGGGAGAGATCCATAAGAGATATGCAACAGTCTGACATACACCCACAGCTCTGTCAATTCTGAATACCAATGTGTTCATTTGAATTGATATGTGTTATTTAACAGTATGCATTTTTATCTAATGATATTTTGGCCATCCTATCCTGAATGTAATAATGTTTCAACCATTTATCCATTTAAGCAAATTTGACGTGCCTACATGCTTGTCAGCTACTTTTCAAACACTCTCAATTAAGCACATGTGGTGTTCAGGTAGGTTGGACGTGTCTCCTGTGCTTATTGTGGCTGGTAGTTCATTAGCTATTGTGGCCAATAGTACAAGATTGGGTAACACTTTATAATAACTATCCGTTGTACCTTGTTAATAGATCATTAGTAAACTCTTAATTAATGATTATTAATGATTTGTTAAGTGTTTGTTAGCAGTTTGTTAAGGATTTATAACAATGGTAGATAGTTTATAGCTTAATAATTGAATCAGTTCATCTGGGTGGTAATCCGAGATACCGACGAGGCTGAAATAGGCTATAGACTATACACAGTGCATGGGCAACTGAGGGCAGCCCCATTTTCAAATATTTTTAAATAAACTCAATACACACTGTGCATGCCATGGACTTGAACGTGACGTGATCAGTTAATCTCGGATTACCTCCCAGATGAACTGATTCAATTATTAAGCTATTAACTATCTACCATTGTTATAAATCCTTAACAAACTGCTAACAAACACTTAACAAATCATTAATAATCATTAATTAAGAGTTTACTAATGATCTATTAACAAGTTACAACGGATAGTTATTATAAAGTGTTACCCAAGATGGACCTCTAACAAGCAGTAGAGTACAAGTAGCTCAAAATTGTACCTACATATAGTACTTAGGTAAGTGTTCTTAGTTAGATTACATCACGACAGAATAAAAGGTCATTTTCAGGAAGGTTGAGCTTATATGTAACCAAAAGCATTGTTGACCCCACTACTCTCCCTGTGCTCGTGTCAATACAAAGGAACCAGACTAACCCTGTTGTGTTGAGGAAGCTGTCCCCCGCGATGCAGTCTCTAAACGTTGCTGAAGGAACGAACCAGAAAGCCGGAGTGCAGCTCCCGTCAATCTGCCTCTCAAACCCATAGTCACTGTTTCAGTTGAGGGACAGAATCAAGAAAAAATACACCAGGGTGTTTTCAAGGGTTAGTTATCATTCATTTAAAGCATCAAATATAAGCACTCAGCTTGGACAAGATAACATACACGAATAGCTTCATGGTCTTCTGTGAATAGAGGTCTTCTGAGCTCAAGGAAACGTACTGCATATATATATATATATATATACAGCAGCTCAGTATATTTGAGATCTGATACTTTGTTTGAACTTCAGAAGCAGAAAAAGGCACCGTGCGTGTTTACACAAACTGTAATCATACCTTGGCAAAAGCAAGAGGGACCTGTCAGATTCCCTTTCATCGTGATCAAGGTAAACACAGACTTAAGGGCCGGGGTTGGAAAGTTAAATAAGTCTTTTAGCATTAAAGTGGAGATTAACTTGCCTAATATACAAGTCAGTGCTGCTCATTTAGCACACCAGTTACATCAGAAAGACTCAAGAAAGTATGAGACACGCTGTATGAAAAAATCCTTACCGGCTAGAGCTGCAAAAGTACAGCCAAACAAAATAGACTCTGTAGTGAACTATTACACTTGCAAAGCTGTTCAAATGATAGTTCAATGTGTTAAATAATCTTCTGTTAAAATCACAAAATAAGTCATTTTAATTTTTATCATTTAATTTTCAAGTTTTTTCTTTTTTTAAATCTTTGAAGAGATTTAATATTGCACTGGGTGACAACAGACTGGGTTCGGGTTAGGGTTAGTCAGTCAGACCTAAGAGTTGTAAAAACCCTGACGGCATGTTTTAAAGTCATAGTACTAACACTAACTAAGATCCTAAGCCGACAGAAAGATAAGAAAAAAGGAATAATTATAAAATAAAAGTCTTCAAACACTCCTCTTGTTGTGCCTTTGGTTTGCTTCACAGCCTCTGCCTCTGGAGATTGATATAGTGCTGTGTGTTGGATATAATGAAGTCAAAAGAGGAGCTGCAGAGCAGGGAACTCACCACTCAAAGTCTGCTTCAGTGCAGGGGCAGGAGTCTGACATCTGGGAAATATACTGATCTCTGGCCTTGACACATTGAGCGTTTGCTTTCAGTTTTTGGAAGATTCTCTTCATTCCCATGATGCAAACTTCGCCCTGTGATGAATTATGCATAATAAACATTTCAAAGGTTCTTCTCCCAGTTTTTTTTGAACATCCTGCCTTTATTGTGTGACCGAATCAGAGAGTATTTTCACTTGAGTTTTAACCAACCACTGAATTCTCACGATATTAACAGTCAAGTAGCAGCAGGATCCTCTTACCTCATTGTGTAACTGCCATGTGAGATAATCTTCAGATGTGCACCGCGCTCGGAAAATGGACCGGAAGTCGATTTTGACAAGTTGCCACTCTGACCGATGACCGAAATGACCAAATATTCTGCACCAACAAGTCAGAAAAATGAAAGTCAAAAACATTTGGTACATGAGGCCGATTCAAGAAAAAAAGAAAAAACTGCTGTATGAAAAAAAAACTTCACTTTGGGTAATTTTAATTGCCGACCAACATTAATCCAAGTTCCTCTGCGGGCTGAGAAACTCTTCTACATATTGGGCTTATGAAAAACCCCTGTCAAGACCCCAGTAGATAAACTGGAGAATGTTTGTGTAAATTGCATGGGGCTAAAATATAATTATCCAGTGCAGTTAAGTACGTACGGTAGAAAACACTTGACGGTTCTTTCATATATATCTTACGTCATTATGAGGGTGTCCTCTCCGGGCTCCCCCAGCACCCCATCCACATACAGGGGAGAGGAGGTGAAGCTATATTTGTCCCAGTTTCTGCCCTCATCAAAACTCAGCCTGGGGGAGATAACAATGGTTGGATCACAGACAAAACAGCTACAATTAAGAGTTTGATTCAGTAAGAAAAGCCAAAGCAAGAAAACAGTCTCACAGCCTGTTTCGAGGATTGAGCACATTATTATTGTTATTATTATAACCTTTATTTAAGCAGGTAAGTCTCATTGGGATTACATTCTATTTTTCTCTAAGCATAGTCTCTTAAAAAGACCCAGCACGTCCTCTGAGAGCCTTACCATATATGCCTAATTGGTAGAGGTGTGTGTCGGATGGCCACCAGAGATCCGCCTTGATTCAGGAAAAAGACGCTGTACTCCTCCTGAAAAACCTGCAGACAAAAGACCAGCTTCACTTCATCTCACCAGAGAAATAATTCAAGTCTCCATAAAGTATGCACGGGTGACAACATGCATACTCTCACACCTACCTACGCACTTAACAAGTAGGATTTACACAAGAGTCTCGGCTGTGTGAATAAACAAAAGCGTTGCTATCTTTGTTGGTTTCTGAAATATTAAGCTGGTGGCAAAAAATTCTTCACGCTGTGTTTATTTGTTTCAGAGATCAGAGATGTATTGCACAAGAAAGCTGATTCAAATTCATTACATGAATTGAACTTCTCCTTTCTTCAGATAAGTCACATTTTCTAAAATAATTTGTTCAGTGTGATACTGAGGGAAAGTTCAAGGGAGAAAAAAACATTCATCCATCACATCAAAGAGGTTTTCTCTTTTTCGTGTCACAGATTAAAAAAACTTTGTAGATGAATGTGATCATGCTCAAATAACTGTTTAAAAAAATAATTATGGTGCAGATTTACAGTATGCAAGGATGCTGCAGTGTCCGGTATCACAAAACTAACAACCAGCCTTCTCTAATAGTTACCATACTTTCTTTATTTATTTATTTCTTTATTTCTTTATTTATTATTCTTCCGGACAATTACACACAATACACAATTTTCTCTATGCATATTCATACACATTACTTTGTGTTATCGTCCAAAGGGTGGCAGGAGAAGCCAAAGGCTTATCAGGTCCCGCCCCCTCTGCCATAAGATTCAGATACACATACACAGCTACTGATATACAGTTAAAACATTTTTTTTTTCTTTTTTAAGAAGTTGCATTCCAATACACTGACAATTTTAGGTCTCCTTATTCATTGCCAGTGTACAACAGACATACTTTCCATTTTCCTCTCTGCCTGTGACAATACAGATAGTGATATGGCCTTGTCCATTTCTTCTCTAGTAGTCTAAACACATCTGCAAAAGTATTCAAGACAGTCAGTCTGTCTGCTGACCTCGGCTGCAGTCCCATAACATGCAGTGTATTTACAAATTCTTCAGTCAGTGAATGAGTTTTTTTTTTAAGTAAATCAATGTTTGTATCCCCACAGATAAATATCTTCTTTTGATTTGCCTTTGAAAGTAATTCTCCTATGTATTCTATAAAGTCTTCCATTTTTGAATCGGGTGTTCTGTACACACAGTTGATAATTAACATTTATCTTTCATTTGAATTTCAATAGTCACACATTCCATTAGGTTATCAATTGCAGAGCACATCGTATTTACGATTTCAAACCTTATATTTTGACACAAACCAGTTTAAATCCCTTTAGTTTACTTTACCTCTCTCCAGGTGTTTCCAGCATCAGATGTGATGTAAATACTGACATTAGTATTGGTCAGCTCAGGTCCAACCACACCTGAATACAAAAGGATATATACAATATAATAGCACATATTCCTCATCTTCATCATTTCACAGGCAAATCAGTGTAGTTGCTTTTTCTTTAATTTGAGAATTTCTGTAGACAAGGCAAGAAGAAAGAAATGTATTTGATCTTTCCATTGAAGCGATGTGGAGCAGATGTGCAGGCGAGATTGATTTCCCTACATTATGTAAACAGCTGTCAGCTCAGAAACAACTGGGGTGTATGATCGACAGTACACAACAGAAGGGATGCACAAATCAAAGTACAAATCAAATAATCTCCTCACCTGACGCTATGATAATTCCTGGAGCTGAATCTTTGCTGACTATGTTTCCCGAGGTGTAAGGATTCTCCGACACGTGAAGGTGCAGATGTAGCGAACAGTACGGCTGCCAAACACAAAAGCTGATTAGTTTTCTAGAAATCAAAAGGTGAAAATGAAAAACTTTGATACGAACCTGATCCGGATACAACGCAACATGTCATAAGCACAGCTCAAATGAACTGTGAATCCATCATTATTTGGCATTAGCTTATTATCTTATTGTTAAATATCAATCACAACATATGACATCAATATTATCACACCATCAGTACCCCACATTGAAACTCTGAATGAGGGTTATTTATCCTGGCAGTTCAATATTAAAGCTCTTTACACCTCCATTTATTTTTACACTAAAACCGAATATATCAAACTGAAATTGTTTATGATCATGGCTGCTTTTATTATAGCCCATAACATCATTTTGAAGCATTGGAAAATAGTTAAAAACTTCAGAGTTAAAATATGCAGTGTAGGGATTGCATCTTATGAGTGTTTGACCACAAATGTCTTATTAAAAATATGTTTACAAAACTACTAGTACTGCACTACTAGTACTGCACTTCAGTGCACTTCAAAGATCCAAGTAGTTGCAATGCAGCAATACAATTTCACAAAATACTGTTTTGAATCATTATATAAAGGCTACTTATAGTCATTATACTATGATCATTTAATAACTTTGAATGTTTGATATATAGATGAGTAGCGTGTCATTGTCAGAGAGCTGACACCATCAGGTCCAGTAAATGTAATTTATAAAGCCCAATATCATAAATCAAAAACCTGCCTTTACAATGTGTGTACACATAACACCCTCTATCCTTAAATAAGACCCGCAAGGCATTAAATCATTTGAAAAGTCTCCTCCGTTACAACCCACTTCTAGGTTGTGTTTATGTGACTGTGACACACATTTGTTTGCACTGTTTGACCACAACATGGCCCCATCCAGTGTAGCATTCATTTGAGCAGATAATGGAAATCCAAACAAGCAAAACCTCTCTCTTGTCAGTGGCCCACTTACTTGCTCACAATAGACTGTGTTTCCCTGGAGATCGGTTGTTGGAGCGTGAAGAAGACGCCAGTCTCTCCCCTTGTTGTATGTGATATAAGTTTTCACTTGATTCTCAACTACTTTATTTGACAGGAACACCCCTTTAATCCCAGCAACCTGCGAACATGAGAGACGCAGAACGATAGGGAGAAAAAACAAGTAAATTATTCAGACTTACGAAAAGCCGAAGGCCTGTTTCAGAGAAGAAGATATGCCTGAAAGCCAGTTTTTATGACAGGAAGCACTATTTTAGACCATCTGTAGGACGCTGAAGAATCAAAGCAACATATGGTGCTGCCCTAAGATATTTCTTAGGATGTGTATGTGTGCACGGATACTCAGACTCACTTCAGTTCATCTTCCTTTCAGAGAGCGCAGAGAGTAAAAACAGAGCGTCCATTTCCTATGTTTTACCGATCAAGTCAATGCAGCTACATTTTTCTAGGGATAAAATGTGTGTGGAGGTCAGTGAGCAGTCAGAGTAACCAGCTCTGAAGGCTTCTAAGGTGTGTGTGTGTTTGTGCGATGCAATGCAATGCTTTTACTGCTGGCTGCATCTGAAAATAATCAAAAGTGACGCGTACATGTGCAGTCACTGCAACCTGGTAGCACATCTGTCTACACAGTTCTAACATGTTCAGGGAACACCATAAAACGGCTGTTTTGTCTGCGTTGTAAGTGACAACAGTGTTTCCTAAGCTAGTGTGTATATATAGATGGTACGATATCTCAAGACTAGACCTACTAAATGTTCGATTTGTGCGACAATATTGCCCCATGAAAAGGATACTAAAAGGAGGTGGATGTGAGAGAGACACTCAGATGCTAAAGAGTAAAAATGTAATGTAGCAACATCTGTTCCATTATGGCGAGCACATCCAAGACATCTGAGTGCACAGAAAACACAAAAGCAAATCAAGATTAACTCCAAGCAGAGTTGCAGGCTGTCTTTTAGTAATTCCCTTGTCAGAGCGAGAGCCTTTATGATTGTTCAAGAGAGATCCCACACCAGAATTTTAAATTTGTGTGATTCTCCCATACACATAGCGAATGGGGCCTGTTTGTTTGCATTTTCACTTCTGTTTCTTCGCAAAGACATGAACGTTAGGTGGAGTGGAGACTCTGACTTGCATGTGAATGTGAGTGGATTGTTGAATAAAAGTAAGAGGTGCTTTATGTAGGTGTACATCAAGTATAATTCTAATATGTTGTATTACTGTCCAATATCTTTCATATTAATCATCTATATCATCTTTGGAAATAACTCCTTATCAAGATCTGCAACACTTATTCCATCATTTGATTAGTCCATAAACAGAAAATGTATTAGCAACTATTTTGATAGTC
This sequence comes from Hyperoplus immaculatus, assembly GCA_949357725.1. NCBI lineage: Eukaryota > Metazoa > Chordata > Actinopteri > Uranoscopiformes > Ammodytidae > Hyperoplus > Hyperoplus immaculatus. Next base: position 24,868,068 of record OX442358.1, on the reverse strand, counting down.
AATAAATCATAAGCCATTTATACAGTAAGTACAAACCAATCTCAACCTCACTGTGAAGTGACCAGTTTTGGGTTTTGGACAATGAAACAAGTTAGGTGGATAGTAATAGGCTCTAGGAAATCACAGTAGGCAATTTACACGTGATACAGAATATCTGTTAGATGAATCATTAATGAAAATAATCTTTAGTTTCAGGTCTACTCTCGACTAATACTTGTAGTTCCAACCAATAGTTCAAATACTGAGATAATATTATGAGGACATGTATTTTTGTTCGATAAATTATCTAAAAAATTAGGCGATTAACGTAAACCTGACTCACTCATTTATTTTCTAATTTAATGTAAAATGAACTAAGAGTAATCAAAATTTGGGCAGCATTGGAACATACCGAATATGCAAACTAGTGTGGAGAGTTTCCCAAATGAAAAATTCAAAAAAATAACATGTGTCATTTCAACTAATTATAACAAATAGGATTGTACTGAACATTCATAACCCTGAACAACATGGCACCACCCAAACAGCTCTGCCCAGTATCCCACCTCATAGAGATCTATCATGATGTTGCCTTCAGGTCCTCCACTGCTCACTGCGTCCTCCAGCATCAGAGTAAAGAACAGACCTCTAGACTCTGACATGTACAGGTTGTAGGAGTCGTTCTGGTGCCAGTCCTGAATCGCTGCCACCACCTGGTTATCATCTGTGCTGATTATCTGCAAGTCCTAAACACATGAAGTTAAGTTATCTTTATTAGTCAATTTACACAAGGCACATTGAAATCATCCTTTCACATATCCCCTCTCAAGTTACCACACTTCGGAGGGGGTCAGACCGCAGGCTCAGCCATAGTACAGCGCCCCTGGAGCAGATCAGGGGTTAAGTGCCTTGCTCAAGGACACAACGGTAAAGAGATGGTGGGCACCGTAGATGTAATACCAGCAACCACTAGTTTTACTACTAACACCCTTCTGTCCAGTGCCGGGGATCGAGCCAGCGACTTCATGGTTAGTAGGCGGCCCCTCTTACTCGAGGTCATACCACCCTAAATTTATGAGGAGATGTCTGGATTAGTCAACTAAGTGGCCACTGACAAGGTTTACCAATTGATTTGAGGGAGTTCTCTGACTAATAAGACGTAGCAGTTGGTACAAAGCCGCCACAAAGCCACACAATTAGCCATTTGTCACTTCTTGACATGATTCAGTCAGGATCGGCAGGGATTAGGCCTCAGGCGTTTCATGCCATGTACTTAAAAAAAGAAGAAAGGCTGCGACCCCTTCTCCAGAGTGAAGCGAGGTAGGGGATGTGTGTCCTTCTCAAGGAAACGTTGACAGAATACATGGATGGATGGATAGATTGATCGAAACAACACCGTGGGCACTAAATCTCTCCACCATGGCCAAGGCCTCTCAAAGCAACGAGTCACCCCGCTGTGCTTTTATCAGATGAAAGTCAGTGGTGAACTGTTTTGAGCAAATGTAAATGGTCTTTTTATGCAAAAAATTAATAAATAAAAGTTCCTTTGGAGTGTTGGGGAACACCGGCTGTGCAAGTAGTAAATATCTGCTGATACAGACTGGTAGGAGGGAGGGGCGACTGATTAAAAACTATGCATGGCTCTTAAATAAACACAAGATCTAAAGATGTAATTATGCATAGCTGAATCAATTTTACAGGAGGATAAGAATGCGGGGGAAAACCCTAATGGATTTTCCAGTAAATATTATGACTAACTGGAAACAGCGCTATTTAAAATCATTCAAAAATGTGAGTGTTTTTTAACCGTAAAATTAATGTTGCACTTGTTCTGCTGCTTGGTCCTCTGCATGCGTGTGCTCAACTCCAGCAGTCTTACCTTTGGCAGTGTGTACTTGGGAAGCTTCATCGGGTAGAAAGCGTGTCTTTTGTAGGACACATAATGGACGGACTGGCCACCTATTGGCACCTGGAAAAAGTAGTACAGTGCAATTTGCAGTTCAATCACATTTCAGGCATTGTTCATAAACTTCACCGTGTGCACCGAACGCTGGCAGCGTGTTTCAAACAATTTAGACCACCATTAAAACCCTGGGTTGGCTACTAATTAGGATGTTGCGCATAATACCAGACTGTAGTCGTAGTATAATACACGACACCGCAATTTCAATTTCATGCCATCCTTTCCCAGGATAATGGCCCCTTTTAGTTAATGAAAAACCAGGACTGTACATTAAGATGCGATCGAATGTGGTGGTTTTACAGCTTTTAATTGTCTTTTAATGAAGCCAGACCTTGTAATAAAAACCCACCTGGATGAAAACGTATTCATCCTGAACCACCAGGGAATTGGGGATGATAAATCCAGGGAAAGGCTTGCCCTTGTTTCCATCAGAGCAGTTCTGAAGTTTACAAGTTATGTACTGTGACCCTGTGGGTAAACAAGAGATGAGTGCTAAAAATACAACAAAGAGAAACACAAACCACCTTTCTGTAGTCGAAAATCAATTTTTAGCATTGCCTCATCCTGATGGTATTAACTGAGGCACGGAGGGAAAATTTTGTGAGCCCATTCTTATTCTCACTAATACATAAAGTAGAGAGTGCTGTCTGAGTGTGTTAGCATCAGCCAAATGAGGCAGTCTCCCCAGGGACAGGGCATTAACACACAAGGCCTTATGGAAGCTGCACCCCCCCCCCCCACTCTCCGCACCGTGGCCGAGCAAAGAGCCAAGTCACATACTGGCCCTTGAAAAATGAATTAGATTGATCGCATGAGGAGTCTCCTGCTCGCAGCCGTTACAGATGGGGAGGAGAGTTTTAGTATAGACAGAAAATAAAAGCTTTGATCTCTCACCAGTTTTTTTTTTTTTTTTAATTAAGGTTTTGGAATTACAAAAGAAAAATGTTGCTATATTTCTGTGAAATCTGTTCTCATATTGATTGAATTTTGACTAATCGGATTTTCTGTGCTGCATTAGTTTAATACTCACGTCTGTCAGAGATGCTGATCTCCAGGTGAATCATTCCTTGCTCTTTGTCTAAACCCAGTCGTGACCTGTGGCATCATGAAAGCAGTGAGAAAGATTAGTTTGCTCCACAATAGGCAGTTTAAAAATCATCATACATCGACATCTAGCTGAGTGGTTCCCTGCCTTGACCTGGTCAAACTCCCTTTCAATTTATTTTTATTTGAATTTTTTGGGAACCTTGGCACTTCAAGGATGTGTTTGGTGGTCAAAATGTATTCTGCATTCAAATGGTGTCAGACTAATCAGAAAAATGTGTTCCTGACTAGGAAAACAGCTATCAACTTAAAGAGGACCTATTATACTACTTTCCTGGTCTTAATTTCTTGTTTTACACTGCTATAGAGCAACCTGACACAAATCACATCACAAAAAACTATGTAGATTTTCGGGAAGCTCTTTCTCTTATTTTGGCGATCCAGCACGTCCTGTCAACACTTGAGTGTGTGTGCTTCGGCCATCTCCGCTCCCTCCGCCTGTGCTTCGGCCATCTCCGCTCCCCTCCCCCCCTCCTGCAAACCCCACTCCGTTGTGATTGGTTACCTTCCTTCCGGAACACTTTCAGTGGCGGGAAGCGCGAGCATGGACCTATAAGGGCGCGAGGCAGACGCGAACAGGGAAGTGACAGCATTACTATACATGGAAACATCCGCGTGGTGACGACACCAAGTTACATGCGACGTCACGAAGTTACAAAGCTTCAAACCGCTTTGAACACGTGACTTCTCGACTGGCTAGAATAGTGTCTAGTGCTCTGCACAGACACCCCAGACGGTCAGCAGGGAATACGTCGAAATGCATGTAAGTCATTATTTGATAATTTAGTATGGTTAAGCATGACTATAGATCATCATAACAACGTTTATAGGTCATAAAAGTCAAAAAGCATCATAGGTCCTCTTTAATCAAAATAAAACGTGTCTATGTGGTGTCCATTTTGTTTCCACATTACGACTTAAAGCAAGTGAACACACCGGAAAAAACAACATCACAAACCATCTGAGGAGCACATGAATGCAGCATTAGTTTGTAATTCAAGTGTTTATCAAGTGGAGACTTACACATCTATATAACAATAGGTTGCACCACATGTAATACCGCATGCTGCACATCGTTTTGTCTTAGTTTTCAGGCGTGAGCAATGGCATTTATAATAACTATGTAAAAATAGCATTCCTTTCGCTGATGGTCTTGTTTTCTGTAACAGGTCATTTATGAGGAGAGATATACGACTGTTTCATAAACATTTAACAGTTCCTTGTAGTCTCGTTAAGGTTATGCAGTATTGTCATTTTAACTTTCTTTCTTCCTTTATTGTGAACATCAGGTAGTTCAATAAGGCATCGAGGCATAAAGCCCTATCAAATGTTGTTCCTTTCTGTCACAAGGCGTATTTGATAAAGTGATGCTGTGTAAACAACAAAAACAAATAAAACCTTTAAGCTTTCTCAAGGCTTTTAGCTCACGGTAATAATTTCAGTTTTTCTGTTATCAGACGTTTGTGGTTTACATTAAAGAGTTAGATTTTCACATGGGAAATAAAAGACATTATCTTTACTGTTCTCCCGGGAGCGATAATACAACAGCCTAATCCATAAACACTGGCGTGACGGACATTTGACCCGCGCTGCACTTTATGGTTAAGGTGTACTTAGCCATTTCATTCACTTTCCATCGAGATTCTTCACGATAGTGGTTAAGTGCAGAGCGACAAGAGTGACCACTTGTTGTATTAATAGCCGCTGTTGTGACAGAAGATGGGTTTCTTCTCATTTTCCATACCGTGTCTGAACTATAATATAAAAAGCCCCCGTCCTGCTTCCCTCAGCACTCTGTAATTGCCCCGCAGCTCCATCTCTTTTAATGGACTTTCTGTCAAATACTTCATCCAATTCTATCAGTGAACAGCGGCCCCCACTCTTAAATAAACCCCTGCAATGTTACACTGTTCTCCCATAACTAACGCCATGTCTGCCTAGCGAGGGTGCCTGTTCAAGTGTTTCTGTAAAATATGTTGGTGGATTCTTTTTTCTTTTTTCTTTTAGATAAGATGAGCAGTGCAGGTTGGGACAAAAGTATCTCGGGGAGCAGAGCCGGCCCAAGGCATAAGCGAGCTAAGCGGCCGCTTAGGGCCCCCGACTGCCTGGGGGGACCCCTAAAAAAATAAAAGTTTGTGTGTTTGATATGAACATCATATTATGCAAATGTGAGTTATCATACAAAAAATGTATAAAATGTTTTGGTCTAGATAATTAATATCCTAAAAATGTAATCAGTTCATCTGGGAGGAAATCCGAAATTATCTGATCATGTCACGTTCACATCCATGCACAGTATTGAGTTTATTTAAAAACAATTGGAAATGGGGCTGACCTCAGTTTCCCATGCACTGTGTATAGTCTATAGCCTATTTCAGCCTTGTCTGTGAAAAAAAAGATAGCTGGACAACAGAGTTCTTCTGCTTCGTTCCTCACACTGCATTTAAATGCATTCACTATATTACAGAAAAATATGTCCCGTAAAAGAAAAAGAGCTCCAAGCCCAACCCAGAGGACCCTCCATAATATTTTAGTTTATATTAATATTTTTATGTAAAATCCATGTGTCCTTCCTCAATAGCTTCTAATTCATCTGACCCAGTGTCTCCAAATTATTTGTTCTCACAAAATTTCTCAGATTTAGCTTCTTAATTTTCCTCTCAAAGTGCACCAGATTCATGCATTTCACTTTAAAAAGGGCATACCCCCGGACCCCCGTAGGAGGGTATGAATCTCGGCTGTCTAATATTTTCGCACAGCCGCACAGTGGAGGCACTAGTGGAAAACACTGGGTGTGTGAATGATATTTAACAAAGATCTATAGTTTCAGCAGTGCTAACATTGGAGAGGGGCCCCCTAATCATATTTCGCTTAGGGCCCCCTGAAGGCTTGGGCCGGCTCTGTCGGGGAGTGTTTTTATTTTCAGTTCTAGTATGTTTTGGCGGATTTATTTATTTCCTCAAAGACAAAAGGAAGTAGGCTACATATTTGAACATAACATATCTGTTCTTTTGATGGATCATCTAGTAACACTCCAAGTTCAGAATGATGCTAAAGAAATCTCAGACTCATTTCCTTATATAGCATATTGAATATGCAGGAAATGATTGGAAATGTCTTGATATTAAAGATATTGTGAATTTAAGAATATATATACCTGTGAATATGTCTGAACAGCAGCTCACCAGAACATATATTTAAATGGAGAACTTTAAGTGGACACCCCCTGGGTTGGTGCAGTGAAATCGATGTAATATTTATAGCGCTCAGTGCAAATTGTTCCCAATGTACGAAGAAAGGTTGTCTGATAGCTGATGTCTGGTACAAACGTAAATTACAGAACGCATTCCCTCATGAAAGCAAACTGCTGCTGCGTAGGGTATAATGTGAAGCCGAGTTTAACTAAAAATCGGAGATGTCTACATGCACGGTTAAGCTTGGATATTACCATTAGCTTCAGAAACAGATTTAATTGTTTCCCTGTGGAGCCAAAAAACACTTTGTTTGACTTGTTATTCAGGTAGGACTTTGAGGCAAATTTACTTTTTAAGTAATATGTCCTTCAATTCTGATGAGTTTTTCTGGATGGATGATTACAATAATAGCTTTGTTTTGGGCAGAGAACATTTTTGTGACAGTTTAATTTGTAGAAACATTGGACTGCAGAATCCTGTAATATTAATATACGCATTAATACATTTAGTAGAAGAAGTTGTGATTTTACATAACTACTTAAAAACACACCAGGGGTGAGTCACTTAGGTTTTAGCAGATGCTTTAACTGTGTTACCATTGGCCCAACATCTACTGTTTACATTAGGAAAAACAAATTAGCCTCCATCCCCATTCAGAGATGAGTGTAAGAGTATACATCCACTTTTCCTTGGAGAATTAAAACATCAGCCTCATTCAACAAGAGATTATCTTTGTGCTTTGTTTAGTCTCATATCGGCTTAGTCATCACCTCTGGCCTCAAGGGATTTTTATTCACTGTAATATTGTTATTAACATGTCGGGTCATTTCCCAGACCAATGCAAAACTTTCAAACCCGCGTACCACTCATCATTCCAACCTCCTTGAGTAATCTGTGGTTAGACTTTCTTATAGTTGAGAGTGTGTGAAAGAAATGGTAGCCAACAGCGATAAAAATATATATAAATTTAGGAATTAAACATTTATCCTGCACCATTATCCTAGTACCGGCACCCAACAGCCGATAACACTGAAAGACTCAAAGAAAAACCCACAAGCTGTCTCTCACATCATCAGTCCTCACAATTCTTTTCAATCTACCCCAGGTATCATGCAAGATTAATGAAAAACTGAGTGGTAATATTTGGATAAGATTTGATCTGTAATACACTGTGATATAGGCCAACAATATTTCATGAGAAGATCAATCCTTGAATTCAAAGGATCAAATATTAATCAGATGTGTTAAAAAAAAACACACAGGTTATTTATTATCAACACCTCCTTTGAAATCTATCTCACTTTGGCATTCAATAATTAAAATTTGTAGCAAAGCAGTATTGGATTTACAACAATTGGTGCCTTTATTGCTATCAGTGGGCCGTAACATTTACTCAAGTAATCCCTACACAAGCTACTAATTCATTTTCAAATCAGTATATTACATTTAAGAAAGGAAAGAAATATGATATTTTTAAAATACAAAACCACTTGATGTACTTATTTATTTTTGTCTGTGATTAATCATCCAACAGCTTTTCAGATTTACATTCTGACCCTTTAGAGGAGCCCAACACTTAGAATGAGAATCAGCGGACAGTATATGTATAAAGTAGTAGTATGACAGTTGATAAACAATATGATATTAGTTATACAGTAGGGGCAAGGTGATACTTTAGGTAGGCTTAATTTGACTGCTAATGCTTCTGAACTTTTACTTAAGTGAATGTTTAAATACAGCACTTTTACTTATTTATACAATGTTGTACTGGTGCTTTAATAAAAACTGCAATATGTATTAAAACGACACTTAGCATTTTAGCCGAATTGTGAATAGGTTCTTGGTACCTAATGTTTTGTTAATATTAGTTTTAGAAGCTGTTGACCACGTACAAACAGGCAATGTCAACACAGTGTAAGTCGATACTCTGGTAACGTTTAATAAAACATGTAAATGTGGTGGGAAGGCATTGCCCCCCCCCCCCTCCCTGTGCTCCCGTTGTCAACAGAAAGCTATAAATGCACACAATTATAATTTATTAATGAGCAGTGGTTCTGTTTGTTCCTACTGTTTTTTTTCAGAACATCAACAAATATGCCGCAATATTGCAGCAAGACTGATTGATAGTGGATCTCACCAGTAGAATCTGTTGGGGATGACGCCGACGTGCACAAGCTGCCATCTCCTTCCAAACTCAACAGAGACATAGAGCTGAAAAAGAGAGAAATGCATTAACCAAATGAGTTACAGTATCAATATTATCTTCAGAAAAATGAAAGGGAATTATTCCCTGATTTATGCTATGCCTAACTGTGTTATCAATGAGCTGTCACATTCAGTGTGGTGATGTTTTTGAATATTTCACTTCTGAGTGTATACTTTATGTGAAAATGCATCAGTGATGAGAAAATCCATCAGTCCTTGTGAAAATACAGTGAATTTCTTGAGCTGGGTCTTTAAAATGAAAAATAAATTAGTGAAGTTAATTCATTCTGATGCCTTGGGAAAAAAAGAGGGAAGGGAGGACATACACATTGGCATCTGTATACAAATCAAAGTGTCTCCTTTTTCACTGTAACTCAGCAGGATTTTGGTCTAATTGGCTTTATAAAATCCCTCCTTTAACTGTCTCTGTAATCTCTTTGTTATCCTTTAAAGCCATTAGAATCCTTTTTTCATACTGCAAAGTTGGACTTGTGTCCAAGCATTCAGATGGCCTGTCATTTTGCCATAACGATCGAGCAGCAAGCAACCTAAGCTCGGAGCTTTACTTGGATAAGCAACAACACATTTTGACTCATCCAAGAGCTTTAAACGTTGCAACAACAAACAATACATTTTCAATCACAACAACCAAGCTCAGATTCATTTCAGCACGGACAAAAGAGGTATGAAAAAAATCCAATAAAATTGATGAAATTTGGCTTTGCAGAGAGTACAGAATGACCAGAAGACAAAACTTCTCAAGAGCATCTTTATTTTGCCCTGCCGATGGCTGTCAACTAAACTTTCATCTTCCCCCAGGCACCATTTATCTCACTTCTCAGACCTTGACTGCTTTTCTCTCGGAAAAAAAATAAAGTCCTCCGATATCAGGTCGCAGAAGCCGAGTTTGATGCCTGTGCCATTGAATGAAGCAGACAGCAGAGTTTTCACACTGAGTAATGGTAGGTGGGTGTGTGTTTAGGCTCTGCAGTTCTGTGTGAGCTTGTGAATTGTTTGGGCGTGTCTTGCCTTGATAACTTTCCCTCCCTGTGCTGTCTAAGGACACATCCAATCAAAGTTTGGAGTACACAGCCAGACCTTATGACTTGCTTAAAGGAGCCAGCTGACCAGTCCCCTCTGTTTTGGCAAGTGATAGCCTTGGTTTAAGTGGCATATGTTTTCGCTCATGAGGACCGTCTCTCCTGAAAGCTAGCCGCTATTATCAAAATGAATGCTTTCGACCGTGACACCAACCTATGTTTTGTATGATTTTATAGAGACATTTAAATTGTCGTGACCCAACAGGCCTTTGATTTATCATTCGGAACAACAATCAGGCAGAGCACTCACGCCAACCCAATGGGAACACGACAAGCAGCAAGTGCCATACACAGCAGCCCTTACTCCTACCCAGAGATTTTCTTTTTCTGTCACATATTCAGTTTTTTATTCCAGCTATTTCATGCCATCTGCCAGCTACACATACCTTTTGGTCATGGCTGTAAGCCAGGATCCAGTCCTCCTGCTCGGGGTGAAAAAGCAGGCTGAGGATATCAAAAGCTAAGCTGTGCTTCTGATAGGACGCCCCCTCGTCAAGGCTAATGAGCAGGCTGCTTTCCACCTCTGGGTCCGTAAGTAACATGATCTGAAACCAGACAACAAAGGAGACTGTGGTGGATATCAGCGGACCACCTTGACAGCATCCATTCCAAAGGGCTTAAGCGTGCGTGTGCAGAGAGCTGCTTGGTTCAAGCTTCAACAGAGCTGCCATGTAGTGAAAATAATAATTCTGCCAAACAGTGATAATAATTTATACTATAGAGACAGGATTTTTCATAACATGCACATAGAAAAAAAAACTTACCTTCCTTTTGTTGTTCGGACTCACGTACAAGTAGCTCAGTATGGTTTTTTGCCCGACTTTCTCATTGAGTTTCTCATATGTGGTCCCATAGTCAGTTGACCTGAAATTCAAATATAGGACAAAAGTAAATAGGTTGATGAGGAGAGTAATGGAGAATGAAGCGACACAGACTTAACAGCACTAGTTAAGATGCTGACGGTATCATTAAGGATATCAGGCAAGCAGAAAATTGCGACAGCAGAAGTCATGAAGCAATTTGCTAGATGAATGGAGATTTTTTTAATTATCAAGATAAACAAGAATATCCTGTGCTGCCTTTGCATGGCGAGAGGATAGGTCATTTTATTATTATTATTATTATTATAGTAGTACATGTATTGATGCTTTAGGCTAAAAAAAATATTCTTTTGGTAGTGAATTTTATTTTTTATAAGTCAAATGAAGGAGGTGGAAGACATATTCACCTGTTGGCTGGAGAGAAAAATACTTTATAGAAACTAGAGATGTGCTCAAAAATAATGACTGTTGAACTGCTTTGCTTAATCCATTTATAATCACTAAATTAGATACCGGTGTCACTTGCTTGGTGACATTTCAGAAACAAGCGGCCATGACATTCTTTTAAATGAATAATAAAAACACGTTTGGGGATTCATGGATTTTTAAAGGATCTTTGGTTTTCCATGTGTTACAGAGCATAACAATATATTGTAATCAGTCAGCAGATGCAGACCAACATTATCATTCATTAATATAAATCCAGTATTTGATTTGTTTGGTCTCTGCCACCTAATATGGGAAATATCTGGTTCTTTATCTGTTGTTTCACTATGTTCATGAGCTGATGCCAAGCTGTGTTTGTTTACTGTTTGGTTCTGAGCAAGTTTGGTGTAAGTTGTGGGCCAGACAAACAAATCAATCTGTCACTTAAAGCTCTTTGAAGAGTTCTCCTTAAGATGCAGCTGATTCTCTGTAGATTCATCACAATGAGTGACCCCATTCTTTATCATTTTGTTCTCACATTGTCATTAAATACATTGTAATTCTAAATAAAAAGGTGCTAAATTAAGACATAGGCAAGGCAAGGCAAGGCAAGTTTATTTATATAGCACAATTCAGACACAAGGCCACTCAAAGTGCTTTACAGGGGCAAGATTAGAATACATAAAACACATTATAAAACATTTAAAAGCGAATAAAAGAAGCAAATAAAGTAAAAATTCAAGTCGGAGTCTACGACAACACCAAGATTTCTGGCTTGGGGTGTGGTTTCTAACATAACGGATGTAAGCTGTGCGCTGACTTTTAATTGTTCATCTTTGGCACCAAAGACAATTACTTCAGTTTTGTCGTTGTTTAATTGAAGGAAATTTTGGCACATCCAATCATTGATTTGTTCAATGCACTTACTCAGTGCCTGTATCGGACATATAAAAACATATACAGTATTATACTGTACATATACTGTATATATATATATATACACTCAACAAAAATATAAACGCAACACTTTTGTTTTTGCTCCCATTTTTCATGAGATGGACTTAAAGATCTAAAATTCATTCCAGATACACAATATTACCATTTCTCTCAAACATTGTTCACAAATCTGTCTAAATGTGTGATAGTGAGCACTTCTGCTTTGCTGAGATAATCCATCCCACCTCACAGGTGTGCCACATCAAGATGCTGATCTGACATCATGATTAGTGCACAGGTGTGCCTTAGACTGTCCACAATAAAAGGCCACCCTGAAATGTGCATTTTTTTGCTTTATTGGGAGTCTGGGGACTCAGAACCAGTCAGTATCTGGTGTGACCACCATTTGCCTCATGCAGTGCAACACATCTTCTTCGCATAGAGTTTATCAGATTGTCAATTGTGGCCTGTGGAATGTTGGTCCACTCCTCTTCAATGGCTGTGCGAAGTTGCTGGATATTAGTGGGAAGTGGTGCACGCTGTCGTATACGCCGGTCAAGCACATCCCAAACATCCTCAATGGGTGACATGTCCGGTGAGTATGCTGGCCATGCAAGAACTGGGACATTTTCAGCTTCCAAGAATTGTGTACAGATCCTTGCAACACGGGGCCGTGCATTATCTTGCGGTGATGTTCATGGATGTATGGCACAACAATGGGCCTCAGGATCTCATCACGGTATCTCTGTGCATTCAAAATGCCATCAATAAAATGCACCTGTGTTCTTCGTCCATAACAGATGCCTGCCCATACCATAACCCCACCACCACCATGGGCCACTCAATCCACAACATTGACATCAGCAAAGTGCTCACCCACACGACGCCACACACGCTGGGTAACGCTTTATATTAAGGTTCTTGTAATAAGCCTTAGTTAATAGGTAATAAGGACCTTATAAGATGCTTATTAACATTATAAGAAGCTTATTAACATCAATTTGTGTTAATAAGACTATATATAAGTGTTAATAATAACACAATAAACATGTTTACTGTGTGATTATAAGACTTTTATAAGCACTTATAAGAAACTTCTTAACTATTTATTGATTGCTTAATAGCATTAATAAAAGTCTTATGAGTTTCTGATAGCTGTTAATAAAAGCATTACAAACCTATTTATTGAGTCTTACTAACTTACCTATTATGTCATTGTTAAACCTTTACTAAGCATTGTTTGTTGCTTTATGAAGGTGAACACACCTTTATTATTTGTTTATTAGCAGTTAACTATGCTCTAAGAACAATGCTTATTAAGGTTAGTAAGGCCTTTATTAAACAGGTAATAATGCATTTTGAAGGTACTGGATCTAAAGCGAGAACAATGCTTATTAAGGTTAATAAGTCCTTTATTAAACGGGTAATAATGCATTTTGAAGGTACTGGATCTAAAGCGAGAACAATGCTTATTAAGGTTAATAAATCCTTTAATAGACACTTTTTAACCGTTAATAAGTACTATATCTTGTCAAGGTGGATAAAATGTGAATTGGAAAAAATACATGTAAATACAATGTTACAGAGGTGAAGCACAAAAACACACTTTAAAACAGCTCTTTTGAAACATATATTTTTATTTACTTTTAAAGAAAAAAAACACTCTACAACTGTGCAATTGTAAACATGTTTGTTTGTTTCCCAGAACTTTTATGAACAACATTTTACTAAATGTAAAAAAATAAATACCTTTGTAAAATAAAAATGCTGTCTGACAGTCTTTGGTAAAAACAAAAACCTCTTCTACTGGCCCTCTCTGCAACAGTACAATATTAACTTATGTTACAGCGACATCTCCACCAAACTACCTCCATACAACCACTCTTTCATTAAACACTAAATTAAACCTTTAATTTCACTCATTTTCCCGTTCCAAAATCAGTTTAAAAACTAACCTTCCCTAAAGGCAACAGCTTCCCTGCTTTCTTAAGGGCCTGAATTGCTTCCACAACAGCTTCACTTTCTTCAATAGCATCTGCACACTTTCTAGTGAACTGACTGAGCTTTCCGGTATGCTGCTCTTTTAACTCAGCATACTTTCTTTCACCTTTTTGTGCGTGTGCACATGTTGAGTGAGTGTTACAAGTAGATGCCCCGAGTACGTTGTATATTTTTCACAATATATGATCAATATGACTTGTATGAGGTTTTATCCCTCATATCAGATCCTTTAAATGCTTTTATTTTGAAGTTAGTAGTAAAACCGGAAGTTCCGTTTATGCAAGTCACTGATGGCTTGACGCCAGCTTGACGCCCATGCTTGACGCCCATGCTTGACAAAGTATTTCACGAACATAAGGAGAACATAAGGAGTCTCAGCACCCCAAACCAGGTCTCTGAAAAATAAGAGGGTGAGGTCCTGGAGCATGACTCTTCTGGTAAGTTTAAGAATGTAATGCTATAGTAACGTTAGCTGGTTCTAGCTAGCTAGTTGTTTGCCTGGCTTACATTACTTTCTTTCAGAAGCTTTGGTGAGCTTCCTTTTTTGAGCTAACGTTTAGCTTACACTATCATAAAAACTGCAACCAAACGTAGGCTATATATTAACAGTTGTGTCATGCTAGCTTGTCAGGAAGGGGCAAAGTAATGCTGAATGGTTATTTCTGTGCTGACCCAGATGCTGCCCAAATTGCCCCAACTGCCAAACTGGGTCTACAGAAATATAAGTTTACATGAGCAGGCCAGGTTTAAATTAGAATGCCAGGATGAAAAAATAAAAGACCTGACAATGGAGAGAGATTTTTTAAAGGGACAACTATCTGAATGAAAGAAAATATTTACTTTTTTCAACCATTTTCACCATTACAGACTACATTTACTTTGATACTGCACCCCCTTTTGCAGATTCCATGTCTAAATGGCTTAAATGCTTATTGTAACCTGTCTGCTATCTGTCTATTTGTGATCAATGTTTCTTTGTATTGTCTTTATACAGTAACAAGAAAGACCAGCCTGACTCAACCTTCCCCTGAGGCTACGGAAAAGCCCGACTCGGATTCGTCTGAGTCAAGTCCGTTGTCGTCTGACTCCTCCTCAGACGATGGGAAGAGGAAGTATAGCAGAAGTCAGGATTGTACTGTTGCAGAGGGGGCCAGCAGAAGAGGGCTTTTTTTTACCACATACTGTACATAAAATGATCTGTTGAAATGTATGCATTAATAATTTCACTGCTTTAGTTTGCAACCAAAAAATTATTCCCCTGGAAAATTGGCTTCAATCGCTGGTTCCACATGTTTGTGTTTAACGTAGAATATATATTCAATCTTTTTTAAATGACAGACACTTTAACATTGAATTAATACATGGTGGAGCCGTGTTTTTTAGGTCTGGATACTCGGTTTGCAACGATCAGTGTTAAAAAAGTAATTAGTTATAGTTACTCACTACTTGTTCCAAAAAGTAACTGAGTTAGTAACTGAATTACTTTATAATAGAAGTAACTAGTTACCAGGGAAAGTAACTATTTGCGTTAGCCTACTGTAAAAAAAAAAAAGTTGCTGTATGTCAACACATTTGGATTTTTCTGAGCAGTTTTCACAAGTCAGTTGAAATGAGTAGAACAGACAGGTAGGCCTACTTGTAGGCTACATAACCTTCAATATTTATTTCACATGTTTACAATTGCAGAGTTGTTTTTCTTTAAAAGTAAATAAAAATATATGTTTCAAAAGAGCTGTTTAAAGTGTGTTTTTGTGCTTCACCTCTGTAACATTGTATTTACATGTAGTTTTTTCAATTCACATTTTATCCACCTTGACAAGATATAGTACTTATTAACGGTTAAAAAGTGTCTATTAAAGGATTTATTAACCTTAATAAGCATTGCTCTCGCTTTAGATCCAGTACCTTCAAAATGCATTATTACCCGTTTAATAAAGGCCTTACTAACCTTAATAAGCATTGTTCTTAGAGCATAGTTAACTGCTAATAAACAAATAATAAAGGTGTGTTCACCTTCATAAAGCAACAAACAATGCTTAGTAAAGGTTTAACAATGACATAATAGGTAAGTTAGTAAGACTCAATAAATAGGTTTGTAATGCTTTTATTAACAGCTATCAGAAACTAATAAGACTTTTATTAATGCTATTAAGCAATCAATAAATAGTTAATAAGTTTCTTATAAGTGCTTATAAAAGTCTTATAATCACACAGTAAACATGTTTATTGTGTTATTATTAACACTTATATATAGTCTTATTAACACAAATTGATGTTAATAAGCTTCTTATAATGTTAATAAGCATCTTATAAGGTCCTTATTACCTATTAACTAAGGCTTATTACAAGAACCTTAATATAAAGCGTTACCGAGAACACCTCTCCAACGTGCCAGACGCCATCGAATGTGAGCATTTGCCCACTCAAGTCTGTTACGGCGAGGAGCTGGAATCAGGTCAAGACCCCGATGAGGACGACGAGCATGCAGTTGAGCTTCCCTGAGACGGTTTCCGACAGTTTGTGCAGAAATTGTTTGGTTATGCAAACCAATTGTTTCAGCAGCTGTCTCAGTGGCTGGTCTCAGACGATCTTGGAGGTGAACCTGCTGGATGTGGAGGTCCTGGGCTGGTGTGGTTACACGTGGTCTGCGGTTGTGAGGCCGGTTGGATGTACTGCCATATTCTCTGAAACGCCTTTGGAGACGGCTTATGGTGGAGAAATGAACATTCAATGCACGAGCAACAGATCTGGTTGACATTCCTGCTGTCAGCATGCCAATTGCACGCTCCCTCAATGCTTGTGGCATCTGTGGCATTTTGCTGTGAGACAAAACTGCACATTTCAGGGTGGCCTTTTATTGTGGACAGTCTAAGGCACACCTGTGCACTAATCATGATGTCAGATCATCATCTTGATGTGGCACACCTGTGAGGTGGGATGGATTATCTCAGCAAAGCAGAAGTGCTCACTATCACACATTTAGACAGATTTGTGAACAATGTTTGAGAGAAATGGTAATATTGTGTATCTGGAATGAATTTTAGATCTTTAAGTCCATCTCATGAAAAATGGGAGCAAAAACAAAAGTGTTGCGTTTATTTTTTTGTTGAGTGTATATATATATATATATAGTCCTTTTGTTTGTTTAATTGCACAGCAGATAGGTTGAACCTACTGTTAGCAATATTTATAAATAAACATTTATATAACCCCAATAATATAAATTAAAATGGACTTAATTGGAAATAAGCATGGGTAATGCTGCATAAAAAGTGCTATCAACACCAAACACACATATATAGAACATAAAAAGAACATTTTATATTGCCTTGTTTTTTTAGCCAGGGTTTTATGAGAAGAACATTGTCATTTTCTGTTACGGTTTGAGTCGTTACGTTACAAATCCTAT
Organism: Hyperoplus immaculatus; assembly: GCA_949357725.1. Lineage (NCBI taxonomy): Eukaryota > Metazoa > Chordata > Actinopteri > Uranoscopiformes > Ammodytidae > Hyperoplus > Hyperoplus immaculatus. The sequence goes on along the minus strand of OX442358.1, from coordinate 24,850,930 downwards.
ATATTGTCTATAACACCTCTATCTGATTTGATGCAGCTTCTATGGAAGGTAATGAAAGACGAATGATCTTACCTCCATAAAGAACTCTCTGTTACTCGGCCCGAGTTGAAGTCGTAGTATTTTGTCAACATGAGGATCACCTACAGAGCAGATCAAACAGATTACTAGCTTCCAAGGAGTGTGTATCATCAATTCCAAGAAACAGCAGTGATAAAGTGTCACATGGTGAAACAAAAGAGCTGAGACGTCCGTGCACATCTTTTTAAAGCTCCCTGACAGCTATACAGCTTTATTAAAAACCAAAAAGAACCTGTGACGGTGTGTAATCCCAATGCACTGCGTTTTTTCATAAAAAAGCCACACAACCTTGGACAAATTCGCAGGGGATAGGCCGATCACGTATGTATGTTATGATGCTTTTGAAGATTCTAATAAACACGACCACTGGTTTAAAAAATAAATAAATAACTATGACTTAATGAATAAATAAGTTGACGTGAAAATTCATTCCAGGCACAGAGAAACAGACCTCGTAAATATATGGGCATCTTTTTTTGTTAAGAGGATCATAAAAAGTGACAGTCCTATCCGTGGTTTACAATACAAAGGCCTTCACTTAATACACAGCTGTAGATTTTCAAAATGTCTTTTAAATTACCCCCCAGATGCTAATGGATGGCTCACTATGGACCTTTAATTTGAAGAGGAGCTATTTTCATGAGCAAACACCAGAACCTAAATCAAAGCCTGTGTGTGGTTATTTGCATATAGTTACGGATGCATAAGGTCATGTTGACATACATCTAACTTTGTTTCCAGTGAGGCAATGATACAAAGGAAAAAACCTGCAATTACTAAAATAGCTTTTCAGATTTTTCGCAGTGATTCGTGGCATTTTATCAACTTACATCAGCCCTTTACACATAAGAACTGTTGTTCACGTTGTGCCCTTCACCCCGTATACACATTAATCGCTCAAGCAAAGCCCTGCCTGCACTGTGCAATCATAAAACCTGCGGATTATATAGCTCTCGTGGGAAGCCACACTGGGCATCTTGTTCAGCTTTTCACAGCAATCTTCTAATTATAAAGTCCTATGAGTGTTTGGGGTAACATTCCCTGTAACAAGTGAGGACTCCATCATGTAAACAAGAAATTTGAACTTTTATAAAACCCATGCACGCGCAGTTTTTTGTACACATTCCAAACAGCAGACAAACACATTCTAGGCTTGGGCTCAAATCAAACAAGTCGATCCTCCTTGGTGTGTGCCAGATAAAAAGCCCACTCTTGAAACTGCTTCAGTGAAACAGAACGGTGACAGACACACACTGTGCACACATGAGGCTCCTCAAGGTCAACTGTGTGCAGGTGACTGCAGCGTTTAGCGGTAAAAACAGATTCAAAAAACAACAGCACCCCAAGTCCTTTCAAGCTAAATGAGTCAACACAGACTCTGATTTATAAATACAAAACATAAGTCCTAAATATATGCTTCTCTTAATTGATTTATTTAATTCCCAAAATGAAATCTAGTGAAGAATCCTTTCTATTGCTGGGAAATCCAGTTCCTTATTAAGTACGCTCACTAACGTTTTATTATGTATTTGTATGTATGTATATAGGGTTGCAAGTAAATATTCTTTTTCGCGGTTGGTTTGGTTTATAAAACATCTAATATAATGTTGCTTATCACAATTTTCCAGAGCCTAAGGCAAGTTGTATAAATATATCCAGTTTTGTCTGAAATCCAAAACCCGAAAGATGTTCTATTTATAATGATATAGCAAAGAAGAGCTGCAAATTCGCACACACAAGGAGCTAGAAAGAGATATTTTCTCAATTTCCACAAAAACTTGAACAATCAAACGAATGCTGTTTCCTACCATTTGCCTATTTGCGTTTTCCACTATAGCATGAAGTGTTATCTGCAGCAAATATCAACTTATATATTGTAAATATTAAATCACCAACTTCATTGCAACGCCACACGTTTCCAAAGAACCTCTTGCTGTTAATAATGCGATGAATTTAATAGTTTTGCTTTATGACCTAATTATTGCCCTCATTGTAAATGAGGGTTAGAAACTCTTGACTCTATTACTTTGTGCTGAATGCATGAAATCCTTTATATGAGCTCTAGTCCAGAGATTATCCATGTAGTTCCTTTATAACTATGATACTAAGTGTCCAGACTGGGTTGCAGAGATTTATGGTCTTCGAATAAAATGGCCTTTATACCTTCCAGAAGTCATACCCTCATGGACACTGTCATACACAATAAAACCACCCGCAGCCGTTGGAAAATTAGGAAAAAATATATCCCCCCATTCTGTACGGCAATTAACTTTATGCATTTACTTGGAAGGGATCCAGGTTTAAAGTCAGATATAATTTGCATCCGCCTTATTGCACGGCTGGAAAAGTTTCTGGTGGGTGTTGAAAGTGAAAGGTGAAGCCCCATGGCTGCACTTAACGCATCAATACCGCCATTCAATATTCACTTTGTAGGTATTTCTGTGTGTGACAAAGGTGTTTGAAGTAGAGCATGTCACATAGGCCTTTATGTTGCCTATTTGAAACCACCAGACAAAAGGCTCTTCTCTTAATGATCACACCGGTACACAGGATAACGGCACAATTTACCCTCTGAATTTAAATAATAATGCCATACGCATTAGCATATCTTTCCCTTTGATTAAAAAAAATCAAATGTGAGAGATTGGATGCCTGCTACCATGTAATGCATATTAGACTGCGGTGGCACCACCATATCTCCAAACTGGATTACTTGACACCCAAGAGCAAGCAAATTGATTTTTCAAACCCTTAATCCTTTGTAAATCTTAAACCTTGGAGGTAAATGGACTGGGATGAATTTCAATCATTACGTAAGAATGAATGGTGGTTTAATGGTGAGTTAAAGGGCTTAGAGTCAGGAGATTACTGTTGCTACGGGATGGGGTAGAGGTAGCACAAGAGGGGACGGTGGCAGGGGGGTATGTTATGGAAGGATATGAACACCTGAGACAAATGAAAGGAGTGACAAAGTACACATTGCAATTCATTCCATACCCTCACCAAGTCGTTGATCCGGCCTTATCAGCTGTTGGCATTAAGTTGCCTCATCAATAAAAATGTCATCACATTTAGCCAACGCAATTAAACAGATGGATGATTCCATGAGAGCAATTTTTATTGGAGTTACTGACTGGAATATTAATAATGAAAAGACTAATGTGACATATCATAAATTGGTCCAATACAATGGAAGTAAATAAATATCAAAATGTACTTTCATATATTGCAGAAACAATGTTGTGGTTAATCTAGATAATCAACAGGCTTCATTGGAATAAAAACAAGCAAATAATTTTCAACCTCACTGTCAACGTCTGTGGATAATCCAGAGTATCTCAACCCTTCAAATAACAAGTTGTTGATTTATTCACCCTTTGTTTACCCTAAACCTACATTAAATCATTTGTTAGGTGTTACACAGCGTCGAGGCACACACCAAACCAATTTCATAATTTCGGTTGTCTTAGATTTGGTTAACTTTTTCTTATTAGCAGTATGGCCCCCGTCCAATGAATAAACAACTAATTTGTAAAATACTAGTTATCAATACTTAGAAAACAATTCAACTGAAAGAGTCTGCTCCGTGCAATGGCAAAGCAGGGTCCTGTCACAGAGCAGCGTAGTTTAATGACAAGAGAGTTTACCAACAAAACCATGGTGGAGGATAAAAGCTCATATTTGGCAATATTTTAGGATTTAAACCCAAGGCTAATAGGGAACCTGAGAACATAAACAAGGCCATCTGCAAACCTTTTATGATGTAGGCGGCAGCAACGGGAGGTGACACTTCTCACTTACACACACACACCTTAGAGTGCACCACAAGAGTGAAGCTGGCCCGCAGCAGTGAAATCTCAACCCGAGAGTTATTTAAAACTGTATTTATTTGTGTTAATTTATATCACAGGCATGCAGCCGGCAGCACAAGTCGACAATGCAAATCACGCTGTCATTTTTATTCTTTATTAAAAGTTCAGAGAGTTTGTCAATGCACTGTTTTATTGTTGATGTGTTTTTCATAAAAAAAAATAATTCCACAACCTCCTAAGCATTCATTTTGTTTAAAAAGTATAGGATCTAAAGTTCAAGATCAAAGTAAGCACTCTACAGAGCTGACATGTTATCTTTTTATTTATTCATTTTTTTTATGTCCGGTCAGTGTCAGCAGTAATATCAGTGTTGTCACTAGTTTATTACCCAGTGGGAAAATGTCCACACCGTGGCATCCCTAGTGAGAGTAAATCAAAACAATAAAGTCGCGGGCCATAAATTCCCAAAACAATGAGCAAATATATGCCAAACATCTCTGTAGATCTGAGGGTAACTGAATAATAATTCTCTATGGGTTGAGCTATGCTACACAGACAGGTAGTCATGAAGGCAGCCTCAACTACACTCAACAAAAATATAAACGCAACACTTTTGTTTTTGCTCCCATTTTTCATGAGATGGACTTAAAGATCTAAAATTCATTCCAGACACACAATTGTACCATTTCTCTCAAACATTGTTCACAAATCTGTCTAAATGTGTGATAGTGAGCACTTCTGCTTTGCTGAGATAATCCATCCCACCTCACAGGTGTGCCACATCAAGATGCTGATCTGACATCATGATTAGTGCACAGGTGTGCCTTAGACTGTCCACAATAAAAGGCCACCCTGAAATGTGCAGTTTTGTCTCACAGCAAAATGCCACAGATGCCACAAGCATTGAGGGAGCGTGCAATTGTCATGCTGACAGCAGGAATGTCAACCAGATCTGTTGCTCATGCATTGAATGTTCATTTCTCCACCATAAGCCATCTCCAGCAACTTCGCACAGCCATTGAAGAGGTGTGGACTAACATTCCACAGGCCACAATTGACAATCTGATAAACTCTATGCGAAGAAGATGTGTTGCACTGCATGAGGCAAATGGTGGTCACACCAGATACTGACTGGTTCTGAGTCCCCAGATCCCCAATAAAGCAAAAAAATGCACATTTCAGAGTGGCCTTTTATTGTGGACAGTTTAAGGCACACCTGTGCACTAATCATGATGTCAGATCAGCATCTTGATGTGGCACACCTGTGAGGTGGGATGGATTATCTCAGCAAAGCAGAAGTGCTCACTATCACACATTTAGACAGATTTGTGAACAATGTTTGAGAGAAATGGTACAATTGTGTATCTGGAATGAATTTTAGATCTTTAAGTCCATCTCATGAAAAATGGGGGCAAAAACAAAAGTGTTGCGTTTATATTTTTGTTGAGTGTATGTACTTAAACATTTTTAATTTTCATTAAAAATGTCACTACTAAGACAAACTAATTGTCAGGGGAAGAGTAAGAACACCTGCTTTAAGATATCAACACCACAGAAGTGTCAACAATGTGACAGTGGATGCCCTCCAAGCAATAGAAATAAAACACGGCATGGCAAGCAAATTCAAAGAGCCCTAGGGCCGGTGTAGCATAAGGCATGGAACTTCACCTGATAAAATGGCCACATTAAACGGCATCATTTAGCACCTTTTAAAAAGAAAGACATTTCTTTTTCTATTACATCGTTTACAGCCTTGCGACTCGCTCCTCTCTGCAGTATAAAGCCCATCCTTGTATACTTCAATACCACCACGGAGAGACATGGAAGGTACAGAGGCTTTTGTCTGTCACATCAATTTCTAATCACTTCATTAACAAAGGCAACAGTTCCTCATATACCAGATGTTGTGCTGAAGCTGGGCTGTTTGAAGTCAGAGCTGTTGGCTCTCCCACCGATAGCCGGTCGCTGCAATCATGAATTATAAAGCAATGGTAGAAAAATTACAATATAGTGTCCAAAATATGTGTTACCGAGTTACTGATAAAAGAGAGGAACTACTTGGTAATATATTGAATTTTTAGAGAGCAGTTCCAGATTCAAGCTTTATAATGATGAGTTACCAGGGTACTGACCGATAGATGAAATATCAATGAATGATTAGGTTCATAATTAGTTCATAAGGATCTGACAGCGGGAATAACTCCATGGGTCGTACATACTTGATTAACTCTGACCCACTGGTAACCGCTCATTTATTACTAATTACTTAACCATTAGTTAGTCTTTTGGTGCAGCCTCAAATGCAATTATACTTTATACTACTGAGCAGAATTACTTACTCTGTCTCTACACTATCAATAAAAAGCATAAAAATGCCAAAACAATATCTTTAAAAAAAATTATTACTTATAATAGATATAATAGATAATAGTATCTCTTTACTTCAGGAAAGTCTGACCACTACCTTGTACCTTTTAATTTCATTACTCATTCCTTAGAGACCACTGACACTGTTTCTGCATTGTGTTCTAAAGTGTTGCCAAGCAAACTTCGCAATATCACTTAACAGAACATAAACTGCCCTGATATAAAGGAGTGAAATCCCAGTGAAAAAAAAGAAAATGTTTTGGGTAATGTGAATAAAACATATTTGTTCATCGCTTTAAGCACTCTATTAATAATAATGAGTACCTTTTTTAAAACATGGAGTTCTTGCAGTGACAAAGTTCAGCTATAATGTGACTGGTGATGGCGACATCCTGTTACATTGACAGACGGTAATGCCATTGATTATGTGAACATCACATAACCAGCCTTTTAAATGGACAGCGGAGCAGATACGCCTGGGCAGAACAGTGAGTGTCTGACTTTATTGGACTGCTCGTGTCGAGACAACGGCCCTGTGTGGAAGAAGCAGCTCGGTTGATAAGTCATCTGAAACGCCTTTTCCTTCTTTTTCTTTGGGGCTTCTGCTTGCAAAAATCGTTTGCTTCTTCACCATAAATGAAAGCCCAAACTAGTTCCGCAGCCAGGCTCAGGCGGCCTGCTGTGCTTGGAAAGCTTCAGCATGCATGAGGAGGGGGTCTGATCAATGCCTGCAAGATTAGACAGCGAGTGGGCTAGTAGTTTTTTTTTATGCTCAACCCAAACCAAAAACTTTTGCCAAATGTGCAAGTACTTTTCTTTATGTTTCTAGAGTACTCTTGAGCTCTTGAGCACTCCCTTTTGAAATGTTGGAAGGGCTGAGTGTAATGGATTGGTTGCATGTTTACAAACTAAAAGCTCAGTATACCCTTTAATAAAGTACATGTCCTCTGATATAAAATAAAGTAAAACAGCTAATTAGATAAATATGCTGGGTAAGATTTATCTCACCCGCAAGTCTTAGGCTCAACAACACTGTTTGAAACCTCCTGTTGGCCAAACACATAAATGTGAATCCAGAAAAAGGACACTTCAGTGAGTGAATCAATGTTATGGTTGTGAATGTGAGGCTTTTCTTACAGAAGCCAAATGGTGTAACTCATACTGTACGAGTGAGTAATGCATGTGGTCACTGTAAAAATGAAGGTGCTTCCAAACATAAAATGAGGTGGCAGCTGAGACTATGGACTTAAAGGAGAATATTGTCAACAGCAACCAAACAGCAGATTCAGAATCACAGGACAATTGAGGCCCAACACTGACTGCCCAGGTTTTAAAGATGCAGTGGTATTTCTACTGTTGTCAACATGTAGTCTAACTCAAAAACAGTGAAACACACTGAAAACAAGCACAGCTCCTATGACTAAAAATATGGACCTGCAACATAAGTTATCGAAGCAAGCACAAAGAAGTGAAAATGCAAAGTTGAGTTTGCGACCAAAAAATAAGCAAAGAAAAAGTGGTTATGCATTATGCATTGTTCCAGCCAAGTTATCTTTATCCTGGTCTAGGATAAAATCTTTGGCTCAGTTTTTTATGGAATTTCTGCATTATTAGACAGCACTCAGTGGAGAAGAAAGAAAACCCAGGTTGGGAGCGCAGCTTGCCGATAAAAAAAAAAAATATATATATATATATATATATATATATATATATATATATATATATATATATATATATATATATATATATATATATATATATATATATATATATTTATATATATATTTATATATATTATATTATATATATTATATATTATATATATATATATATATATATTTTTTTTAAACGCTGCAGGATTTCAAGGTGTTAGAGAACCTCACCACGGGAAGGCTTGGTGGCTTGGCAGAGCTGAACTGAGACGGCCAGTATAGTAGTTTCTGAGCAGTGCTGAGCTCTAAATACCACAGCCCTCTGTTTATCCCTGCAATGTAGGCAAAGCCACATCCACACATGTGTCTGCACAAATTAATTCTCTGTCTTCCGTTGTCTTGGGTTGAGTCCTGGTGTTACAGTTCTTATCATAATGTATATCATGAATTTATGTATGTGTCTCCAGCAGGTTGTGTGGTGTTCACTCCCTGAAAACACACGATACAGCGACCCCCCCCCCCTCCCCCTTCCAAGATACACACACACACACAAACACAGCCTGTCCATCACAACCACCCAGGACAGAGGGGCGCTGATGGAGGTCCACGCTGTCAGCATAGGCCACAGCACAGGGTTTTCTGAACCCGTCAACAGGCATCATAGTATCCAGAGCAGTGTAGCTTTGGATGGTGTACTGATAGGCAAAGTCAAGGTGGGGGAGGCAGGCAAGATGGAATGGGAAAAAAGTGTTAAGGACCTAAGTGAATTTAAATATTGATTGCAATAAGTCTCCTGTTCCTTCCCCAAAGGAACAACGAGGAGGGCTATGGCTAAATTGGTCACGGACTAAATGGACAAAGTGTCACAAAGAATTTGATGTTGATGTAGTCAAGCAAGCTGCAATTTTGTAAGGTATTTTATGGTCCTATACTGCTTTCTAATGGGGCAGGGACAATTTCAACAAATTGACATTTTTGGAGATAATTATACATAGGGGAGAACGGGGTAATCTGAGCCACTTTTTACATTTAATCCCCTCTAAGCGAGCTAAAATTATTTATCACTCAAATTTACACATCTCCCATTAATTCAGGATGTTTCCTAGAAATGGGCATTAGCAGAATTTTTCAAGACAAAGGGCAGTGAAAATATGATTGTTTAAAAAAAAGTTGTCATGTGGCTCACTTTACCCCAGCTGTGGGGTAAACTGAGACAGACCAGAAAAATCAAGGGGGTAAACTGATCCACTTACTTTTTTTCCACTCTGAAACTACCATAACAACACATATTTGTAACAGTTAGAATCCTGAAAGCTCGCAAAACACTCCAGAACTACTGTCAGACTAGTAAAAGAATGATGGGGTTTGGTCAATTAAGCAAAGCAAATTTTCCAAACACTTGAAAGTAACTCTGAACAAAATCAAATACAACATATTATAATTCAAAAGGTTTTAATAAGATTCAAATGAAAGATAGAACCAGTTAGATTAGAACACAGTCTGGGGGTCAGAACACAGGACCCTTAGAGCCAGCTTGTGTCTGGGGGTCAAATCATAGGAAAATCAGAACCAGCGAGAACAGCCTGGGACTGACTGAAGACCCAACTGGATTATAACATCAGCCTGTCATACTCTACAACTAGGCCTACTCTACATTCCAGCCCTGAAGGTTACAGGGAAAGATGAGAAGGTGCTCTTTCCGTGTGGTTGCCCCAGGTCGTCTTCCTGGTGTATTTCCTTGGCATGATGGCTTTTCTACAATGTGTATGACATTAAAATAAAACATATGTTATGTAATATTACATTAAAATATGTTTAAAACTAAACTTAACTTGTGCCTCATGGTGGGGGAAAGTGAGACAGTGGCTTTCCCCCACAGCATTTGGCTCACTTTCCCCCACCACCACAATTTGACAAAAAACTACCTCTCTTAGCATTTCAGGCTAATCTTTGGCTAATATAATCACATGGTTTTTATATGTTGGTAGTTTATCAACACGTATGATAGAAGTTTTTCTACGTGAATACATTTGCTTTGGCACAACAGTTGATTAAGTTGACAGCAAGAAAATTTACTTTTACATGCAAAATACCTATTTTGGTGAAAAAAACATGCTTACCACAGCACCATAAGGTCCTCTCTTTCAGGGCCATGGGGAAATGAGAGGGGCTTAAAAACATATATCTCACATGACCAAAAATGTTTTCCGTTGCCTAGATACAGGGGGTGGCTCACATTACCCAATGCCTCAGATTCCCCCGTTCTCCCCTATATATATATTTCTTTTTGGTAAAAAATAATAAATCGCTTTCTTGCCAAGAGTTAGATGAGAAGAGCTGTACTATATTTATGCCTCTCTTTCAACTTTGGCTTATTTTTGTTTTCCTTATCTGCACTGCAGGTTTTGCCAGTTTGCAAGTTACTAAAATTTTCCAGCATACAAATGTTGTACTTAATACTTTGCATATGTAGTATTTGTATAAAACTTTTCTACATTACATTTCTTCTTTGAGTAAGACCAGATAGGTGCTCAAAATAATGAAAAGAAAAAGTATTCTTGCTGATTCTCCAGAACTCTTTGTTCAACAGTATCTCTCTGGAAAACACACAGTAGTTTTTTTTTGTCAATCGTCATTATATTCCATACTCCTAAATCCTAAATTATATTTGGCATTAAAGTTGAGAAACATTGTTTGCATATAACTCACATTGGTAATACTTCTATTTATATGTTGATATATGTTGCAGCAATGGCCTTATTAGCCTCAAGTCACAATTCACTTCAATGTTACCTGAAACAAATCGTAGGCGTCTTGAAATCCATTCCACCATGCTGTTCATCACCTACAGAGCATATTGTCCACATACTCATTTCAGTTATCATTTCAATGCTTCTGTGCAGGCAGAGTCAAGGTAACTGACATCTTATAATAAGATAAAATCATCTTTTCCTTCCTAATGAATAACACTCGCTGGTGTTTGTCAGATGAAACCAACTTCAAAGTCTCTGGAATAATCGTAGCAATAACAACATGACAATTGTCTCGGTCGCACCAAGTTCCAAGTAAGTGTGGCAGCCTAGTCGCTTTCCACAGGGCAGTGGATATTAATAATTGAAGAAAGCTGAAATATTTTTTACTATTTATATTATACATGTTTTCATCCATCTCACAGTCTTTAAATGACAAGCCAAATAGATATTAAAGCCCAGCTTAACAACATGAAAGATGACAAACACTCCAGCGATGCTCACATTTTTTGCCTTTTGGAGGACCTTGAACATGATCTTATAGTGGAACTACAGAATACCACCAATACAGTATTTCACCAAGCGAAAGTGATTCATAGAAGCACCGAAGAATTCAGGTGAAACTTAACATATTTGAATGGTGGCTGAAAGACGAATGAGGCCTTCCAAAAATTGGAAAGCTGCACTTCGAGGATGCTCAAAGAAGAAGAAAAAAAGGGTCTATGAGAAACGCAATGACTACTCCAGACATAAAAGGCTTAGAGTACCCAGGAGCAAGACCTTCATCTTAAGGTAGGAAGATTACTAGGCCTCCCGTTTGCCAAGAAATGGAGAACCCCAAAGAAAAAAGTCACTCAGCCTAAATGCCTCAAATACTGCAGAGCACGCTAAAGCTCAGGGCCAGGCAGATGTCGACAGACCGACTTATTTTGGGACAAAAAACTCAAAGAAATGTCCTGGATGCTGTAGTGATCTGTATCTCCCTGGCTCCAACACAGAGGGGTGAAAAAAGGAAAAAAGGAGAAGATGACTCTCAATCGTTTTTCTTCCGTATTACATTTCAATCACCTCAGATATCTCTTCATTAATGCAGTGTGCTTCCTGGCTATTTTTTTCTCTTCTGTTGCGCTTTTTTAACTGATAACTATTATAATCGTGGCATTGAAAACAGCTGGAAAGTGTCAAAAGACAAAATATAGGACAGATGTGTTAAACATCATGAAGGGCTGGAACCTATCCCAGAATGCACTAGGAGAAGACCCAGGACAGATTTATCTCCCAGAGCGATCACAGAATGACAAACACCTTCACATCAACAGGCTATTTAGACTTTCTGATTCACCTTACAAGCACGAACTGCCAGAGGAAACTTAAATGTCTGAATAAAAAAAACCCAGGAGAAGGTGCAAACCAGGTCTATAATTGAATAAAGAAACAAACAAGTAATTAATTCAAAGGAATTCAAAAGAAAACAATCTAACGCAATCTACGAAGCCTTAACCTAAAATATGTTGTAGAAATAACATTGTTGTGTGTTCATTTGCAGTGTAGACTTATAGGCAACGTCTATATTTTGATCCTAAAAAAGGTTTGACCCCAACTAGTTTTAAAATGGGCTAAATTTCTGCAAGATCGGCTGCTGTTCAATGTCCTTTTTATTGTGTCCACAACCCCCTAACTAATTACCCGAAACAATCAACAATCTGGCTGTCGGCCAATCAAATGAATTAATGGCATGTTTGAAATGTTGCTCAGCTGTCTTCATGTTTGAGCAGTTCACTGTCTGATTCCCCACATGGCTGCAGTTCAAAAACATTCTTTATAAGCACAAGTGAGCTTACTTGACTAATATCTTACATGTGGTAGTATCTGCAGTCTTGACTGAGAGCACTGTGATTTAAATCAAAGTGAAGTTTGCTGGAAAACTGACCATATTGTTTGCACTTCCCTGCCATCTGTGGTTCCACTTTATTTATTTTTTATGTCTTACTTTCCGTTCATAGTAGAATCTCTCAAAGAATACTGCCTCTTCTTTTTTTTCTAAACATTGTTGTCATCCTTTTGGAATTACTGTATTGAAATTGTCACCTGACAAATCAGTGTGGGTTTTATTTTTTTCCACACTCAGCGTGAGCAGCCACTCACTTGATTCGTACAGTGAGGGCACGGAAGTTTTTAGAGACGCTCGATTTTTCAACCCCAATACAACCTTACAAAATTGAATTATTGTTACTGCATTGCTACAAACAATCTGACATTTAAGCCCTTACACTTCCATTTAAAACATGTGCCCTTGGCTTATTGCTCATTTAGAACCAACAAACCATACTGGTTCCTGTGTAGGTAACGCCTTCAATATGCTAATGCTATGGGTACATGGATGCTACATTATCAGGATAAATTAGAGGGGTGAATAAAGCAAAAACTCAAACAAATCTTGTAATTGTTATTGTAGTCTTACTTTCTCAAAATACTAGCATACCATTTTTAATTAAAATGTCCTTCATTTTAATCAAATCTTGGAAGCAAGTTAGTTCATGCAAATGCTGCAAATATATTGATTACATTCAGTGAGATGCATTGTAATGTGTCATATGAAGGACTAGCCCCCATCTTGTGCCTCTCGTGTATTAGCTTGAATACAGGTTTCCTATCCAGGTAGCCGACGGGCAGCTATCTTTGTTTTGATAATCTTTTGTATTGCGATGTTTTAAAGAGTCTTTGAGGAGTCTTGAACATATCCTCAGAACAACTGTAAGTGTTTCTAAATCACCTTCAGGGTTTTTTAACCATTGACAATTAATTATCTTTTAGGAAAACTGATGGATATACCCCTGTGACCATGATGTAAATGGAAAGATGAGAGGCACATTGTGGGGCTTGTGTGACAGACAATAGCTACATGAATCAGTGTGGTAGCACCAATGGATTGGGTTCTTTTTTAATTTTTCCACGGTTTTCGATGTTGACTGGAAAGCTGGAACGGCACTGCGGCTTATTTTTCACGCTGTGATAATTGGACAAAACGATAAAAGAACAGTAGCATCCGGGCTAAGCCTCTGGAATTGGACAGGAAAAGTTAATGGCAAGTCAATAGCAAGCTGAGTCAATATGTCAAACTAACTTTATGTACAAATTGGCCCAATAGTAAACCAATTATTAGATTCAGACTTTGCAACAACAAACAACAAAGTAGGCTGCACAATATGGCCATATATAATTAACCAACGTCGGATTGTTGTATGTGTGTATGTGTTGATTTCATGTATGACAAAGTTGACCTGTGAAGACACCTGCCTTAGGTGTGAAAACAGACAGTGCAGCATTTCATCGCACAAACTGTGGCACGCTAACAAGCCGTAGAATAACTATGTGTAAACATCGCTAGCATGCACCTCCCCCCTATATCCCTTTCTACTCTCTTTGTATTTGTTGGCCAATGTATCTACTTGAACATTTTACAAATTGTTTCCTTCTCACTGCTGCCTGCGAGATAAGGTTGGCTGGTGATGTATGACTGACTGCCTGCCAAACCTCTTTCAAATCTTTCCATAGCCAGGGTAGCTGATTGCCGCCATTATGACTGAACTGTAACTGTTTAAAAGTTCAACTAAGACGTTTAACTTGGAAAAGAGAGGAACTGGCAAATTATGAAATAGATTGCTACTTTAAATAGATTTTTAAACGGTAGACCAGCTGGAAAATGTGCTGGCTTCTTCAGTGACCACCTGGCCTGCACCTTCACAAACACACACACACACACACACACACACACACACACACACACACACACAAACAGAGAGGGTGTGGCAGGGAGCAGAAGTGGGATCACGATTTAACACATTGCTTTGCCGAGATGAGACTATATGTGCCACCAGGGGGGATACTTCTCTTAGCAGGATGCGAACGTTTTTCACATAACTGTGAAGAGTATGATGCCAAATCCTGCCGATAATGAGTTCAGTCAAGAAGAAATATCTGAATATCAGATTTATGAATACAATCTAATCTATGCATTTTTATTTTTGCTAATTAGAAACAAAAGTTCCCCAAATATGATCAAATCCTTAATGAAGTTGATGAGCTTATAGCTTAGCATAATGAATGGACACAGGTGGAAACATCTAAAAAAAGAAGCCAAGAAATAGTTCCAGAATGTAATACACAACCGCACACATTTCTGTTTGTGTACAGATTAAACAGACCATTTTTAATTAGCAGTTATTGAGGTGCTCCGGATCTAGCAATGCATTGGAAGCATTTGATTGCAACAATGTTACTACTGGCCCTGTGAAATGGGTTGTTCTTTCTGAAAGTGTTTTAAAACTGGTGCATTTAGTACCTCAGACTAAATGCAGCCCTTAGATGATGTCATCATAATGTGAATTTCCACAGCTACGCCGGTCACACACAACCAATCACATGTGTCGAGCCATAGAGGATACAAATACCTTAAAGTGGCTCACAGCCTGTCACTTCATACATAGTTGAGAAATAACTTTCTAAAATTCATGAAAGAAAAACAAGACATAAACACTTTTGCTTTGCCCTGAGGTTAAAAGAGATTCATAGGCTCTTGGATATGTCGTTCCCTAGATCATGCCTCTGCTCCATGTCATAGTGTGTTACACTCTGGCTTCAGCATTAAATCACACTCATCAACAGTCTTTCATCTCAGGAATATAACCGGGGTGCAATTTTAGCCAGCAAGATGTCCAAAGGCTGATTCATGCATCTCAAGCAAACCAGACCACCACATATATTACACTGGTCTTGTTGAAAAGTATATGAAGGGGTCACAAATAATTCAAAGTCTGCTCCTTGACTCCTTTTCAAAACAGGAATAAGAGAGACATGAGTTTGGCTTAAGCTAAACTTTACATGGAGCATACCATTTAGAATTGATTTGATTGATTGAAGTCCGTAATTGAAGTACATAAAGTAAGCTTTAACTCCTTTTTAAATGTTCAATATAGTAATATGAAAAAGACCCATTCCAATTTGGACTCTTTTTTTGTTGAAATCTGATCGTCAAAATATTCATACATCAAATATTTGGAAATTTGATATTTTGATGACAAGTTACTTGTGTTTGGTCCGGTTCATTACACACACACACACACACACACACACACACACACACACACACACACACACACACACATGCAAACATACATTTGATTTGCTCTGTTTTTATAGGAAAGCATTGTGTTTATTTATTATGTATTGACACGTGTGGAGTGTCTGAGTGTGTGTGTGTGTGTGTGTGTGAGCATTGGTCTTGCACCATTGATTGGCTGTACACGTGTTGGTACAGATGTCAGCAGTGGCTGGTGGAACATTGTGACTCAATGTCCCAGCTCCCCGTAGGCTTTGCCTCGCCTGGTTTTCATTGAGTGCAGTGGTGACGTGTTTATTCCAACATGAGAAGGCAGGTGTCAGCAAGACAAGTGTCTTCAGCATAATCAGTTGTGTGTGTGTATGTGTGTGTGTGTGTGTGTGTGTGTGTGTGTGTGTGTGTGTGTGTGTGTGTGTGTGTGTGTGTGTGTGTGTGTGTGTGTGTTTGTGTGACTGAATGTGAGTGGTTAAATGGGAAGGAGATTGACACAAGGAATGAGAAGACATCACAAATGTGTATCTGAACATTAAACTTCAAGCCATTCTACAAGCTGCAGCCTATTCTGCTAATGCCACTTCATCTCTCTGTGTGTGTGTGTGTGTGTGTGTGTGTGTGTGTGTGTGTGTGTGTGTGTGTGTGTGTGTGTGTGAGTGTGTGTGTGAGTGTGTGTGTGTGTGTGTGTGTGTGTGTGTGTGTGTGTGTGTGTGTGTGTGTGTGTGTGTGTGTGTGTGTGTGTGTGTGTGTGTGTGTGTGTGCTTTGAGAGACAGAGAGGGAGAATGAAGCGAGGCAAAACTGCCTCTCAGCATCTCAGTAGCCACACGTTTAATCTGTATCAGGTCATTCTCAGTCAAAACTAATGACTCAAATGACTCAAACTGGCAAGGGAGCTTTGTGCGCGACATATGGACACACTGCGTCAAAACAGGTCCGTGCGTAAAATGTGGAGCACATCACATGAAGTAGGTCTACTTACGCTGCTGTTCTGGCCGGACCAGTGCACCATCGCCTGGTTATGAGCGGTGTCCCCGGTGAGTGCAAATGTCGAACTTGTGAGCTGAACCTCCTCCTGGTCTAAAAACGAAGCATCGTCCCCGCCCTCGGGTCTGAACCCGGACCAAGTCTCTGCGCTCCTGGCACTTCGCGTCCGTGTCCAACTGGCCACATCTTTGTCCTCCGTCTCCCCATTTTCAACGTAAAAGCTGGTATTTCTTGTATCGTCAGTGCCATTTTCGGTTAAGTCGCCGTCACTTGGAGTTGGGTCAGCACGTTGAGAAAACACTTTTGGTTTGGAAAGTTCCTGCTGGTCCTTCAACGCCTCCTTCTCGTGGCAACTTGCGTTACGTCCCGCCGAACCTGTCTGTACTTCAGACGAACTTTCCTCGCTCGCGTTTAAATCCGCAACGTCTTGCCTGTCGTCCCGTCCGGCGGTGGCTGACCCCTCGGTAAATCCAACAAATTCGTCAGCTGCTCCGTCGCCAAAATAAGTCAAATCCAGAGCCGAGAGTTCCGGGGGAAAGGCTGTGATGAGAGGCAGCTGGCACGAGGGAATGCACCTCACCTCGGCTCTTGTTCCGCCCAGGATGGAAGTTAGGGTGAAGAGACAAATCCACTCAAATAAAATTATAAAAAGCCAGTGACCGAGGCGCGTCTCCATTCTACGTTAATTCCGACTCGCAGGCGTGTTAGAAACATACCATTTGCACTCTCGGGCGTGTGTCTGTCATCACCTGGTAAATTGGGAGTCTGCGAATGCAGTGTGGGGAGGTGCAGCAGCGCGCGGACAAGTGTTCCCAAGTATACTGATGCAAACGATGCATCAGAGGAGGAGCTGGAGGCTTATTCCTGGACTGAGTGGGGAGAGGGGCCCATACCCACTCATCCTCATCTCAACTTGGATTTTTTTTTAAATACATATATATAATACAGCAACTGGGCGTTCTCATAATTAAGTTATATTTTGGTAGAGATACGTGGCTCCCGAGGGGGCTTTTACTCTGTTTTTGTTCAGCATTGTGCCAGAGATACCACGTCACTGTGGACTATATGAGTAGAATTGCACATTGGTTTAAAACGATGTGAAAGGTCTTCAGATGTCGAGGTCCCAAGGGAGAATACATTATAGGGTCTGCGTCTGCTAGTCTTTGAATAGAAATGTTCCTGGCAGGAGCTTTATGGAAGACACAACGAGGCTTTGCATTTACCATTAGCAGAGGCCCAGGCAATCAATTAACATGATTGCCTTTGTTCACTGTCAATTATGCTGTGCAGGTAAAGACTCTGTTGTGGGCCAGCCTGCAAAAGAAAAAATGGCTTAGAAGTTGTTTCACTTAGGTTGCACTCTTGCAATATCCATCCAATTAAGCTAAATCAAGAAAATGCATATAAGCTACGTTTACACTTAGTTTTCCGTGACCCTTTTCTCAGGTTAATAGCAGGTTATATGTCTGACAAAAAAATAATGAGCAGGTTTCAAACGAGGTGAGCAAATTTTCACCTTCTCGTTCAACCACCTCTGCTCTCTCCTGCTGTGTAGAAGCGCAGCGAAGTATGCAAGTGCCATGGCTATAATTGAGAAGCCATTATTGCCATGCACCCCGGAATATATTGTTATACATATATCTCTATATGTTGGGCTTTGTTCCAGTCAGTTAATGGTAAGCCATTAGGAGAACTAGAGCCTGTCCAAACCCCCGTGATTACATTCTATTTCTGGGCAACATTTAGTCAATAGGATGAGGATGCTGTTGACTTGTGAGTGATGCCGAAGAGTCCCTATATTGAGCTGTGTTCTCACCATTCTATTCCACATACGGGTCAACTGCACAGAGACGTCTTTCATTGATGGCCATTAGTGATGCAGTGAGCAAGAGCTGTCTCAATCTGTTTCAGTTAGCCCCCACCAGACAAGGGGAAACCAGTCTATAATGCAGATTGATGGCTGACCGAGAATTTCAATCGTGGAGAACATGGCTAAAGAGCTCAAGTCTTCAGTGTGATGCAAATCTGAAGCACAGTCCAACTAGTACAATGCAGAAGACCCTCTTCCACAAGCTGCCTGTGTGTGTGTGACACCTGTATGACTTTTTACATTGGATTTGTTTAACTAGGTGAGACTTTGTCAGGGACACATCTGCAGTGATGGTGATCATAATGGATTTTTTTCCCTGACCTGCCTGCTTAGTTTAGACATGGATGGTTGTGCACACGCTTGGCTTGCATATGGCTATTTTTTATGTTCTTTTTCTTGTTTTGTTGCTATATTTTTGTGATGAAAACAAAACAAAGATGGATGCAGCTGATAGTTATTTTCATTTCCAAATAATACCATATATATTGATTATTGTATTGATTACCCAAATTATTGTTTGAATGACAGATAATTGTGAAAAAGGACCATTACCATTTCCCAAATACTATATGGTGACATTTTCAAGTGACAATCAGTTACTTGATGTTATCAGTGGAAAAAGTCCCAACTTAGAAACTGAAGATTTTCCTGCATTTCTTCTTGACTTAAAAGATGAATCACGTACCACAATAGCTCTAGAGAAAATCGCTACTTTTATTGATGATATAGATTCTTATTCATATCTTTGAAGTTTTGCAAATGTAAAATCTATAGTGGATTTTCCAGAAAACTAAACTGAGGATTCAGAAACCACATGCTGAAATAAAAAACCCTTGATGGAAAACAATAGCACCTCAAGAAGAAGTGAGGTGAGGTGAAGAGCGTCTGATTAAACATCAAATATCCGTAAAGGATCCTCTTGACTTGTTCACAGACTTGAAATTTCCCCGCGCAAGATGACAGATTTTCAGGACTGATGTCGTGTAGCACATCGGTGTGCACAACATTGCAGCTGAGTGGAATCATTGTCTTTCGTCAGAAAGGATTTCTGCTTTGCCGCCTGTCACACATGCTGAATACAAACTGCGTTAAGATCCCCGAGCTCATACTTTTATGATAGAAAGCATGTGAGCAGACAGACAGAGTGAAAGGCTCACAAAAGGGGGACGAGGCGACAACGAGCCATGTTGTCGGTTTATTCAATGTATCTTGTATTTTATAGAATTCTGCACAAAAAGAAAAGAGGGCTGTGAAGCCTATCTCTGAAATTAGACCTTTTTCTCTCTGATGTCTGGTTCACTTTCACAAACCATCCTAATTACCCTGGTGTTTAAAGAAGGGAGCACAGAGACTCAGGACATTAGTCATGCACAATACATTGTCTCGCCCAGTGTGCTCCAAGTCAAAAGCTCACATAATGCCTTCAGTGCTGCATCGCATCAGGAATACGCCGCACTATGTGCATACAACAAAAGCCAGACACAGTTGCAGAAAGGTAGCGAAGAGCAATCTCTCTTCTCAGCATTCAGTAATTATTATGTACAACTAATCGTCTTCTCAAAGAGAAGAACAGAGTGTGATGCAGGCATATGTGAAGGAAATGTGTTAGGAGAAGTTAAAGAGGCGTTGAGGTAGAAATAGACACCTGAGACTTCCACCTTAATTAGTGATGAGCACACCTCCGGGGCGCCGGGAGAGAAAATCGCCTTTTCAAATAATGATTTCAATTACATTATTGAGAGATATGGTGAAACGCAATACTGGCTGCAGGTTAAGTGCTCTGGCCCTGGTGAAATGCTGCAGGGGCTGTATCCTTCTGATTCTATGCTTTAATGAGTTTGTAGTCAGTGTAGTTAAATGGTGCGATGATACTTTTCTAGACATAAAACGGTATACAATGTTAAAAACAGATCTCTATGGTAGCATATAAATATCTAGCAGAATTATTTTACATGTTCATTTTCTACTTGTGCCCAGCACTACTTTATTATCTGTGGTATGTTTCTAATACAGGACACATGGCTTATTCATTGAGCTTACTCTTGCATATTAGGCCTGATCCGGCACATCATTCGCAGCAGCAGCCTACCCTATGATGTCAAGGTTACATTCGTCCACGTTTAAAGAGCTAATTCTTCATATAGACAAGGACATTTGTGTTTTTTTATATTAGTCAATACAAAATCGGTACGACTACACACATTTCTGACAATAGTTTTATAGATGATTCACTTTCCTACCTTGATCCCTATTGCACTAAAATGTGTTCCGTCATGTATTTGTACCATTTCCATTTTTGCATCCAATAAAAGGTTGAGAATTACTTTATTATGGTTTGAATAACAAGCAACATATTAGGAGTAATGGATGCCCTAATATAATGAGCACATGGCAATTAGGGACAAATAAAGCAGATTTTTCCTTCCGGTGCTCGGTAATTGAACTTTTGTTTGGATTTACATCTGCCAGCTATTTCCAACCAGCTCACTCTATTTATACATGGTGGATATGTTTGGCATTCGGTTGTATTCTATCTGTTGTGTTGGTTGGTGTCTGACAATAAACAAGGTTCAATGGTGAATAAAGGCACGATCTTGCCTTGATGTGGTCGATCACAAAACCTTATATAAGGGATTGTTGTATTACGCAAATTTGGAATAAAAAGGCAAAGAAGGGGGCGCCCTTAGCTCAGTTGGTAGGGCGTCCCCCCCATGGGCCTCGGCCAGCAGCGGTTCGATTCCAGCACGCGGTCTTTCTCTGCATGTCACTCCCCTCTCTGCCCCATTTCAACTTTGTCTCTACATTATCAATAAAGCCTAAAAATGCCAAAAAAATAACAAAAAAAAAAGGCAAAGAAGGCAATCAAAAGCTTGTTAATAAAACTAAAATAGAATGACATGCGCTAGAGTACATCGCATATTGCCTAGCCCTCACTATATGAAAAATTACTTTTAATTTAATTTTTCATGTTATAAGTTAACATGAGTTTAACAGTAAAATAATAATTTTGCTTTTGGGAAAACATAATTTGTTTTTATAACTACTGTGCCACCAGGCCTCAATAACACACACACACACACACACACACACACACACACACACACACACACACACACACACACACACACACACGCACCCACACACACACAAAGTATAAACCCACCCGCACCTGTCACTTAATCAAACAGCCTATCTCTTAATCCCACTGGTCTGCACATTTGGATTGATCTGACTTTGTATTATGTGCCAGCCTAGTCTCGCAAAACCAGACCAAACTACAGCAAGTAGTATGAGTCCCAGCCTAATAGTTTGCTTCAATTGCACATGCAGTCCTACATTTTCAGAAATGAGATGTTCCTAAATTCAAGTTACTTTTGTGGACCTGTACATTAGAGATGTGGTCGGGATTTTAGTGCTGATATCTTTATTTGTGTGAGTGTATAATAATAATAATATGTTATTATAAATGTAATTTTTATTGTGGTGCCTAAAATACAGTATAGAAAGAAGTCATTTGTGTAGACGTGCGTTAGGACTTTTAATCAAATTTACATAAGTGACGCTGAGCTAATGACCACATGTCTTATGTTGGAATTGACTGCGAGGTGATTCATCCCTTTTATTAGATTAACAAATTTGAATCATGGGTGATGGATGGCTTCATGTGGTCAGATGAAGCCTTGAAAGTAGAAAAACAAAAATAAATCTGCACCTGTAGTTGAAGACACCCTGGCAGTAAACATTGATATGTGAGAGGAATATTAAAGGGTTGGCCCAGCGAGCCTGCAGTTCTTCTGAAGGAGCCTGTAATTAAAATTTTGAGAATTCTATTATATCCTCTAAGTTTTTTCCTCATTAAGGTGTTTTTTTCCCCGTTTTGACCTACTAATTTAAGAGATAACTACTTCAGCAATGGCCACACATATACATATTATCATGAACTGTAGAACGTTTGGAAAGTGTTTATTTTTGGGATATATATAGGGCAAAATTGATCCTCGTCCTTCAGCGGGACTGAACTATCATCCAAATGGCAACAAGGGTATGTGCGGATTACACTTTTTCCTCAATTTAATTTTTTTTTAAACAACAAAGCAAAAAATAAAAATAAACTCACACAGCACAACATATAACACACTAATACATCAATATAAATAAAAAGAAAATAATGTATACTCTGGCTTTGTTACACAGTAATTATGTGTGTTGCACTAAATCCAAATCAATTCTTCAAATCAAATTCTTATATATCGAAACCGTTACCTAAAACATTCTGCTGTTATGTCACCACCAACAGCATACTTTGCAGTGAGCAGGACCATTTGAGCATACATTTTCCACCTACGTGCGAAAAATTATTCTTCAATCGGAATGGAGAATAGCGGAGGGAGCACCATCAGCATCCTTTTTACAGAGTTGGAGAGCAAGCCATTCCTTGATGAAATTTGCATAGAGGAACTTCATAATTGCTGCTAGGCAGGTCATGCTTTTACCAAACCTCTGTCATTCTCAGGGATCACGTCTCTTTAGAGGGTGTCTATGACCGTGAGGAGTTTCTGGGTGTTGTATGGGCTAATATTGGGAGTATGTGTACACACACCATTCTCAGATATTGCAGCATACACAGTGATATTGCCCCCACATTCGCTTGGCACATCCGCCGTGGCTCGGTGGCCTATAACATTATGGCCCCATCTCCTGCCTACGGCTAGATTGAAACCAGCCTCATCGACAAACACATGGGTCTCTGGGATTTCACCTCTTCCTGCTCTATTTTTCTCTAGAAATGGAATGGACAAGACATCAAAGCTCTTAAACTACAAAATCATTCAGTTAAAGATAGGTTATAATGTTTTGTGTTCTTCTTCTTTGTAACATTGATAAATATATACAGGCCTCTGTGCATGCTATACTAAAGGAATACTCATCTGCCACCAGTGCAAGGTTACGTAGTATTACACACTGGAATACACAAACAGCCTGATGTCCCGTAAAAATCACCAAATAAAAGGAACGGCGTATAATCTAGCTGGTCATAAGGTCCGCTGCTCAATAGAAACCCCCACGCTTCATTTTGCAGAGTGTATGAGTCTATTTCTGCCCAGGGGAAGTTGTACAATGGGAAAGCTAGGCTAGGCTAAGCTAGGCTGCGACCGGATCGCCGCCGCTATTATTATCCTAAATCTGAGCGTATATCCACACTTTATTTCTGTCTACAGTATGTATGTGTATGTCTGATTGGCAGATCGCTGCCCTTACAAAGAGACTCACTCACAGCCAACCTGTCACACAAACACACACACACACACACACACACACACACACACACACACACACACACACACACACACACACACACACACACACACAGACATAGAGGTGAAGCAGTGAGCAGCGGAGTGATTTTTGTTAGTTTGGTTAACAGTCCCAGAGATGTTGGACTCAGCGCGTAGCGAGATCAACTGGCACACCACGGGGACAGTAACATACGGCCCTCTTACTGCAAGCTCCAGCACTTCTGCTCTCAATTCACCGGCCAGTGTTGTTGTTGTAAAGCAGCTGACCGGCGCGGCGCTAAATGTTTATGTCACACCTGATGCTGTTTACAAGCACCTTTTTCATTCCAGAGCGCTGTGTAAAAGGGGCTACTGATGCGCCAGCAGGCCGGCATTGCTTGGTTCTGTGTAAATAACTCAGAAGCAAGCAAGGACGGCATATTGGAGTGATGTTGTTCCGTCAATATGCCGCAATCTCTGTGTAAAAGGGGCTATAGTACCACAGTTGAAATTAGGCTGCACTCCATGACAAGACTCTGCCATTGTAAGACCAGGGTTAATTATATGGTTCACAATTGTGGCAGCTCTATGTCTTCGTACTTGTCTGCATCTTCTCCTCATACTCAAGCAGGCTGTGGCCCCTGTTCATTATTTTCCTGGCCAGGTTCCTCCATGTTCAGAAATGTTTGTGATTCTGTTGTGGTCAAGATCCTTAAACTTGTTTGGAAAAAATCCATTCTCATGAATAGCACCTGTCAGCTAACTTGATAGAATGTGTTATTGTTTGTAAGATGAGAAAAACTCCAAGTTTCACCCGACAGGCAATTTAACAAATCTATATTACTGTAATGATGTTCAGAGAATATATGCCAAACACATTTTGACAAATAAATGAACTATTGTGCATGTGATGACTTAAAGAATGAAATAATACATTACATAACTCATATAGCAATTGAGAAAAACAATTGGGTCCTTTGGTTGTCATGGGTACAGACCCACTTGGTTGAGGTTAAATAATGGCCACGGTCAGGGCCATGTTATTTAATTGAAAACATTCGCTTTTTGGATTGAAATGAAAAACATACAGCAGTCTCCAGAGTTAAGGTATGTTGTTCTGTTGACCCAGCCAACCACCCTGACATCCTCCATACCTGGACTCTCAATAACCATTATAGGAGCCACATCCAATATGTGTGCTCCGTGTGGCTTGACTCCCGGGTGACTTGGTTGACGCGCTGTGATGTTTCCCTAAATGTTTGTAGTCTATCATGTAGCTGTGTAGCAATGAATGAACCAAGCGATCATCTCCGATTTGCAGCCGTTTATTCTGCTCACCATGACACCAATTATTGTACTTGTGAATACGGAATACATTCGTTAGGTTCCTCAGTGATAACAACAACTTTGACAATTTGGTTTCTAGCGGTCAAAAACCGTATGCCCTTCCGGGGTCAAACAACAGAGGTAACCCAAATGACGTAGCCTACCCTTTATACCTGTGCCTGCAGTAGGGCACAGCAACACTCAGTGGTCAAAACAGACATTACAACACAAATGGCAAACAGGAAAATGACCCTTACAACCATGTTACCTCTCTTCCGCTTTCGATCCTGTCATAATTACTGCAGCCACTAAAGGAGTATATGGTTCTTGAGAGGACAGTCTTGCATATTTCCTTTCTTCCGGAGAGTTATATGAGAGGATCAATGCAACTCTCAAGCTAGAAAGGTAAATATGAAGCTAAAGCTGGTTTGCTTAGCTTGATGTCACCTGTCTATTTTGGAATGTGTTTACACTTTTGTTCAGAGTAAAATATAATCCCTCAGACAGATCCAGGCTATTTAGCTGTTTTCCCCTGTTCCCACTCTCTATGCAAAGCTAACCGGCGGACAGGCCTGCTAAGCTGACAGGCTGTAGCTTCATAGCCTACCTACTATGTAAACATGAATGTGATATTGATCTTTAGCATGTAGCTCACATCAAGAAAGCAAAGAAGAGTACTCCCCACAATATCTTACAATTACTCTGAACTTGGCTTAAACACCCTTTGGAAGCGGCATGGCTTTTTCGGCAACATGCTTCTCATGTTTCTTCTTGCAAAGCAGTTGTCTTTTAGTTGACCCGCAGCTTAATTAGTCATGGATAGACATATGAGAAAAAGAAAAGGTCAGTTTTGTTGTTTAGCGCGCATATAGAAACATCAGAACACAGATCACTTGCTCTATATGCTAGCCAGTAGCCACTAATGAGGTCAGCGCAGCCTTTCCTTTCTAGTCCAAAGGCCATGACGCACTCAAAAACAGTGAACTTTGCACATAACAAGGCAGCAAGAAGGAGGTGGGAACTCCCACACAGTGCATCAGTAATTCATAAAGTGGAATATTTTATCCCGCAGAAGACCCCTCATATTTTCAGGAATGTCATTTTTTGAGTCGTACGAAGGAGCTGGAGAGGGACATTCTTCCACATATCAATTATTAACCAAAGCTTATATCACAACCTCATAGATCAAAACAGCCAGCTTGTAGGATACTAGAGGGCATCTCATATATTTAGCGCTGCCAGAGAAACACAAACCTAAGAGAGAAAGGTTAGGCGTTTGAAATCTGACTGGAGCTTACGAGTCTTTGTAATTTCCCTGACAGGTACACGATATGGCACAGGAACACTGTAGGGTATGTGAGTCTATCTTTGTACTTCTCCATCAGAGGCAGAGGATTTTGCACCACCACAGAATAGTGTTCCTGTGAAAATTAATATTTTATGATATTGCTACCAGGCTATGATTGGTAGCATAAGTAGATTTGCATTCCAAACTGCCTGTTGTGCAAAAAAAAATAATCATCATTACCGAACTTACATAAGTCTTCATGTACCTAGCGGTCCAGAAACACAAGGTGTTTCCTATTGTCTCCCCTGAAGATGAAAAACCAAAAGGCAGTTAAAAATATTTACCCTGGGATAAAAGCACAATTCCCTGACTCATTACAACCATATTTAACACTGAGAGGACTAGATTTCAGCATATGTTTCATTCCGTTGCTACTGGGGATGATAAAAAGACTTTTCCCCTCCTGTGGGTGCTTTTAATAATGATGAGACGCTGTGGCGATACGGCTTTTATTGCATGTTGTATATATATATTTTCAGCTGACAGAAAACATATCTATTTTTAGATTTCTTTAATGCACTGAACACACATTATCTGGTGTCTTTGGCAGCTTCCCATTGGTACTAAGGCATCTCGGAGGTAAGGTACCGGTGTTCTGTTTTAAGCACAAGACATTAAAGGTGAAATGAATAATGCAGTCATCTCTCAGTAAGAAGTCTGGACACTAGCCTCAAGAGGGATGTGTCACTCTCTAAACCCCTGTAACCTACATTTGTTTGAGTTGGTTTTAACAGCCCATTGGGGAGCAGAGTTTTCCAATACAATGAGCCTGCAATGTAAAACAGATGATTAATCTTTGTCCTTGTGCTGCGATGCGTGAATGTGATAGTGTATGTTTATCCAAACAACATACCTGGGAAGTTCTTTGAAATGTATTTTTATATGCTTTTGGTTGCCCTTGCGGATATACGTAGAAAGTGCTTTGCAACAGAATTCGGGTGAATGGAAGCCTATGAATTTCGTATCTGTTCGATACAAAAATAGCCTTGCTGCCTCTGCATTCCTAAGCATACTCCATCCTGATCCAAAGAACCTGTCACTCTCCACCTTGTGACACAAACAAACTGGAACCACCTCAGGTGCTCGATGCTGATTTGCATTTTGTATCAAGTTCCTTGGTCCGACGCCAGCACCAGTATAAAATGCTCTGCTCCCCAGATATGGAAGACCTGATTGAAACTGTAGGCAGAATGGAAGGCTCTCTCTGTATGCTCTCTATATAGAGAGCTCATTAGGTGGAGAGACCTGTGTGCATTGTTCCAAGTCTGCAGAGTCAGCGAGGGAGCCACTCATCACTCCCCACAATCCAGAATCCTGCACATCTGGTCTGGCAGCGTCAGGGTGACCTGCACGCACACACAGACACACACATGCGCATGCAAATGATGGCATAGAAGCAAACATAAACAGTCACCAGTCCACAAAAGAGTAACCCGATACCCAGATGCATAATCCCCTGGCTGATCATGCATTCATTGTTTGTCACGGATGAGGAAGACCGGCATTGAAATATAAAAGATTGTGCACATATTCACAAAAGCGCCGTCCTGTATCACCTATGATTTACTAGCCGTTTTACACCCAGCTGAGGTGGCCACCTCCAGCGCTGACCCTGCACTGCAGCTCAAGGGATACAGGTACAGCATTTGGCAGCACTTTCCTAACTTTCCCTGAGCACACAAGGCAACTGCAGTGTCAATCTCCACTTATGAAAGCTTTAATTTAGTGGCTCGAGGGTCTTAAATGCAGAGCTCCTTTCATATAGGTCAGTCACTTCGCTGCTATTCCCAGTTACACAGAGAGATTGCTGTGTTCCCAGCATGTTTTAAGAAACTCTGTGTACTGCTGTGTGTGCTCATATGTACAAGGGTCTGGCAGTAGGAAGTCCTCAGCAGGCAGGTGACTTTGATGAATGGAATATGAATAAATAGAAAAAGATATGAATCTATTCCACAGCAAGGGAGAGGGCATGCCTCTATTGAGAACATGTCAGAGTGGTTTCTATTGAGAGACCTGTTTTATCTGGCTTCATAATTTCCAAGAAAAGCTCAGCAGTGAGTCGAGGAAACAGTTCACGCAGAATACATAGAACAATAGAGTAGCAGACCACATATTGAATTTCTGTATCAGTATAAAAGAAACATATTTACTGAACCCATGGCTGCCATTTCAAAAGACAAAATTAATCAATAGTGTCCAATGTCGAAGCTTTTACAAAATGGCACTGCACGGAGTGCTGCCATTAAAGATTAAAACCACCATTTGAAATCAATGCTTGTGAGACGTTTGGATATGCCACTGGCAATATGTGATAGTGGCTGTGTCGCAGTGTGGTCCAGCCAGGTGGTACGATGAGATCATCTTTATGATTCAGATGCAGTGTGAGTGGAAGATATAGCAGAGTTGTGATCGCCATAACCTGTGCAACGATAAAGATCGTCACTTTCTTGACGAAAGTTAGTTGAGAAGATTGACGCCACTCTCATGTCTGTATGTTATCTAAATATAAAGCTATTGTCAGCAGTTTGTTAGCTTAGCTTGACACAAAGGCTAAGAATGGGATACAGCTAGCCTGGCGCAAAGGTAACATCGTTTTTACAGCTACTGTCAGTGAAAAACTTTTTTCGATGAATATATTTTTAGTGAAGTCAATCCTTAAGACAAGTTTGTGAGATCTGTGAAATAACTTTAAGACACTTTTCATCCACACGTTGCTCATTGTCTCCTGTCAGATAATGATAAATGAAGCCACAGTACTTTATAGGAAACAGCAACACCAAATTCACATTTCCTTTCTTAGTCTACCCATGGTGATTTCATCCTGCTTTTCAACTAAGCTGTGCAGGTTTCCCACCAGCTTACAGGGGGCTCGTGTGGTTTGTGACTGGTCTTCAATATCTGGCAGGAGACAGCGATTTCAGGAGGAGTGTTTTAAGCGGCTTGGACAGATGTGCTGTAAGGATTAGCACACCTTTGATCCTAGCACGTCCAAATCAATCATCACAATGCTATTCATCATACAGTTTTCAGGATTATAATCAGGCTTAATACTATCTTTGTTAGACACTGAGAGCGACTTCAGATAGGCTTTTAAAAACTGTAAATTGTATTCCCTGGCTGTGACAACGCCTCTTCAGAAAACTGCTAATTGGGAAAACTATTCTCAGTAGCCAAGGAAGAGGGGAAAAAAGAAAGATAAAGAAAAGAAGAAAAGTGCGAGACTTCGACGTCCCAGGCACGACAGTCAGTCGAGTGTTCCACAGAGATTTGCCTCTGTGAAAAGCACACAGGCTCGCAAACTCCTCGGTTGAGTGTTATCCGTGGTGTGAGAGAAGAAGGGGTTGTCAAGGCAATCATACGGTATTCACAAACCTTATGTTGTTTCAAACAAATCTGTGTGAGGAGTCGTACTGTGACGTCAATAGACTATTTATGGAAGCATTAGTATTCTGTGTTGAGGTTGTGACACTGATACTTCATTTGTCTGCGTGACCTCATCGCCATCAAGCTGCGAGATCCTTATTCTTTGTTATGAAAGACTGAAATAAGAAACATGAAACAAATGAGGTACAAGCGTCTCACATGGGAGATGATCAGAGTTCAGTGGCTTTTCAGAACATTTTTGATGTGACTGCATCGAAAATATATTGCTGGCATCAAAGCTACACATTTTGGGCCAAACTCTTCCTAATGATGAATTTCTGTATTTTTGTGTTTCCACAAATCTCATAGTATATAGTTGTATTTTGGACACTAAAACTGTGCACACGTCTTTAAGTTATGTATTCAAATACATAAAGATGCAGCCTAAAGCTTATTAAAAAAAAAAAAACATAAGCATAAGCATAAAAAAACAAACAACAACAACACAGTTGTGTTTTTTTTTCTGTATCAATAGCTGTGTATCTGAATCTGAATCTGATGAAAATGGGGACGGGACCTGATAAGCCTTTGGCTTCTCCTGTTACCCTTCGGACAACACAAAGAAATATGTATGAATATGTGAACGAGGAAATTGTGTATTGTGTGAAATTGTCCGAAAGAATAATAAAATAAAAAATAAAATAAAAAATAAATAACTATAATCTCTTATGATCCAGACCGGACTGTTTATAAACCTGTAAAAGGAAAGTTGCACTATCTGTAGCAGAGTGTTACATTTGAGGGCCATTAACACCTGCAGTGAAAGCACTTGTGTGTGTTTTCTTCTTTTCTTTTAATGTACTCGGAGTGGGTTTGGAATTAATATGTGGACTTACATCTGATACTAACAAGAATCAAATCTAAGACGAGAATAGCCAGTCAAATGTGGTCATTGGAGACATGCCAACCTTTCTCTCATGTTTTATGAATGGAGATGGATGGTCCAGCTGGGGATAACCTCAGAATGCACCAAAAAGTATTCCCATTTTTGGTTGTGAAGTGAATGTTTTCAAACTTTTAATGTAAAAATGAAATAATTAAAGACAACATGTCTAAACTCTCCATTCTGAAAGGAACTGAAACTTTTATGAGCACCATCCAGTTTTTTTTAAGCCTGACGTAGAAAGCTGAGCCTTCTCTCTGGCACACTTTTCAGACTTTATAAATAAGATATGATGTTCACATGGGTGTGCTTAAGCAACAAAAAGAAGCGCTGTCTGAGTTGTTCTACAATGATTTCAAACATACAGTATCTTTTGTGAAGAAAAGAAGAAGACATTAAAAAGTAATTTTCACTTCCAAAGTATGTATTTTCATGATCAAAACATCTGTGAGTATACTGCCCACAATTGGAAAAAAAAACAATCAAAGTTGAGATTTCTTAAGGTCTTGATCCCATTTTCTAAATGAGAGCTCTAACGATGTTTTAATTACATAGTTATACGGTCAAAATTGATTCATTTGTTTGTTAGATGTGAGGCCCTTGTTGGTTTTGATAAAGCCATTTAAAGATTGGTAAGCCATTAATTCTGCTGATAAAGATATCAGTCACAGCAGCTGCCTCACTCTGTAAGTCTTGAGTTGTGTGTGTGTGTGTGTGTGTGTGTGTGTGTGTGTGTGTGTGTGTGTGTGTGTGTGTGTGTGTGTGTGTGTGTGTGTGTGTGTGTGTGTGTGTGTGTGTGTGTGCATGCGTGCGTGCGTGTGTGTGTGTGTTTTGCATGGATAAAATCAATAAAACTGTATCATCTTAATAATCATTACCAACATTACATTAACTGTCAACGATTGGCCTCTTCAATCAAAATATAAGGACGGGCCATCTAATCTTGCATTGTTGGGGCGTAATGTAAAGTACTTTGATGCAAAATGGGGTTGGTATGCAACACATATGAATAAAAACATGTCTAACAATGTGTGGTTCATATTCTGAGTTTAAAATTAAGCCTATTAATCTGCAACAGCAAACGTGTTTTTAACATGGTAAATGCATTCATGTAGCATTTTTGAGGGTTGGGGTTCAGAGTCTTGCACAAAGACACTTAAATGTGTGAATAGAGCAAAGTGCCAGTGCCAACTATATGATTAGTGAAACAAACTGGTCTAGCTTCTGAGACACAGCTACTCCATATATATCACTATTGGATCCATTGAGGTTAAAATGAGGGTGAGAATTTGTTTTTTGATTGAATGACATGAAAACACACATTTATGTCCTTAGGATGAATTGTAAAAACGTTGGTGATATTCAAATTTTTCATTTCATCAACATTTGAAAATGAAATTATCTCAGAGCCTCCATTGTACTTTGTGTTTAGTGCTAATCAGCAAATGTTTGGGTGATAAAAAGTCAAATAATAATGTTAAACTTAGAGATTGTTGTCGTTAAATATTGATAAATGTAATAGTGACTTGAAAAGACTACGATCTTTACTTTATTTACAATTAATCCAACTACTGTTTTTATTGCACTAGCTTGGCCAAGAACTCAGCATGTGATCCCAAAGGTCATGCTCTTTCTACACCCACCATCCATACAAATACCTCCCTAGGACTTTCACAGGACGTACATAACTTACATTCTACAATGTTAATACATTGCTTGTGAACATAATCAAATCCAGCAGTTACATGTCATGCTAAAATGTATTAAGCATACAAAAAAAAGTAGTTCACATTTTCGGGAGACAGGCTTGATTTGTGCACAGTATAGAGTTGTTGCGATGTTTGAGCACCACTGGGGGTTTCTACTGTATGCGTGTCACTTTTTGATTGCCCTGAGGAGCAAGGAGGAGACCTTTGCCATTAAAAATTAATGTACAAGAGGGGGAAAAAAATCAATGGTTACAACAATGGAATATATTTAGTGCAGACCAGGCAGTGACATCAGGGACATCTCGGTCAGCAGCAATATGAAGAACTCATTAAAATGATTGAAGCTGGTCTTCAAAAAGCCACAGTTCAAATCCCAGGACAGCAGGATAACATGAATCACAGCCAAGATTCTGAAGTCATGACCTTAATTCTTTCATTTAACCGTGTTGCACTTTGATAATGACAATGACAACCTAGAGCACCAGGTGCAGCAGCCAACCATAGGCTATAATTCATGAACCAAAAGGGCTTTCATTTCAATTTGTTACATTCATTCTTACATAAATATACTCATAGGCACAGTAAACATAGAGCAACATACGACTTGAATGAAAGACCAATGTGTAAAAATGGGCTTTCAGAGATTGACTAAAAATAATCTGCAATGCTCAACAACTCAGTATCCCATTTCACTGTGAGACTGGGTTGCAATATCAATAGGAAAGAACACCCCTTGTCCTGAATTTTCTATTTTTAACTTTATTTTTAACTTTATTTTTAACGAAATTATCTTTCTGAAGAAAGTCTAGCTTGCAGCTAGGCAATGAAAATATAGATGATGTGGCAATGACATCAACTACCAGAAACCCAGTCAGAATCATAAATCAGTGTAAATATAAAGGTATGCAAAAACATATTTTGACTACTGAGAAGAGCCAGTTAACCCAGATCGTGACCTAAGGTAAAAGGAGATCACATAACGCCACCAAGGTTGAATGATAAAATAACTATCAGTAATATATTTTAGACAACTACACACTTGCAAACAAGGAAGCACGTTTTAAATGTAGCTTTCAAAAGAAACCTGAATAAAGGGTTAGGGCTAGGCAACGACATTGGTATAGCACCATTCAACAACAAGACAATTGAAAATGCTTTGAATTGGACTTGAAATAAAAAGGTATCAAGTAAACACCAATTGATTTCAAAAGACACATTCAATAGCTATTGAGATATTTAAATAAAAAGCAGAAATGTCAATAAAAGTTATTAAAAAAAATACATTCTATGGCCCTTGATAACTGTTGTAAATGTCATGGCAATCTATGAAATAGAAAAAATATAGTTATTTAACTCCGCAACTGTCAACCATATGGTTGTGTCGCTCACAGCACATGCCATACTCCACTCACCACTGTGTCCTCAATCTCTCAACATATGTCTGCCATACAAAAAGCCAAAGATGCACACATACACATCTCTCACACATACTTAATTTTTTTGTTTTTCTATATTTCTTTACCTTTTTCTTTTTATTGTTGGTCTATCTTTTACTGAATCTCTACGACTTCTATAATAGCATCGCATGCATCAATTCAACTTTATGTTATAGTCTGTCTATTGTCTAGTTTATCCGACTTCGGTTTCACTTATTTTGGTCACCTAATTTCAACATTAAAGATACAAGAAAATATATTAAGAGTCCGATTCTGGACAAAATGAGTATCTCAACCAAATTTCGAGTTAATCCATCAAATAGTTGTCGAGATTCCTATATAAACTAAATATGTGTAAAACCACATGGTGGCGGTAGAGGAACTCTCCCAAAACCCGTAGGATGTAGCCTATTCCCTGGGGACCATGCTGTCTGCACAAAATGTCAAGGCAATCCTTTAAATAGTTGTTGAGAAATTTCAGACTAGACCAAAGTGGTTAGCTCACCAACCAACATTGCAATCCGTATAGCCCTGCAAATAGCATGGCTAAAATAACAGTGTAGTTACAGTGCATCACCAGATATAAATGAACAGTCCCTTATATTATTTGATGAAAGACAGTTGGACTTTCACTTTGACATGTCGAGCATATAATTTGAATGCTGCCCTTTTGTGTTTAGTTTTGACTCTGGGAACAGACAGCCTCAGACAAACAAGGTCTGGATGGTAAGTAACATAGCATCCAATTGCACATGTATGTTTGCCCTCAACCATCAAATGCTTTTAAAAAAAAAAGAATCTAATTATCAGTCAGCCAATGCAAAGTTCTAAGAACCAGAGACATGTGCTGCGCTGTCTTGTGAGGATGCTGGAAGCAGTGTTTTGATTAAGCTGCAGCTGTCTGATGGAGTTGGAGAGAACGGTGGCCCGTGTACAAGGACACAGTGTTTGTTTTTGCATTCTAATACAGTTTGAAGTTTTTATCGACTGCATGAATATTATACAATGATAAATTACAGATAGAATGAACAGCATTACATATTTGTAGGGGTTGTCTGAACTGTGGCAATACAGATAACACATCTCCATGATAGTCATGCCCACATGGCCCGACATTGGCAGTAGTGCATACAGCTTTGACAAGATGTCATTATGTTGAAATGTTGAAAAAGCATGGCAAAAAGGAAAACATCTTATTCTTTTAACATTGTCTTGATATACAGTACCTCGACCGACTGATGCACATTTCTAAAGCCCCACGAGGTAGAGTTTTTAAATGATTGAGCATTGCCTGATATATCTATTCTCTTCTTGAGTTTGGTGAAAAGTACCCGAGGACTCATTTTCTTCGCTGTAATACCCTCGGCTCATGTCGATTTCTTATCCATTTCTTTTAAATAGTCGGCAATTCCTTTGCTTCAACAATTGTTTTGTGAATAACGAAAACCTGCAGAATATTGACAGTGGATGGTTTCACACTTGGTTGAACAATCATTTCGACAGAAGACAAAAATCATTAAGCCTCTTCTCTCATTTCCTCTTGAGTGTGTGCAAAACTGTGTTGCCAGAGATGAATTGTATCTGGGAATCTAGCTGTCAAGCTGTGGCCAAAGTTAAGTGAAGTTTGAACTCATGAGACTGTGTTTGCTGCATTCTGCATTGATGGTCCTGTTCTCTATCCAAAACACTACTTGACTTTCTCTCAGCCTTCATCTTTAAAGTTGCATAGACAACAAGCAGTGCAAGCCAGACTGAATACAAATACAAATAAAGAGGCCTGATAGCACCTTGAAAAGTGAACTCTTGTTGGTCAGGACCAACCTTAATCTAACGCCATCATCATATCAAAATTTGTCAAATACTTTGGTTAATTACTAAATACCAGACAAATAATAGTCCCATCGGCCTCCACTTTATTTTGTGTTTAGCGTTTATTAGCAAATGTTAGCATGCTAACATACTAAATAGATGGTGAACCTGGTAAGCAGTATAAAGTAGGTCCTTATCATCAATATGTTAGCATTGCATAATGAGCACATTAGCATGCTGATGTTCAAAGCACTGCTATGCCTATGTGGCCTTACACAGCTGCTAACATGACAGACTGTTTGCCTTGTTAATCAGAAACAGAAAGTTGGAACCAAAAGTAAACTTTTTTACCGGCTTGCCATCCTCTCTTGGCAGTTGGCACCCAACAAAACCATTTTTTTTGGCATAACACAAAGGTAAGATAAGCCATTTATGTCATTCCCCCCCTCACTAAATGCAACCCAGAGCTGAAAGGCTCTGCTACAGTACTTTATATTTTATTGCACAATGAAAAGAAATCTGGAATATTCTAGTATAATGACATCAAGGGACACTCAGGCATCAAAATTCCGGTGCAAGTTGTGAATGTGCTGCTGACGCAAATCTGAAGAGTCTGAACACTCAAGGATTGTGGGGAGAATAAAAATGTAATGAGTCTTTTAGTCATTGCCACTGTAGGAAAACCTAATCTAGTGTGTGTGTATTTAATCGAATCTTTGTGGTACAATTAAGCTTTAAATCTTATTTCTCTATCAACAGTTTTTATCAAAGACATATTTATCCAAATGACCAGATGTGTTTTCTGAAGTATATCAGATCACACACATTTTTGATCCTTTGAAAAAAGCAAAGGAAAATTAAATGTATTACTGAGCACTCCTGTCTTCCACATCGGAATATTAAATTATTTCTCAAAATTGTAATAGGCTACATTAAAAAGTTTTTGTATCACTCTTACAGCTTACTTATATGGCGTATAAAAGTGTTACAGCTCTCAGGGGATTTATCATCCACATCATCGTCTCAGTCATTAAAAGTCAGTGAAGGCACATTTTAATGACATGTTCCCTCGTTATTCTACCAGAAATAACTAGAAAATAATTATGGTTTAAAAAACCCAATGCTAGAATCCATTAACGGTCCTAGAAAATATAGAATGTTTCTCAGAATGTGTTAAATATTAATCACAAATCAACTGTCTTATTACCGTCACTAACACGGTTAAGTCTTTGCCTCTTATTTATAATGTTCTACCAGATATCTCAAAATTTATAAATGGATTTACATGGTATTAGCTGGACATGTGGGCCTTATGCCAAAGAACAATTGATTGCATTTTGGTAGTGTTCCAAATCTGGGATTTTCCATCATTAGAAAGCCATTGTTTTTGATCTATATCTATGCATTTATATTATGCATCTATGTTTGCAGGGTCAAGGAATCAATTTAACTTAGCAATCAATGACATAATAGGAATAATGTCTTTGGGTGTAATCGTTGGCAGGGCTCTGCGGTCCTAAAGTCCCTGTCAGTTTGAAACAGTTAAGCCTGATGCATATGTGTCTGGGCTTCGGCCACGGAACTGCAGGACAGGAGAATTATGATCACAGGTGGGGATATGCCTTGAATGATTTTAATTTTAATAAAGTTTGCTCTCCTTTCTTTAACCCTGGTCCTGACTCTTTGCAGAAGTAGTAATTGCCTTACAGGGATTCTGTGGCAGTGTTGTACTAAGTGAGACCCTGTCTTAGATATCTATCTATGCCTCTGCTCCTGGGGTAATTTAGGTTGGAGTCACCTCAGGAGATATTGTAGCTGCTCAAACTAGCTGGCTTAGGAAATCTGTGGCACAGTGTGGGGGTAATTCAACGACATGCTAAGCCAGATGGGAAAGTGCCTTCTGAGTGAACCTGTCTGAGGTCATTGGTATTGTTTGGGATGATGGAAGCATAATTTTTTAAAGAAAGGGGCTATTTTTGTCTATATATCTGTAATAGCCCTGCGTCATTTCAGAAGTGAGTCCCCCACCATTCAAATATTAATGCTAGTGCTGCTTGTTGTCTAGCAAATGACCTGAACACACTGGTAATAAATCTCATTACAGAAGTAAATGTTTTTCTTTCCAGATATTTCTAACCAAAACATTATACGCAGCAAAAATTATTGAAAATGAACACTGAGAATAACGCTATCAGTTCTGAAACTATCCACGAAGAACTAAATCTATCTATAATTAAGGAAGGATCACATCCGAGTTTACTCCGTCACCACCACAACAGTAAATTGCTCTTGTGCCTGAGAAAGCCCGTTCAAGTAGATGGGAATTCGGGCTGACAGCACCGTGTACCCTGTCCAACATTAAGTGAAACCCCAGTTGGGGCTTTGCTTTTTAGATCAGAGCCATTCTTCCTTCTCTCTGTGGTGAGTGGGGCGGGCACTGAGTCCTGGTTCAGAGGTACAGACAGCCAAGAGTGGTCCAGCCAGTCAATGAGTGGAGTCTGATTAACATTTTCATCCTGTCTTTGTGTTTCTGTCGAAGGAGCTGCTGGTGTAAATGACCATTGCCAGCGTCTTGGCGACTGCTTGAATGACAGGAGCACAGCACAAGAATGGCCCGCTGCAAAGGCTCTTGAATATAAAGGCCATAGCCCTGTAGCCCCATGGGGCAAGCTTTGATTTATTTGCTAACTGTTGGGCTGTGTGAAAAGTAACAGCAGCAGGGTCTAACAGTGGTGGTGCTGCGTGCTTGTGCTGCTGCCAACATTAAAAGCAGCCCAAGAGAGAAACCAGAACTCTCTTCTCCAGCATATCTTTGTGACAAGATTTGGCTCATTTTCCCCGGACTATCTTTGCCACCGCCATCAGATGATCATCCTTCCACTGCTAAAGATTAAAGGGATACGGTACACACATCAGCCTTTCAAAGGTGTGCGTGTGTGTGTGTGTGTGAATGGTTACAGGTTTTGAAGTGATGCATAGGCTCAGGCTGGATGCCAGTGTTGCTGACAAGTCACAGTCACTCATACAAATGCTTCCTCTGTTTCATTGCCTGTTCTGGGGGATCACATTATATCTTGCTGTCACTGATATATACCTCATTGAAACACTAATAATATCCTCTCAAGCGGACAAAATCAGTTTTTCACTTAATGTTTTATTCTCTCAATAGCATAGCTCATCACTGCTCGTTAGTCTCATTCATGCATTTTAAGGTCATTCACGGTGCTTATATAACTATGTCTATGTCATATGAAACTGAATTATTTTTGTCATCTGCTCCATCAGCATACCTGACTTGCTCATATGCTGCGTGATGTCCTCGGGTAGCCAATTTTTGTGATCATGTCACCATTTTTGTCTGTCAACAGGAGAAGATCCTCGTAGATTGAAGCTATGTCTACGCTTAAATACCCATGAATTTGATACCTATTTAAAAATTGCTGGGGGGTAAAAGCTATTTGACTGAAAAAGCTGCAATGAAAACAATGCTTCAAAACAAGACATTTAGGACTTTCTCTGTAAAGGAGAGTTTAAGCATTGACTTGTATGACCTCTAATATGTTGTTATGTATGTTTAAACAACTTAATCTAACACTGTAATATGTTTTTACCACATTTGAATGAACTGTATTGCTAATGATGTTGTGCCATTATTTGTTATTTTACAGCCTTGTTTTCTCATTAAACCAGTTCAAGTGTATTAATCACATCAAATCTATTCATTGAAATAACTGAACATTAAAAATACTTGCAATTATGGTTCCACCCTCCCCAAGCATGTTAACAACACAAGCATCTGACACTCCTCATTGAAACAAACAGAATAATGTTTTTCCCAAATCTGAAACACCGAACTCCACAGCCCAAAGCTATACCCGCTGCACTGTGATGTCCCCTGCCTCCACTGCAATGAAACCTCTTATTTTCTTGATTTTCCAGATAGCTGGTTCAGCCTGTCCAAAAGTGAATTGAGAGAGAGAGAGCGAGCACAAGAGTGTTTGTGACAGGAGGAGAGGTGACATCTTTTTACTGTCATTATGTTTGCTGAGTCCTCACTAGATGGCAGTGTAGCGTAGGAATATTGTTTGACAAGTTATACCAGACAAGGCATCATTTTAGAAACTTTCTGAGTCCTCCTTTGACTTTCTCCGACTGTGTATGTGTGCGTGCGTGTGTGTGGGTCTATGCTTGTGTGTGTGGGTGTGTGCTTGTGTGTGTGTGTTGGTAGGTGTGTGTAAGTATAACACAAATGCAATAACTGCTCAGAGTGATGGTGAAATGGAGGAAATGTCTGAGCCCCACCGTTTGGATGTTTATTTTAATAACTTAATCCGTGTGACTGTGACCCTTGACCTTGTCGGGTGTGGTCTCTGACTGGGGCCGTCCTGTGGGTGTGGTGCAGTGACGGCAGAAAGCTCAGGAAATGAATGTTTTATCAGCCTGCGCAAAGAAAACATCAACAGTGTAGTGGGTGGGAAAAAAAGAGAGGCTTCTAAATTTAACTCGTCAGATGTTGCCAACTCAAATAAAAAAATCATCCGTGGACCGTTTCCTGTTGGTTTCTTCTCCAAAACATCTGGATTTCCCTTACATGAATAGTATCTGTTTATTGAGAACATAAACATTATAGATGCTTTGTTGCAGATACCACAGCAGAGTCCTGTTCACCAAGTATGAGCTGGAATGTACACAAGAAGTTAACATATTACACACTCTTCTCGGTGGACCTGGTGTGATCGCAATATTCTGATAAGACAAACTGCAACCAGAGCCACTTATCCTGGGCAATTTGGGCATGCATGGTTTGATGCCACTCATATAGTTTAGAGTTGGATTGCTTTACTTGGAGCCTATAGCACATAATAGCTTGCCCAATTTAGATGCCCGACGTATTCAGGAGGTGTAGTAAAGAGGGAGAGCAGCACAGCCTACTCACTCCCTGTGAGAGAGTATGTGGGAGGAGGTGATAGCGGGCAAGTTTTCACTGTGTGCAATGTCCTCTTCCATAGCGATATTTTGAACATGAGGCATACTTAGTATGCAGAGTGAAAATATGCTTGCCAGGAGGTTGCTGCAGTGTTCCTCCATTTATGGTTAAATATGGTAATTTCGGCTCAATAAAATATTGAGGACACCATTCCAAAAAAAATGTTCTAGCGCTTTAAATTAGATGTGAATAAGGGAAATCAGCCAGCATTACAGGATGGAAGGATAAGGTCCATATACATAGATGTTGTGGGTGGAAGCATGTCCCTCCCATTTTTTTCCTGTCCAGTCCAATCTGAAAGCTTAGGTCTCCAGAACCTCCACTGACAACTTTCCTCGCTTTTCCTGTGAGAATAGGCAGCCGCTGTCACAAAGGAGCGGAGGGAGTTCAGGAGATCAGAGGCAAAGCAGCAGTTGCCTCTTCTGGGAGGCCAGATGACCCTCTTCAAAGTGATAATGTAAACAGCTCGAAACTGGTGGAACCGTGGGAGTTTGTAGTAAGAACGTGAAGAATTCTCCTCCAGGATAATTGTGAAAGCGACCAACACTGTAAGTTGAATTCCTTTTTACCTTTTCATCCATTGAAGCAGACATTCATTGGTGCTAAGATCAAAGCACATTAGTTACATGGCACGGTGCACATTTGAGATCTGTGGGCTTTGAAGCTTTGAGAGAGCAAGAGTTTATTTTGACTGATAGTAGATAATGGGCACTTTCTGGTCCATGAGAAAGAAAGGTTTTTATCCTTGTGTTTATATAACATCAGGGTGTATATTGGCTCCAGAGCATGAATTTTGTTTTGCAAAAGAGTTGATTGGGTCTATTTTGACAGCATCTTCTAGATTTGAGCATTGTACTGTGTTTTTTCTTCATTGCTAAACTGGCCTGTCTGCAGCTGCAGAGGCTTCAAACAGCTGCTTTCAATTTATGTCAACCCCTTGAAACATTACTCTGAACAAGCATGTGTTGACTTTACATGTGGGGCTGGGAAGCCCAGAATTTCATAATATGTGTGCCTGGTGATGTGAGTTATAGACATCCATAAAACCGAAAAGGCAGGTCTTGACCCAAACCCTTTCACCCGTAAAAATGGCTTGTTCCTGTTCCAGTTTGCATTTTTACAGTTTTCATTTTCTGTTTCATCAAGTTTTATGATGTCATCAGCTCAGTGCTAAATTAATTTCACAATTAATGGAATTATTTTTTTTCTGTTCGTACTATATGTCTTTCTTTTTGCATAAAGGTTAGTGGTTTCCAGGAATTTTACAGTATTACTTCAATGAAATCACCACTTCACTTTCCCAAAGTGTCTGTTACAAAGTGACAACAGACCACTACCTCAGTCCTGAGTTAAAGTGAGCCACAACATGGAGGCCATCCAAAGAAAACCACTGTAGAGAATTCAGCCAGCTCCTCCACTTAAATAAACAAAGAATGTCTCTTTCCACACCACTGCAGTGTGTGTATTTGTGCGTGTGTGTTCGTGATTACTTGCATGTGGGTGCCGATGCGGTTCTACACCCAAGAGCTGTAAAGGCACCGATCCAACTGTAACAATGTAAATTGTTTCAGGTTGAAAGTGTGCTCTGATGTTGCCACCCACCCAGCTGTGGGAGTGTAGCAGGGCAATTTTTAGCAAGCTGCGGAGTGATATATTCTGTGTAAAGTTAGCAAAACAATGGCATTGTTTCGTAGCAAAAATAAAACAATGTGGTAGAAGCTCTTTTCTCTCCCCAACCTTCCTTGCTACGTTGGTGTGAAAGCTTTGTGTGCAAATTTGGCTTCATGCAAATGTGAATTTCAATGAACATTATTCCTAGACAACTATACGGGGAAGTACTTGTATGCAGTCAAGCTGCGGCTACTTCCCTCAGAAACCTTTGCTAGTGTTTTGGAAATAAACCATTCCCAGGAATTTGACAGTATGGACGTTAACATAATGCTCTGATCACTCACTTAAATTGTCCAAAATGTTCATCCACTTAGACGATACCTTTCATAGCCACCCAGAGCGTAATCTAAACAGGATTATACCAACTTAATTATATTGTCTGCATGACAGAATGATTGGATAATAGGACAGATAATTGTCCCATAAATAATTGGGTGGAGAACATTTACTCTCTGTGAATATTAAGGCCTGTCAAATGAGGTCTAAAAGCTATTTGTCGTCCGTGAAACCATTCAGGTTGTTGAGGGCAGACAATATGCAGCTGTGCTGGGAAGATTGACTGTTGAAAATATTCAAATATATTTAAATAGGTAGACCTGGAAACAAAAACAAAGCTCTACAGATTATTGTGCTGCCATATGGGTCTAAAGAATCAGTGTCATTTAACTTGCACTCAGTCTCAGGATGAGTTGATTTATAAAAAAAGAAAAAAGGGGGAACAAATGTGCCTATCATTGGACAAAGTATAATTACCAGCAATGGTTACTGGGAAGGGGGCTGAAGGGGGTTATGGCCAATATTTCAAAGAAGTCTCTACTCTGAGGGGAACCAGTTGTGTTTCAATCTTCTAGACAAACCAACACAGAATGACTTTGGTTAATGAGGGAGCACGATGACCATTTTCCTTGTGCTCTAATAGCAAAGAAGAGCAATCAGTCAAGGAGGCAGAATAACTAGTGTTATATTTTCTAATGAGACAAGCTCTCCGCATGCATTACTAATAATCATTTGTGTTGATTGTGCAGATAAGATCATCTTGTCTGTTTACGTGGCAGCCATACACTCTCACTCAGACAAGGGGCATTGGTTACCACGGCAACCATCCTGGTACAGACCCGAGACAAAAAAATTATAAAAATGAATCACAAAATAAACTAACATCTGTTGCTCTGAATGTTAGGAGTACTGTCTGAGTGTTCAAAGCAAGTGATAACCGTCTCTGCAAAAAGGTATTTTTGCCTCATTTGCATCTATCGTATCATATGTGTCATTCTTGTCCTGCAGTACACTGGTGATATCTGAGGTACCCGAGAGTATAAGCTAAATAAATGTATGCAATGTCATCAGCGTTATCTCAGCTTAGGCTCGGAGACAATATATGTCTAAATCCTGTGTTTCAAACCGGGGACGTAGAGTTTGAAAGACGTGCATGTTTACCAAAAAAAGAGGGAGTATCCAATGAAACATGCTATTGAGTTGCATTATGGGAGTGTAGGATAGAGCATTTTTTGGAGCTTGACCCATTACTAGGGAGTGAAAGTCATTATTACTGGAACTGCAGATAAAGCAGCAGCCCAAGTGTCATCCTAAACCTCCTCAAACTCACTAGAAGCAGATATGAGACCAGGCTATAGGAAGGAAGAGCCACTAGGTCAAAGGGCGGCTTCATGCATCACCACTTTATCAGAACAACATGCTCTGCCTATAACATTGCCAGACTCTTAAGCTCAAACAAAGTTTAACTGCAACATAGCACTGCTCATTATTCTTCACACTGATGTCTCTCTCTCTCTCACAGGACTTTACTGCGTTCACTGGTTCACACAACGGATCCTCATCTAGTGCGATGTCTTGACAACT
Organism: Hyperoplus immaculatus; assembly: GCA_949357725.1. Taxonomy (NCBI): domain Eukaryota; kingdom Metazoa; phylum Chordata; class Actinopteri; order Uranoscopiformes; family Ammodytidae; genus Hyperoplus; species Hyperoplus immaculatus. The sequence continues at coordinate 24,806,575 of OX442358.1, read as the reverse complement.
TTCAGTTCCTTTGTAATGGAATGTCGGCTATGACTTATTTTTATTTTCTTATTTTTTTGGTCTTGTCATAGTTTGAAGCCTCCTGTTAAAGTTGGAACTCCACCGATTTTACACATCAAATTCTGTTTACTGGTTTCGGGGAGTACTACTGCGTGTGTGTGAAGTTGTTTGTTGTATAAAACCTTTTGTCAGTGTCGGCTGAGGACATAGACTATGAGTTTGAAAGGGGTGTTGTCAGGGAAAGTGCTAAAATAAACTACAGTCACCATGTTCCAGAGAAAGGCAGGTCTTCCTTAAATCCTGAATATTAATTATTATCATGTTATTATTTCTTGAGCATCCTTCAACCAAGCTGGCATGTTACAAACTTTTCAGTTACTGGTGTTATCTCTTGGATTGATCCCATGAAGAATGATACAATTATAATTTCCCCCTATTCCAATTATGGTGCGTGCCTTTTTTTAAAAAGTATCCCTGCAGATTTTGCATATCTTCATTAGGAGGTCATTGCCAGTGGTTTATGACGAGACAAAGGTGTGCATTTAATCTTGAGGACATCAATACCCAAGTCGGCAATAATCTGTATGAATGAGACACCAATTAATGACACCTGACATTTGGTCAATGCTTTCAAGACAGACTGCCCTCGCTGAAAAGTTCAAACAGTCAGCGAGAATGCGGGGGCTGGCGGTTGGGAGGTGATTGCAAGTGTGTGTGTGTGCGCAGACATTTAAACTTGTGTGTGTGGTTTGGGTGGGAACTCTGCCAGAAATGGGGAGGCACTGTTTGAGGGGATGGAGTGAGAAAGTTCTGCTTTTCATTACAACTAGCCATATGTCTACATATCTGCCCCGCCTCCCAGACTACACTCTGTATCCTGGAATTGTTATTTCAGTCAGGGATCCAATCCGTCTCTCTCTCACTCCCCCAAAAACCTTGATATTCGTGTGAGAGTCTCTGCTTGTGCAACATTAAAGGTGTAATATCTCTGTGGGCTGACAGAAGCCAAGAAAATAGAGATATACCAGAGTTTAACTCACTTAATATGGGCTGCATTTGAATACAAAAATGTTTGGAGAAACCAACCAGCAAGGCAGGAAATAGTTGAGTTGGTGCTACAAAGAAAGAATGGGTATACCTAATCTCTTAGCGGGATAACACTGCACATCTTCGCATTTGCTTTTATCTTATGTTGTTTCTCTTTTGCAATAACACAGCAAATTTAAGTCACTCGAAGAAAGAAAGTGTTTTCTCAAACAATCTAGCATGCTCCATTTGCTGCTGTTATAGTCAGTATATTATCATTAGATGAACTTTTGGGACGATAACCAAGAAAGCAAAGCCAGCACATTCAGTGATAGTCATTCTACAATAAAGAGCGAACAAGAGGGGGATACATATAGCTGGTGTAATTCAGTGTGATGCACATAATAAATGAGCTCAAATCATACCTATTCACATAGCCACAATGCCTTGTATTTGTGGATGTGGGGTGTGCACGCAATAGTCTTCTTAAAGAAAGTTTTTCCTACTTGAGGGAACATCTGTGATTCATTTTGTTCTGTGGGCAAACATCATATATTTTGAAAAACATCTTCTCACTTTTGGAGGGAAGCATTTGTTGTGGCTTTGAAGTGCTCTGTTTAGGTAAGTCTGGGCCATAAAGCTTTGATAAAAACCTCTGATGTGGGAACACAGGAGCCCCAGTAGGGCAGGATGTAGAAGCAGTAGGCTACATACAGAGACAGAGACGATTAATATTAACTAATACCTTTAATAATAATCACAAACACTGATCAACATAGGGATGAGTTCATAATGGGATATTGGTGATACTACAAGTGATAAAACAATAGCACAGAGTTTAGGTTGCTTAACTACTAGCCCATGCATGCAGGACTACTGGAAACCTACAGTGTGGTTGGAAAGAAGAGCCAAAAAAAGCAGCACTGATCCTGTGTGGCCAGTTCTTTGTCCCGCTGCATACACAAGGCCTAGTGGGTGGATGAGTGAAGTCACATGGTCACTTTTCCCTTTTCCCACACAAACACACCCACACAACCTCCTCCATGCAGCCACTCTTCACTCTTCTTCAAACTCCCTTCAGTACTTACCCGCTGCAGAGGGCAGTCTGCACCGTCTGGATACTATAGCAGCATCAAGTTGTTTTCTTCTTCCACAATGTATCCAAACCGGGAATAACGTCCGTCCCTGGTCAAACGTTTGTCGTCCTGGAGCCTCTGTCGGAGAATATTCGACACCATATCGTCAGGGGGGAAGTTAATTCACGAACTGAGCACTGTTTCAGGTAACATTTTTCAACTCGCAGTAACGGTTTCCCTCGTGGGTTTGTGTGTGTAGGCTTTGTTTTTAATGGAGCTCGTGCAAGTCTCGAAAGTGTAGTGTCGTCTAATGTATCCCCGTCCAACCGTATGCATACTTTTTTTTAAATACTTTTCACAATTTCAATTTCAAATGTAATGCTTCCACATGCTGTTTCTGAAACCAGCAATACAATTTGAATCATGGTTATTCTGGAACTATTTAAATTACAGGCCCTAATGTAATGCAGAGAGTCTCATGTAGCCCTCCACCCCCACATCCAGGTAACACCTATAAAGGTGCTAACTGCTATTCAAAACGGATCATTTGCATGAGGCCGACCTCTTCTTAATTGTTGACAATGCTTTGTAGGCTAACATCTCCCTGAAACAGCAGACGTTGGAAGACGAGTGGAACTTTCATCCCTCACTTAATGAGTTTGCCTCTATCTGTTATGAGAAGAAATATATATATTTTTTTACTGCTAAATCTCAGTAAATTAAAGCAAATATAGGACTTGTTGTGACAATGAGTTGCTCAGTCTGGGAGCTCAGATGTTCATAGCTGTTTTATTAAACTGTATCCTACTTATTTTTTTTGTTATGTTCACAGCAGCTGTGTGACTAACTGATCCTTTTTTTGCACATCACAGCTTTCTACTCACAAAGCAGCATCAATCACATAACAATAATCCTCCCCACTTTTGTCCCCATCATTGTAATTACATGAGTCACCATAGAACCCATACAGTATATTTTCTTTCAAAGCAATGGTGCACTGCAGCCTTGAAAGCCTGGATGCAAAATAAAGATGTTTCAATATTCTTTTACAGACTCCAGAGCAGGAGAACTGGGGCCGACATGAGTTTGGTGGAGGTGAGGCAGTTGGCAGGGTCGCTCACCCTGTCCCTGTCCAACAAAGAGGAGCGCTACTTTGACCGCGTGGACGACAGTGACCCTGAGAACCTCCGCGGAAAGATGATGTCGCCGGACCTGAGGCAGGACTTCAGCATGATGGAGCAGAAGAAGAGGGTCACCCACATCCTGCAGAGTCCAGTATGTAGCCCCCAGCTCCACTATAGTGCCTTCCTCCTACACACAAGCGTTCACCATGCATGAGTAATAAACAGCGCTTTTAAAGCCGCAGAGGCATATCTTACCTTGGACTGAGCTGAGGTGTATTGTTGTATTCTTGTTTATGTGAGGGGCATTTCATATACTCTGCTGCCTGTACTTTTTAGATTAAGCTAAAATAACATATGGCCACTGTCTAATCTTTTAATGATTATCTATTAATTGTGCTAAAATATTCACATATCCTTATTCATCTCCTTGGTTTCTTGATGTTACAGATTTTATTTGTAAAATTCCTTTTCATTTTGCTCCTATACAGTATGTAATATCTACACTATGCATTTGGTTCATATTATGACATGAGCCAAATGCATGACAAACAGAGCCCTGCTGTCTAGTGAGATGGAAGTACAAGGATAGGTGCAAATAGACACATCATGCCAGTGAAGTGCGTGGAAATAAAGACGAGCCCACACTCTTCTGCGATTGCGTAACGGGCCCAACAAGTGGCGCTCATCTCGTCACCATGGGAACCGTGGTCGGATGAAGCAGAATGCTGGTGGAAACTAGTGCTGTTTCAAGATTCACAGGCCAATGCTGGCAGCTATTTAATCTGTCAGGTTTAATGTGATCCCCCCCCCCCTTTCCCATCCCATTCTAACGGATATACAAAGAGGTTTTGGTGATTTGTGTACAGTTGTAATAAGGTGTGTCTGAAAGCATGCTGCGGTCCTTGACACTTCCTGAGGTGGTGTTCTTAATGAAGTCAAGGTTAGGTTGTGTACATTTGAATTGCTAGGTTGGTCTAGGAGCTAGGAACCATTTTGAACAATGTTGTTTGTGCTTCTTGTTCTGTTCTCGTCTCACTCCTCACTTACCTAACCCTTAAATATATTTTTTGCCTACAGGTGTTTAAAGATGAGTTAGAAGGCCTGATTCAGGACCAGACGACGAAGGGCAACAACCCTACAGGTCTCCTGGCTCTGAGACAGATTGCTGACCTAGTCATGGCCAGCACCTTGGGAGGGTCCGGCCCCTTGACATCTCCCATCAGTGAGTGGTTTTGTGTGTGTTAATGTCTCCTTCTGTTTCCCTTTGGGCCTGATTGTTATTCAGTGTGTATACTCTGTCTATGTGCATTATGCAGTCTGAATATGTTCATTGTCGGAGGCTGAATTCTTGTGACACTGAACAACACCAAAACAGTGGAAGAGGCAGAATGTTGTTGACGACATTCTTCATTGCCAGTGGTTCTATGAAGAAGAACTTTGTTATGCGTTTCTGGGGAGGTTGCAGAGCACCTGGGAACTGAAAAATAAATATGATTATTATTATTTAAAAGTAGGGCTGTCAAATTAACGCGCTAATTTTGATTAATTAATCACAGAAAAATTAACGCGATTAAAAAAATTAACGCAGATTAATCGCATTTCTATAGTGCCCTTTGACCCGGTGCAAAAGGGGTGAGACGATAGCGGAGCTGCACCTGTAGCTTGCGCACACGGCCCGCACGGGATTAAAGAGTAAAGAAAGAAGCATAGAGAGGGCTCTATGGACGTTTTATGGGCTGCTCCGGGCAAATAAGCATGAAGGTATAGGAATACGTCTTATGTTATTCTCCGCAGTGTCTCTGCATTGATTTAGTGGGTGCCTAATTAACAGTGTAGGTTCAAAACAGTATCTCTCAATCTTCCTCCGTGTCTCAATTTTGTTTGCTAGCTGCGATCGTCTCCAGCAAACGGACACCTGCCCCCTCTCACTCTTCCTAGCATATGCCTGTCTTTTTTCCTCCTGTGTGTGTGTGTGTCAATATTTTTGGCTATGATCAGGACGATGTTGAGAGAGAGAGAGAGAGAAACGAACGGTAGCCTCTACAGTTGTTTATAAACAGGCATACAAGTGTCATATAAGTATGCGATTAATTTAGATTAATTCATCACAGAGCCTGTGATTAATTAGATTAATTTTTTTAATCGCTTGACAGCCCTATTTAAAAGTTGTGATTATATAAACTCTGTGAATGTATGGAAAATGTGAGTGATGGGAATGGCTGTGGAGTCATGTTGAAAACAAGCTCTTTAAAAAAAAGCTTAAGTGGCTGTAAAAGATAGGGCCCTGTATCATTGAATGCCCTTATATGGTAGTACAGGCCAAAAATACCCTTAAACTCTTTTTGGGAATTCAGAGAAAGGCTTTATTCCCCCCTTTCTTTCTTTTTTTAAGTTCTCTGGGATGTTTTAACTACACCAACTGTGGAAACTTCAAGTAAACAAAACTTGAATGTGTCTTGAAAAAAGATATCACAATCACAATTTTCTCATGATTTTATGTCTTGTGGCAGGTGTTGGGATGGTGACTCCTGTCAATGACCTGTATGGCGTTGAGTCTCCCTCCTTTGCTAAAGGGGAGAAACACAGTCGCTGCAGGCTGGCCAGCCTCTACAGGCTTGTTGATCTCTTCAGCTGGGCTCGTTTTACAAGCTCCTACATTACTGTGAGTACAACTTCACCATACCGCTGTCGTGCTCATCTGCTTATGTATTCCGCATACGGTTTGTGTATTCTTATGTGAGCTTTGTGTTCTCTGGCTCCCGGAAGGCTAAAAAGGGAATACCTCTTATTTTTTCAGACACCTTATATTATTTAAAAATGTCAGAGTTGTGAATATGTATGATTCCCAACAGCAGGAATTCACTCTGAAATATGTGATGAACACCTGCGGCGTCTAGATGCAAAGCTCAGAATTTCCCCAAAGATGAAGCCTAGAAAGTTAAAAGTTGTATCAATCCACGCAGACATTTTTGAGATGCAGAGTGAAGAAAGCTGTCCTCTGTGGTTCAGAATTTCCTGTGCCCTGGTATCTGTGTGAAATGGCTCTCCTTTCTCTGAGTAGCTGCCAACCCAGCAAAAAACTTTGAGGAAAGATTTGGTCTCCCATGGCGTCAATGCTTTTAAACAAGCTTTTTGACCCTGACAAGTATGTTTGGGGAAAACAATCCTGCAGAGGCATCGCAAGGGACATTCATACATTCATGCACTGGCTGTACAATGCACTTACATAGCAGACTTTAATAATGTATTTCATTTGTAATAATGATTTGCTCATTTTCTCTCAGGTGCGTGTCAATAAGGAACAGGACCATGTTCTCATTAGTCCACGTGGTCTGTCTTTTGCTGAGGTGACGGCAGCAAATTTGGTAAGCACAATGGCTGTGTATTGGTTGTCATTTTCAAATCACAAGTACCGACTGTTTCATGGAAGGAACAGTTAATATCATTGTAAGATTATTGACTGAATACCTTAAATTATGATAGTGAAAGGGGGGGATAGGTTTTGTAAGTGCTGAAAGACATTTAATTCCCATTTGATTGGGAATAGCCCACGTGAGTGACGCTGTATTGTTGTCAGCAACACCTGATGGTACTACTGAATGTGTCTTCGTAAACATACGTTATAATGTCTGTTGGGAACAGTTTTTTCTCAGATGTATCTGACAGTCAGTGTTAATTTCGTAGACTAAGACTATGACGAAAAATATTCGTCTACGAACCTTTTTCACGGACGTAAACTAAATAAAAACTAAATAAAAAGGCAGATGTGATGACGAAGACTGAGACTAATTTAACTGACACTATAGTCTACGAATAGGAACTAGACGAAACTGTTAGGGCGGGACGAATGGAGAAGAGATCCAATCAGAACTACTCTTTTAGTGGGACAAGTTGGGAAGAAATCCAATCAGTGCAAAGCAGCGAATGCAACCTTGTGTCGGTGAAAATCGACGGGAGACCGCGCAGGTGTGAGCGGGTGGAGTGAGCCGCTGCGCTGAAAAACTCTGCGGTATGATGGACAAAAATGATAGTCAGGGATATCCTGCCCGTTAACGATGTCTAGGGGAACGGCTAAGTTCCGCGATCTGTTTGTAGTAGGGTCTGTCTCGAGTTTGAATACACAGAGCCATGTGAAACTGCCGCCTCCGTCCGTTAGTTTCTGTTTTTAAGTTACAATCAACTCCGACGCATGGACAGCGTTCAATTAAAACCTCTAATTGTATTATCTAAAAGGCTTTGATGCAAAATAAGTCCGAACACACACAGCGGCAGCAGTGTTGCTTAAAGGAAAGCGCAGTTGCTCAAATTTATCAGCACCTCAACTGCGTGCTGCTGCTGCTGCCCAGGGGCGGCCTTAACAATCTCGGGGCCCGTTTCAAGACCTAGTGTGGGGCCCCCCACTTTTTTAAAATATTTTCTTTATTTTATTTTTTTTATAAATAATGCTTGTGCATGCTCCCCGCAAAAAGAAAAAAGATTGTGGAATTCAGTTGGTTCATAGACAGATCATGAGATAATGGACCCCCGGGCACAGGCTCTTAAAGCTCCCCCTCCCCCCTATCCAGTCAGGTACACTGATTTTATGTGAGATTATTACTAATGAAATAGAATACATGTTTTGTATTACAACCATTAAATCTGTGTCTGTATTGCATATTCAAACCTTAATACCATTCAATGAAGAAAAACACTTAGTCGACGAGGCCCGCTGTAGATTTCGTCAAACTAAAATCTGCTTATATTTAGTAGACTAGACTAGACTAAGACTAAAATATTTTAGATGACTAGAATAGGACTAAGACTAAATGGTGTGATATTCAAAAGACTAAGACTAAATCAGAATTTGCTGCCAAAATTAACACTGCTGACAGTATGTGCTACAGTGCTCAAAAATCGTTCACACACAATACCCATACACATAGGAACACACCAGAAAAATGCACAGAAAAGGAGACTGCCAAAAAGCATGGACATACATGACACAGATTACATAATATAGATAAAATGGCTTTGCAAATGTTGAGGAGAAATAAATACATTCTACACCATTAGGCCTCAGAGGTACACACAGGATACACTTTCAAGTTATATCAAACCGTATGTAATTATCCATAGGTTTGGTTAAAAAAAACTTTTTATCTTATGAAATAACAATGAGTTGGTTGTTCTTTTCTCTGCCTTGTGTAGGTGAAAGTAAACATAGTTGGTGAGGTGGTGGACCAAGGTTCTTCTGATCTTTGTATCGACCACTTTGGGTTTGCTCCTCATGCTTCCATTTACTCAATGCGCCCAGATGTGAGATGCATCATACACATTCATACCCCTGCTACAGCTGCGGTAAGTACGCTACAGGCCAATATTAAATGAGCTTCATCTTACTCAAAGCATAAAAGCTGCTGCTAAATTCTTATTTTGCACCCAAGGAAAAAGCAGAATTAAAAGCAGCCCCTTGCAAGCCTTGTTATTTTTGATGCCGACACCCTGTACATTGCTTTTACTATTTCTTTTGAAGTTGGGCTATAAAATGCACAGCACATGATGAACATCCCTGTATTAAGTTTTATGTGTGCCTTGTAGCAACACATTTTTTGCTTCTATTTAGATGTTGGTGCGTTACAGTCTTACTTGCTCTTATCCCATGTTAACAGGTGTCCTCGATGAAATGTGGAATACTGCCCATATCCCAGGAGGCTTTGCTTCTGGGAGACGTGAGCTGCTTTGGTTACCATGGCAGCCTGGATAATAAAGAGGAGAAGGTGGCGTTTCAGAAGGCTCTGGGCCGTACTGCCAAGGTACTGTCAAACCAAGAGACTCCATTAATGACAGGCTTACTTTCTCATGGGATAGAGCGGGCTTTCAACAACTGGTCGGAGGGGGGGGGGGGAGTAACGAGTTCTTATGAGGTTATTCTTTCATGTAGGTTAGTAAATGTCAATTAATTTGTATATGGGCATACAGTATAAATTACAGAAAAGAACAGTTTGACACAAATGCATTTATTTTATAAATTTAAATTCAGATTTCTTTTCTAAATACATAAATAAATGCATACTTGTCATGAACTAACTCATGTTTGGTTTGTTTAAATGTATCATGGTAATTACTGTTGGCCATCAGGCAGCTCAAGTGTTGTCTGTGTGTTTCAGGTGATGATCCTAAGGAACCATGGGCTACTGGCTTTGGGCGAAACAGTCGAAGAGGCTTTTCACTATGTGTACCATTCACAGCAAGCTTGTGATATCCAGGTATGAAAAGCTTGATTGTATTTCTTCATACAACTTACTCCTGGTTTTAAAATGTAATGGAACCACTCAGGTCAGAGCCATTTGTAGAGGTGGGCTTTGGCCATACACATTATTTTTTATTTTTTTACATTTCAATGTTTGTCCTTTCTTTTACAAATAAAGCCGGCTTGCAAATAGAAAGTTTTACTGCAGTGCCTGAAATTGAAGCAAAGCTAACATACAGTATGTTTGAATAAAGCTAAGCCAAATAGAGAGCGCTGTTCACAGTCAGAGCCAGGTGGATCCCTGCAGTGTTCCTGAGACACCTGTTGTTTTGTGTCGGGAAGCAGTTGAGCTGTTTTTTCATTGACATGCTGTGCTAGACTCTGTTTGTTTTTCTATTTCATTCCTTATTTATTTTTAAAACATTTTTTTTACACATATTGACTTCTCAGTGAACTCACAATTTGTTTGATGAAATTTAAATCCTGCCATCCTATCCCTGATATAGAAAATATTTAATGTTTTGAAAACGTATGTTGTTAAATCCCAGAATCATAACTAATGCACAAGGAAAATGTGTTAGTACCTATTAACAGAATACTTGTTTGGCTGAGTTAAGAGTTAAAAAAAACATTTAATTGTTTAGGTGAATGCGTTGAGGGGTGCAGGAGGTGAGGACAACCTCCTGCTCCTGGACAGAGAAAAGTTTAAACCCCTGACCCATGGAGTGGCCGCTGCAGGGCTGGTGATGGACAATGAGGTCAAGTGGAAAGTGGGTGAGGCCGAGTTGGAATCCCTAATGAGGATGCTGGACAACCTGGTAAGTGAACCTTGACATGTCCCTTTTTTTATCAATGATGCTTTGAGTTTCCTGTCTAAGGCGCTTCCTCGGGAAGTGTCTGATTAAAGAACACAATGAACCTTCTCTAAACTGAAAATTATTTGTGCAATTGAATCAATTTTGTTTGATGATAAACAACACTGTGAACACAGTGAATCTCACTTCAAATGCAGATACTCGTAGTAATTGTCGGACCATGTGAAGCGTAGGGATCTTTAAAAAAAAATCTGTGGCTAACATGCTGTGTGCTGGTCTCATTACACCTATAAAATGTCAGTGATGCACTGCACGTCTGTCAGTTTAAAGCCTGTTATTCTGACCACACCACTAATGACTGGGCCCTGACATGGTCTGCGGACACGGAAGATGTCAGCATGTGTCTGTTTTAGTGTGCTGTGGCTGAAGTGGGCTGCAGCTGTGTTAGCTCTGCGTGATCATAGCCCGCCCACCCTCTCAATCATAGCTTCCAGATGGTGAGGCATGCTGTGGGCAGTTACAGCCACACAGACCACACAATCCGTTAGTGTAAGGACTCTAGTGTACTCAATTTGGACATCGGAATTGGCCTTTTCACCAAGACTATTACATTTGTTAATTTTTGCTGGGCACAGATGCCCGTAGTCACTGCAAAACGAGGTCTGTCTTCCCATGTCAGAAAGTGAAGTACGTTACATGGAGTGCCCAATGTCAAAAGTAGTCACAAAAAAATCAAGCCTTGTTTTCAGTGGTACAGTTCGGTTAAGTATGGTACCACACACATTTACTTGTGTTTTTACTGTTGACTGGTTTGGAGGATACCCCGCTGTACTTATTTTTGTCACCCTTTCATTGGGGAACCAAACGTTCCCAAAGGGTGGAGCTACTCACTGCAGTTTGTCGATTGGTCGACAGACGACAGTATTATACTTTCTTATAAACCTCTCTGTAATCACCACAGCAAAAGTGAAGAATCCTGTGTTTTGAGAAAACGTCAGTTACAATTCATTGAATATATTGGTGACAACACTTCGTCCAATAGTTATACCTGCCGCGGACAGTGCCCTTTGAAGGCTCTGGGCTCAGCCAATGCGGTCTGGCCTAGACCACGCCTACCAAGTAAGTGTAGCCTACTGTCCCCAGTGGAAACACAAGCCATATCTAGGTTTACCGTTACCAAACTGTAGTACTCAGTGGAAACAAGGCTTAAAAGTCACATCTTCTTATCAAAAGATTTAGTGACCCCTCATGCCTTATGAATTGGGGCATTGTCACCCTAGAAGGGACCTCTCCAATCAGGATAGACATGTTCTTCATAGGATAAAGATGATCACTTAAAATAATATTGTATTGATTTGCTGTGACTCTTCCCCCTCAGGGAAACAATAGGAAGCAAACCATGCCAGAAAAATGCCCACCACAGCCTAACAGAGAAAGTGGATCCCCTAGTTGTAGGGGTCAAGCATTCAGGCCTGTAGTGCCTATACCACTTGTGGTCAAGGACTTTTTGCCACATCTCTGTGGATCAATGTGTATGGTTTTTGCACCACTGAATTCTCAAATGTGCATTCATCTTTTAATGAGGGGTTTATGCTCTGCAACACTACTAATATCCTTCTCTGTGTAATTATCAATGGACTGCAGGGTTCGACATAACGTATAGCCCGATGGCCCGGGGCCAGTAAAATCATATGCAGGGCAAGTTGATTGGCCAGTCACTGTCCCGCCCGGGCCAGTGACTGGCCAATCACAGTTCAGTATCTTTTTGTAGACTACATCATGGTTCATTGAAATGCATTGCGTTGAGAGTCGTAATGAAAGCAGTGTTTATTTAAGACTCAATATAATAAACCTAATATAAAATATATTTTTTAATGAAAGGCCAGTGGACAAACGATGCGTGGGCGTTTTGACAGGCGGAGCAACAAGCGGGTGCACTCTCGCTACGTTGGCAGAGCTGCCCACCGTCCGCCTGCGAGTCGACAAATCAATCGACTTGCTTTGCCCCCTTTCTTTCTTCCCACAGCAGAGGTTGAGGTGCAGAAAATGATAACTGCGCTTTTCCTTTATCTGCCGCCGTAATGTTACAGTATTTGCATCCAAGCCCCAATGGTAATACAAATGAGAGGCGTTATTTAAACGCTGTGAATGCGTCTCCGGTGATTGTGTCGGTTGTAGACAGAAACGAACGGAGGGACTCCGCTCACTGTACAGTTCCTATAGTCGCGCAGTTTGGCACTGTGTTTTCAGGCTCGAGACATTCAATCAGATCGCGGAAGTCTCTCCCATTAAAATCGCTAACGGGGAGAATATCCCCGGTTATTATTTTAGCCACAAACCACAGTTCATCTGCGCGGCGGCTCACTCGCTGGCGAGATCACACGGTGAAACGCTGCTGTGATCGGACGAAGGCATTGTGTGTTTCTAAGGTGATTTAATGTCATAGTCTTAGACAAGCTATGCTGCATATTTTGCACTGCATTGTTTTTTATCAATAGTTTGAAAAAATGGTCCCACACCGGACTCTTATGTGAAGCTGACACTTCATGGAGAAGTGACACTCCTGCAGCGCGCTCACGACCAGACGTGAACTCACATAGCCTACACGGTGAAATCTCCCATTAAAAAACGGCATAACCCACTGATTTTCGGATTTCTATTCTATTTTTAAAGTCAACTTGAGCGCAAGTGGAAAACCGGTCATTCGGTCGACACATTCACATCCCTAATGCATATAGAGAAAGTAATAAAAACAGCCTACCACACCACAAAGAATGATCAGACCTTCATCTCTTATTTTTTTTATGTTTGAACATGACTTCTGCAGGTGAACTATTCATTAAACTGCCCAAATTCAAGAATAAAAACAACCATCAAACTACTGGACTTTAAAATACTGGCCGACTCTTTCAACATACTTTCAGTTGTAGGCTTCAAATTCAATATGTTTGCCTGGTTTTATATTATGTGTATGAGCAATATCAACATTTCATATAATTAACTAAAAGAAAAATAACCAAATCTAAAGGGAATATCTAAACTGTTACAGTATAGATATTCCCTTTAGATTTGGTTATCTTTCTTTATTTTTCTAATACACATATTATAATTATTGACACTAAATTATGAAGAAAAAAAAGTGTGCAGGGCCAGTGAAAATATACAAGGGGCCAGTAAAACTCGGATCCACTTGCCCGGCGGGCCAGTAGGAAAAAAAAGTTATGTTGAACCCTGGACTGTCCTTGCTGACACGGTCTGATCACGCCCCGTCCTGAATTGACATTCTTAGTCACCTTGTCTTTTTCCTTTCATATCTCACAAATGCATCAAGATCATTCAATGTGCGCTGTGTCGACCCAAACATACCCTCTTTACTGATATCTTTCCCATACATCTTAATGCTGATGATGCCACAATAGTCTCTATTGAAATAAAGAGTTGAGTAGTCTTTGTGACTAAAGCCGCTGTCATACGTGCCCCAAGAATGAACCCTTGTTCAAAGTCACTTAGATCTTCGCCTCTTGCCATCAAAATTATACAAAATCAGAATCAACTCGTCCTGCTCAGCATTTTTCTACATGTTACATAGCCTGATTGGATGTTAATTGGTTAATTATACCTACCATGCAGTGCACCTGTCTGGAAGCATCTGCATTCATAATGCTGCTCCACTCATGTGTTCAGTTATTTTTCCTTTATTTGTAATCTGTCTGTAAATGTGTAAAAGGACATGTATTACTTTCCTAAACCAAACAAGCAGATGTTGAAGAAACAGATTTGTTGTATGGATGAAGAGTTGAGTATTTATCTTTCTAACCACCACTTGCATTGCACAACACTCCCATTCCTCCATAAATAATCTTCAAATAGTGATCTGTCAAACTTTGAAAGCAACAATCCAAAAAAAGTATTGTAGTTCCACATAACAAAAAGTGCAACTATTCAGCAGACTCTCCCAACACATTTGGAAACTGTGCTTTGGATGACACAGTTAACAATACTGTGAATAAAACAATGGATTGCTCACACTGTGGTGATCAAAGCTCAATACAGGGATTATTTTCTGTGGCATACTTGTCATATTGCCTGCGAGAAAATGCCAATTCTAATTTTCTAGTGTTGTTCTGCCTGCTTCAGACTGCACTCCGTGTGTACTGCGAGTTCCCATCATTTTTCTAGTTGTCTCTCTTGTCTTTGATGTATTGTTAACAACACACTGTTCAAAACCAAAGTTTTATCTTTTCCCTCTATAACTGGGCACATCTGCAAATGCTGTTTGTATATACAGTGTTGTTTAAATATTTAGAAGCATCGTGTAAGTCTAACTTGGGTGGCCTGTGCATCCTTTGAATTTGGTTTCTTTTATAGTTGATATTTCCTATTTAATAGATTCTGATGGAATACTGAAGAACAGTCCAGGGTTCGACACAACGTATAGCCCGATGGCCCGGGGCCAGTAAAATCATATGCAGGGCAAGTTGATTGGCCAGTCACTGGCCCGCCCGGGCCAGTGACTGGCCAATCCCAGTTTGTGTATTTTTTGTTGACAACATCATGATTCGCTAAAGTACACGCGAGAGACGCTATAACCCCGCCCTCCCGCCTTACCGGCTTTTTCAAACTGGCGGATTTTAAAAATGTCTTCTTACGAGGAAACGAAAAGAAAGCGTTCATTTTTACCGTCCTGGAAGACTGCTTTTCCTTGGCTTGCAAATGGCGACCACGGCATGTTTTGCCAAGTTTGCAGACAGTTCCCTGCGAAAGCGGATCGGGGGGTGTGTTTTTTAAAGGGAATGAGAACTACAGAAAGCAGACCATAGAAGCGCACGATAACAGCAGGAGCCACATAAACTGTCTAATTGCTAAGCGGGTTGCTGACAACCCTTCTTCCGGCCCGCTAAATATGTGGGCGAGACGAGCGACGAGTGAAAACAACGGCAGGTTAGAGAAGCTCATAAACACGGCTTACCAGATAGCCAAAACGGAGCTGCCGTTCACTCTGTACGAGCACACGATCGCGCTCATGAAGAAGAACGGGATGGACGTGGGGTCCCATTACAACACTGATGTGGCGTGTCGAAATACATACAAATACTGTTGAGATCCAAAACGCTTTGTTGGCAGTGTGTGGGTGTGTGTGTGTGTGAGTGATAGAGAGAGAGAGAGAGAGATATAGAGGGAGGGGGGAGAGGGAAAGAGATTCGTGTTATTTCTATTGAACCAACTGCAAGTAGTATTAGTAATAGCGAGGGTAGTGCCAGTAGGCCACTAGTACCAGCAGAATAGAGCAATTAAATAATGCTTGTTATGATATTATATTTATTATCAGTTATTATTCATTTTCTGTACTGCGTTGGTTAGATTGATTTCTGATCTGTCAGGTCAATGTAGCTGTGTGTGTGTGTGTGTGTGTGTGTGTGTGTGTGTGTGTGTGTGTGTGTGTGTGTGTGTGTGTGTGTGTGTGTGTGTGTGTGTGTGTGTGTGTGTGTGTGTGTGTGTGTCAGTCAGTGAGGGAGAGAGATATAAAGAGGGAGAGTGTGTGTTTATGAGTACAAGCCTCTGCAGTGTTAGGCAAAGCAATCCTAATAAGCAATATTGTGTGTAATACAGTGAAAAAATACAAGGGGCCAGTAAAACTTTGATCCACTGGCCCGCCGGGCCAGTAGGAAAAAAAAGTTATGTTGAACCCTGAACAGTGAAAAATACTCAAAATGTCACCTTTGGCAAAGTGTATATTTGAATAACATTTATTTTCTTTGTGTGACATTATAGGGATACAGAACAGGCTATTCATACAGGAATCCTATAGTCCGTGAGAAACCACGCTCTAAGAATGATGTGGAGATCCCTGCCACAGTGTCAGAGGTGCCAGCAGAGGACGGTGAGCTTGGTCTGCTTAGCCCCTTTAAGTTTATGGCGCAGAAACAGCAGAGGGAAAGGACCCGATGGCTCAACTCACCCAACTGCTACTTGAGGGTCAATGTTCCTGAACAGTCACCCAGCGGGGATGTCAGCCCCAGGACCAAGACCATGGTGCGTTGGTTCTCATTTCAAAACTGTAACAAGACATTCACTAATGTAACCCATTGTCTTTTTGGCCTCTTAAAAAAAAATAGTGAGCTTGGGAGCTGCGGTTTCTTTATATTAGATTGCCCTCTAGTGGCCAGTTTGATAAATGCATGTTTTAAATCTTAAAGCTCTTTCCCACAATCTCAACTCATTGGTCTGTTTTTATTTTTCTCTCAGTGGATGAAGTCTTCACAGCCAGGCAACGGCATCGGCACACCAATAAAGATTGAGGACCCCAACCAGTTTGTCCCACTCAACACTAATCCCACAGAGGTTTTGGATAAGAGGAACAGGGTCAGTTGAAACATCATCACCTTTTTCCTCACAGCTTTGCTCCTCATGTTGTAATCTGAAGGACTCATAAACACTTAACTTTCCTATCTTCTAAGCATTATTTTATTATAATATAATTCGAGCAGGTATTTGCACAAGATTAAGGTCATACACTATGTAAACAATCTCCGTAACGTGTGGAGCAGACATTGGTGCTAGACTTGTTTTTCCATAAATTGATACCGATAAGAACAACCAGTATGTTGTTTATTTATCGCTGTTTATTTTCCAGATTAATCTGCTGTTTCCCCCCACAGCCCAAGTTGATGTTGCAGAGTTTCTTGTTTTATTCAACTAAAAGTTGTAACCCCAAAATGGTCAGCTAAATAACAAATATGACAAAAACCGTTGGGAATTTCTTGACAAGACGACACCCTAGCGTGGGAGCTGAACATACAGAATCATTCATGATGCTGACGGATTGATCTGAAGAATGCACCTGTCATTTGCTCCTAGAAATATATCTGAAATGTTTTCATGTTTGGTACGCTGTACATGTTGTCAAAAGATTCCTGAACCAAGTTTAAAGGACATATTGTACACAGCCTTCTCCCTTAACGTTCTGTATAGGTTCCAATTACGGACACACAATAAACACAGGTAGGACACGGATAAAATATCACTGACAACTTGCGCTTGAGACTCTTCAACACGACCAAATATTGTCGGTACAGCGCTGTCCTTTTACAGAGGATGTTATTTCCCTAGTACTGTTTGAAAGACAACAAAAAAACAATGCCATCCTTAGCAGCAGTTTAGCTGCTAATCCAGCTTCATACTGGCCCATGTTGAGAAAACAGTCCTGTGTGAAGTGCCGTGAACAAACGTAAACTCTGGCACAATGTGACGACAATGTGAGCCAGAGTTTGAAAAAACCTCCTGAAACAACTACTGCCATCGTCCAAGCAACATTTATAGGTCAAAAAAGATGGAAACGCATAATAGGTGCCCTTCAAGTTATTGTTTGGTATTTTTTTTTCAGATAAAAGAACAGCACAGAGGTATCATGATGACCCCAGGACCAAAACATCAGTTACTAGCAGGCATCGTTGTGGACACCATACCAGGACCAGTGAGTTTATACTATTTAAAAAAAAGTCACATGCAACTACACTGCACAATAAAGCACTTTTTCTCAAATACTGTTGCAACAATAGGAACAATCATCACGCCAATAATGAGCACTACAACCCTTCATTTGTCCTGTAAAAGGCGCTCACTCAAAACATGGAACTTGTGTGTCAAAAGTGAATTACTTCATCAATAAGTTCATCACTGCCACCAAATTTATTTTTATTGACGGCTGGGTCAACACAGTTGAATGACAAAAAGTTGGGCCTAAACAAAGACAAAAAAGGGAACAACACATGACCAAAGTTAATTAACAACAGCTGCACAGTGGCTACAGGTTGTCAAAGACATCCTCAAACTTGACATGCTAAAAGCCTCAAAGAGCCTCCTCTTAATATTAAATCTCATAATTCCATCTACCAAAAATAAATAAATGAATATCCATTCACGAAAATATACATATTTTTGTGAATGGATGTTTATTATACAAACAAACATATTATTCCAGATACTAGGGGATTTTTGCATCAAAGTTGTGCCAAAGCAACTGCGGAAAACTGTAAACATAAATGTTTAACAATTATTATTGTTTTATACACGTTACTTCTATTTACTGAAAGATGCATTTCACCATGTGGACTTATACTGTATTTATTCTCTCCTTTTGAATCAGGCTTTCATCATGGAGGATGAGGAGCACACCCGCTCTCTTCCCCCCAACCCTTTCAGTTATCTCACAGAGAAGGAGATGGAGGAATACAAGAACACTGTAGAAAGAAAGCAGCAAGGTCATGAAGGTAGTCTATCTTTCTTGCATTATCTTTAGGGGTCACACTATTTATTTACCATAACAAAGAGTTACAGTGCTCCATTGACCTACAGGCACAGAAAACTACTTGACAAAAATCCACTTAGTTTAATCCCACTTGGAGTTTAAACAATCTCATGTTGTACATTGTACCATGTAGATTATGAGTGTGAGATGTCTCAAAATTAATCATTTTAAACCACAGAGTTCATGGAAGTAATTGAGATGCAGAGACAAAGCTAATCTCAAGAGCTAAAAGTAATCTCAGACATCGTCAGGCAAGGCCAAGAGTTTCCTGGGATAAGAACCAATGAAATGCACACTATGAATTATGACATAACACTGGACTTTTGACTTTCACAAATGAAAGACACATAATGACATAAATTGCAATTACTTGATATCTGGATAATTACTTGGGTATGATGCTAATATTGTAGTTTTATGTTACAAAAGTTTGCTGTCCTTACTGCATCCGCTTAAAAATTATATAAAGCTATAGTCCAGGCAGTCAGTTGGAGCACTTATTTCCTGTCCGGAGTAAATGTTAGAACTATTTTCACTGCCTTGAGGACAAATGTGTCAGTTCATGGGACGGTGAGAGATGAGCTGCAAATTCATCGGTCTTGTCAATAGGGGTGTAACGATCCATCGATGTAGATCGATCCATCGATTGATATGCGAACGATCCAACTGAATCGATACAACGTCCAAACATCGATACAAATCGATGTTGTATATGCTTTTATTTTGACAATGTCCTTGCCCGGATGTTTGTGACACCATTTCCGCCCGACCGCAGCAGGCTTTTCACGCTTGTTATGATTATCAAAGTTCATTTCGGACACTGAAACCATCGGTAACAGACCTGTCGGTGTTTGCACCATGGGCAGAGGATCATATATCCCCGTTGACAGAACAGTCGAGCCGGCGCTAACCGGGGCAGCGCGCCGCTCGACAGGCTCGCGGGGTTAGCAGCTGAGCTAGCGGGGCATTCGGCTGTTATCCCCGCGGGCTGTCCAGCACAGCGCTGCCCGGCTGGCAGTGTAAAGTTCCAAGAATGCGCGGCTCGGCTGCTCTCTCAGCGGTGAGAAGCTCCTGCGCTCCCCGGGGCGGTCACCCTCTCCCCTGGGTGAATTTACAAGCCGCCTCAGCTAAAGAGGATAGCTCTATTAGGCTAATGAGCTAAGCTAGCGAGGAATCCACCAATTCAGTCCTGTGCCCTGAAACCCTACACGGCCCAAAGCTACTCAAATGTCACTCCAAGCATTGTTTACTGCCACTACACCTTAAGATATGAATAATAGATTGAAATATATTAATCTTATGAAAGATATTAATCTTTCAATCAAATAATTCAAGATAATATTTGTTTAGGTGTATTTTACATAGATAGAGGTATTTTATAAGGAAGTCCCCTTGACATTAAATAAAATGTCATCAAAAAGAGGGAAATGGCCGAGGTAGCAGCTTAAATCTGTTGTTTATCCTGTTAATTTCAAGATCTTTAGTGTTCAGAATGCATACAATGGATTAAAATTATACAAACAATTAAGAAGGCTATTCTATTATCAACATGTATTGTATAACGAGATAGGCCATCTTGTGTTAAATGGGCATATAATATCGTCTCATATCGATCACAGGCCCCTGAATCGAATCGAATCGAAATCGTATCGCAGCATATTTTAGATATCGGCAAATATCATATCGTTGTCTAATGAATCGATTTAATATCGTATCGTGATGAAAGCAGCGATTTACACCCCTACTTGTCAAACTATTCATATCTATGTTATGACTGTAGACAAGGAAAAATGCGTGTGCAGAAGGGAGACTTTCCAACAATGGTGTTTTAGAGTAGCATCTTTATTGTTCACCATCACAATAACGTGTCAGTGAAAACACATCATCTCATATAGATCAATTGAATGTAGCAAAGTTGTCAATGCAGCCAAGCGTTCCATGGCTTGTATTTTTACTAGGCATAATGCAGCATGGGTCTAAGGATGGCAATGTTGGGCGGGTGATCTGACATTGTTTGGTCCGGACTGAAATATCACAATTGACTGACAATTAAATACCAGACATGCATTGTGTCCATAGGATTAAACCTAAGGACTTTTATGTCCTTGAACTTTTCGCTGAAGTTTTGTGTGAAATGTCTAAAACAGTTGGATGGATTGCTATACGAATTGTCTCGGGCTTTCATGTCTCCCTCAGGATAAATTATTTTTACTTTGATGATCAAAATGGTGAAGTTGGTAAACATTTTACCTACCAAACATCCATTTATATGCATTGCCATTGTTAACATGATAGCATGCTGGCATTAGCATTTAGATAATAGCTCAACTTTGCTGTGCCAAAGTACAGTCTCACTTAGGTTGAATGGCTGAAGACGTGTAGTACTAAGTGAAAATACACAGTACTAACATACAACTGAACACATTATTTTCCTACTGACATGAACATACTGTACTTGCTTTGATGGATGTCTGACCTGTGACCAATCATTTTACAGACGACGATGATGCCACTGATGCAGATGAGTTGATGACATTTGATGGCTCTACTATCTCTCTCTCCCTCTCTCCCATAATGACACCAATTAAACAAGGTAATAAGTTATTCAATAGTCATTCAAATTAATAGGTGTCAGAAGTAACTGCTTGTGTTTTTTTTAAGTATCTGTAGTATAAGGTCTAAAAAGACAAGAAATGTCTTGAATTAAATGGATACCTGAATTAGGGATGTCCATGGTTAACTGGTTAACCGTTAACCGTTAAGAAGATCTTTAACCGGTTAATACTAAAGGTTAAACGGTTAAAAAAAAAAATAATAATAATAATTTCTCTGAAATCCGGACTCTTATTTTGATATCGCTAAACCGGATATAAGAATGCCAACTGTCGGTAGAATGAAATGAGTCGTGTAGAGACTACTCTCAAACTTTATAACAGGTCCATGGTACGCTCCCAGAAAGATAGCCAGTCACAACTTATGGTCACAACACTCCCCTGCCATGTGTTTGTATAATTGAATTAACAGCGTGGGCTCCCGCTAGCTTAACATAGCGTTAGCATTAGCCTTCTTGAGGTGGATGCTGACCTGCATCTATCACCGTCTCAGTGAGTGTGAGAGAGTGACAGACAGGCAGTGAGTGCCCCTGCACAGACACGGAGAGGTCTGCCATACTTGTGTGCCAGGATCAATAGCGAAAATCCGTCTTAAACAAAAGCGTTAAGTATCATTATGCAGTACTGATAACATCGAAGCTTATCAATATTACGGTCTTTCAAAATGTTGCCCCGTGCTCAGCACTACTTAGCATCGGGTTTCGGTAGGCTACCCATCCACTAAGCCTGTGTGTGTGTGTGTACATGTCCCTTTTCAGTCACTTATTGCTCTTTCTGCTCCTACATTCGCATACTAGACCTCTTCTCACAACAGACAAAGGTGCCGTGTGAATGTCAAAATGTAGGCATTTAAATTGGCTTCTGGTCCTTGAATCGTTTTTAAATTAATATGCCGGTCCTTGGAACAAAAAAAGGTTGGGAGCCCTGCTGTAATGCTTCAGGTATTTCACTATAAATAGGCTACATAAATCTTAACGGTTAACCGGTTAATAACCGTTAATTCTGGTGGTTAACCGGTTAAAGAAAAAATTCTAAATGGCCATCCCTAACCTGAATGTATTATTACAGCCATGTGAATGCACTTGTCTAATTCTCTTTTCACTGACTTATTTTTATCTATTGACAGACACATTTCTCAACGGGAAAGACCACTTTTCAGAGATGGAGGAGGATCTGAGCATCGAGCTATCCAAGCTGAGTGTTAGCACTTCAGATACGGTGGAAATCTCCATTACGTCAGATGAGAAGACGGTGGAGAAGACCCCGGAGAGCCAAACCAAGTCCCCCAAGAAAAAGAAAAAGGGATTCCGCACACCATCCTTCTTGAAAAAGAGCAAGAAAAAAAAGGATGAGAAAGAAAAAACTGAAGCGTGAGAGCATTTACTGAAAAACCCACAACAATGTGTTTTGCTAGGGAAGAGTCTGCATTTTCAGATTGTTGAAGGGAAATGAAATAAGACAAATATGACTAATTAAGTTAGGAAGTCTCCCAGGAATGTGTTGTTTTTAAACATAGTCTCTCATTCACAGCTATTAGTTCATGGAAGTTTTTCCAAGGTTGTTAAATGTTGTTTTTTTCTCCCCAGTGAGAATGTGTGAATGACCATTCCTGAAGGGCTCACAAATGAAAGGTGAATACAAAAACTGCATATTTGTGGTTGTTATTACCCATATTTTAATGGGGTTAAAAATGAATATCATAGGACGCAAAGGTTATGAAAACATCATATTACAGTTACTTAATTTTTTTCTCTCACAAGTTCATTGTTGAATGTATACTAAGCTAAGAATTTGTTTTACAGTTTTAAAATTGTAACAATCACACTAGTAGTGTTACTGGCTGATCAAAATTATAAGCGGTTAGCCTTATAAGAAGTACGAATTGTTACTGGATGTATCCATAGTTCTATTATCTTCTAATAATATATGTTTTATATTATAGGTATTAACAATAGTGTTTGATAGTTAAATAATGATTTGATAGTACACACTTTACACATGTAATTCACATACTAACTCAGTAAAAATTTGTGTTATTTTTACATTTATGTCAGTGGTATTGTTCCCATGGTAGCTGGTTTATTGTAATTATGTCAAAGAATTGGTTGTGACTTACAGAAAAAGTTCAGAAAAGTGGTGATTCTTGCATATTGATGTTTAGACTTTAACAGAAACAGAACATAATCACTCATTTTGATCTTGACAATGAAAGTACCGAGCCTGAATCACAGAGAGTTGAACATGATGGATCTCCAGATTTTCAGTTGATAGCTGATGCTGTGGAAAGCTCATCTTCATAGCCACTGTCAGAGTTTGATATAAAGTATTTTATAGGACCTTATATTTACATCCCAGTCAATAATGTGAATGATTTGTTTTGACCCAAAGGGAGTGAATTATTTGCCTTTTGTAAATAGTTTGTTTTTGTGTGCAGTTCTTTTGTTACGCTAAACCAAAATGTTAAACAATGAAACATAGAAATGTGACAGTACAATCTAATAATGACATTTTAACACTTCTTTTAGATAATGTTTTTGTATTCACGTTGATGCACAGTGCAGTGTGTTTACAGATTGTATTACTCATGTAATTGGTGTGCCTAGTGCTTGTATTTCCTGTGTTTTGCTATTTGTGTCGCCTGGGTTTTTTCCATGGTGCTCTACAATACACTACAGTCACCTGGCCTCAAAGTCAATCCTTTTAAAACTGCCTTCAACCTGATGTAATAAAAGCTGACACTTGTTTCCACAACTGTTGTATCACTCTCTTGCTTATTTACCAAGATATATTTGATGTTGGACACATGCGTTTATTTTCTGCTGCAACATTTAATTCCGGGCAGTGTTAAATACCAGCTAATTATATCCAGTTCTAAGAGAACACACAACACCTCAAAAATCAAAATTACACTTTCTAGAAACCTATTCACACAGCCTCTCTCTTTAAAAGAAAGAAAGCGTCCCCCTAAAACAATGCACTCTGTTCAGTGATAATGACCATGCGAAGCTGTATAATCAGTCTTCAGCCATGATATGAATGGGCGTTGTCATGGTAATCCACTGAGAGGGGGCTGTGGAGACAAAGGGGGGATTTGGTGTCTCCAACAGGTGTTGGGGGAGTGACAAGATCTATAGAGTCTATACCTAGACCACACACACATCTCCTGTGAGATGACATAAGGACAGGAAGATCAGGTCAAAAGGTAGTGCATTTAACGTGATGTCCAAATTAAGGAAAATTTAAAAAAAAACATCATTATGAATTAAGACATCTATGAGCTTTATATTATCAAGAAAGAATTGCAGTCATATAAGAATGAGAGATAGTTTTTTTCTGGAAATCCCTAGTTTTGTGATTATAAAATGAACAGGAAATACTTTTTTCTTACTTTTTACGGTTGTTATCTATAAAGCATGACGGATGCCATGCTCCAAACTTGTTATCTGAACAATCCTTTACAATGTGTGGATTGCAATGTTTAGCGCTGAGCTCTTCCATGTCCTGACAGTGATAAGGAGAGGAAGGAGCAGGTGACACACGTCTGGCCTGCTCAAGTGTCCTTCCGTGACCTCGGGGCAAAGTGCAGCTATTGTTCTAAAACAACAGGAGACTGCTGCTGCAAAATGCTTCATCCGAGACCAAAATGTTTTATGATAGCATTGGATGGATAAGAGAGATAGCTGTTCATCCAAAATGTCTTATAGGGTTACTCCCTGCTGTGTGGGACCAGCTTGGGATGTTTTGTTTCTCATAAAAAGTAACACACACACACACACACCAGCGCCGTGTCACTTTGCCTCCTCTGTGACAGCCGAGCCACTGGTGTAATCCTCAGGCTTTTCAGATTACTCCAGTTGGGGTCACATTCTCAACCAACCTACAGCGGGTCAGCTTTCCACGCAGTCGCACGCACAGTCAGTCAGTCTGCACAAGCCTCACACCACAGATGAGCCTGTTCCTGGTTAAATGCTGCCGGTGCCCTGCTGAACTATCCACCCATGCCTGACTCTATTTATCTCTCCTACTCCACATGGATAGCAGTACATGATGCCTGAGTTTTTTACATTCGCATTGGTGTTATGTGGAAGGTACTCCATCGACAATTAAGAGCCTCTATCAATGTTAAAAATACCTGATAGCAGACAAACACCCCTATTCAAAAATAGACATATATTTGTACCACTTAAAGGGGGAGTCAGCGATTCTGGAGAACGCGTGTTGACAAAATCACTTTTTGTGAAAATCGGTGAATATCTCCTTGTGATCTGCTGCCTGTCTGTACTGTGCGTTGAAAAAAAATCCAGTGTTAACATACAGTCTCTAAACAACGTAAACAAAGGGGGGCCACCATAGCTAGCAACAGTTCCATTAAACTGTTTATTAAAACCAGATATTTTTTCAACAAACACACAGTATGGACAAAAAGTGATTTTGACAACAAGCACTCACCAGAATCACTGAATACACCTTTAAAGAGTGCTCTCTCTGTTTCAGCGTCCAGATCAGGAGCGTCTGTGTGTGTCAGGCCCTGCCAGGCAGCTGAAATAGACTCCATGGGAGGGTGTGCTCTCTGGCAGGCGTCCGTTACAGGCCTGGCCACATCTGCAGTGGGCCAGCCATCTGCACCTATTGTCTCAGAGGCACAACACAGTCCTGCACGCATGGCTAGCCTCGTAAAGGCAGGCCCTTTCCCCTCTGTCCTCCTACATCCCCTCACAGTGTGGAGACAAAATGACTTCTTAATCAGTCGATAAGGACAATAGAAGTGCACCATCAAGTTAGAAGTTAACTCAATTTCAAGGTTATTTTTTATTTTTAATACAAAGGGCAGGGCAACTTTAACGGTTACTGATGTACTTTGCCTTCCATTATTATGTAAATTCTGTTGTTCACTGGACTGAAGCAGCTGTCTCATTTTGACATAAACCATCATTTTACTAATTTTATTACTTTGCTATTTATTTGATTTATGATTATTTTAGAACAGCAGAACTATACAAACTGCTTCTAGAATCATATGAATGTATTACTCAGAACGTTGGGATGCAGCGAGAAGTGAGCAAATAATCATAAAGTACCAACCCTTTTCCTAATAATAATTTCTTTATTTCAGACTCTCATAGATCCGTATAGGCCAATCCAAAAATAAGGAAAATGTACCTATGTCCATTTTGCACCGAATAGTGTCTGCTATCATGTGGCCTACATGCTTTTCACGTTTAAAAGTCTGTTCCCACATATTCAGACATAAATTGTGTGCACAAAAAAGACAGCTCTTGTCATAATTATTATGTTCATGCAAATTGAAATAAAGCAGCACTGGTAGCCAACGAAAGGAGGCACTGTGTGCAATTTGTTCCTCTTCTGAAATATTGATAATGAGGGTTTATATAGCACAGTTGACAATGAATGCAATGTGCATGCGTTAGTGGGAGGGATTATCCACCAAGTAGGGCAAGTGGCTGAGGCGGAGGACTGCAATTCCATCGAGCCTAGTTCATTTCAGTCATCCGCTCTGTGCACACACACGGGACAAGGAGAAACATTTCAGCGCTGCTTAGGCTATTTGTCAAAGCCCCCCCTGCCAAAAAAACAAATCGACAAAAGCCTGAAGTGAAAATGGTAAAGTACATGCGACAACACAGCGAGCTGAAACACGAAGAAGAGGTCCTGTCGGAGTCTGATGCGTCCATGGATCAGCAGGATTTCGGAGAGATGTCCGACTATTCTTTCAGCGACGTTTTATACTCCAAAGGTTCCGCAATGGACCATATCGGCACTTTCATGAAGAACGTGCAAGTGCTGCTCGATGCTGCAAATTACATAGAAAATATCGAGAAGAGCAGCGGAAGTAAGTAAACACGGGCTGTACGGGATATTATTAACACGTAATGCGCCGAGCAGACAACAATAGAGGCGAAGGCGACAAAAGACGCGCAGCGGACAGACGAACTGGTCTCGAAGGCAGCCAATGATACACCTGCTACTGAAAACTGTAGGCTGATAGACCTTACACTTGAAAAATATCACATATTGAAAATAAGTCGTAGTAATTGCCTACATTTTGAAATTCAGGAAGCAATGGCATCGACCTAGACAGATTATATTGCAACAATAGCCTGCAGCTAAATGTTCTGCTCCCATTAAAACTGGGCTTATGCATTCTTGATTTCACACGACACAATCCAGTATTTTCATTATTTTAAAAATAGTTTGCATATGTGAACTTTTAGGTTAGCCTAGACATTTGCAGTATTTGAGAATTTCCAATCTGATATTTTATCACAGTTTATCTCCTTTCCCGATTAGGCTACTCCTACATTGCATTATAGCATCCACTCAAGAATATCGCCCCCACGGACCCTGTTGCACAGACAATTGTTTCTTTTAATTTAGTTTTTTCCACTAAAACTATCCAATTCAAAGCCCTCCTATCATCCTCAGACGCAGCTGCTGCTTCCTTGTATGTGTTGTTCACATGGTTTCCACATGGAACAAATTGTAAAGTTTTCATTGGTCGGCCCACATGTTCCCAGCGCTAGAGTCACTGCAGATAGCCAATCGAATGCAGGTTCAAGTCTGACGTCGTATGTTACTGGGATGTAGTGTTCATGGGAAATGTAGGCCTCTATTTTAAGCAACAGTGAGAATACAGTAGAATAACATGTGTATGACTGTATATTGCTATATTAACATTGTCAAAGAAGGGTTGTTGCAGTGGTCTATAACAGTGAATTTAAGTTATTTGATTTGTAATTCCAAGGATGTGTTGCCCAAAGTCACACATTTAAATGTAAGTTTGAATTTAGGCCAGATAAAGACACCTGCTTCATGCAAATCCAAGCCTTCAGAAGGCCTTTAGCTTGTAGCACAACTGTACAAACTGTACAATCTATTCAGGCTAATCCTCTTGATCTTTTCTCATCACCAGAATGTGAGCATGGGTATGCTTCGACGTACCCTGCGACCCAGGCTGTACATCAACAGAAACAGCGTAAATTCAAGAACAGGAAATTGGACAATATTCTGAACAGGTAGGATTACATTAAAAAAAAAATCATAAAATAAAATAGGCAATAGTAGAATATATATTGTATTTTGCATGATTAAGACTTGAGTAACAGTTTGGTTTTCATTTATAATTTCAACAGGTCAGCACACAATGAGCTGGAAAAAAATAGGTGAGTAAAACAAGATTGAATAGGTAATTTGTATGCATGTCTGTGAACATACACATACAGAACTGAAAGACTACACTGAGGGATAATAAAATACATGAAAACAAAGCGCAATGAAGATAGTGAAATATTTAGATTAGCTCAGTAGTCTCAGATGTTAACCTCAATCTAGTTTTTCTCTTTATGCATAAAAAGTTCTAAATGCGGATGTGCAAAAGTCATACAGAAGAGAGAGAAAGACACAATTGCCACTGCTTTTAAACTGCTATAGCAAATGAGGTACACATGGAGGTTATCTTATAAGCCAGCTATCTCAAAATAGAGCTTCAAGCTGATAAACCACAGGCTTTCTCCATTGTGCCAGGTTTACATATCTTGGTGCTATGCCAAATATGTTGACCAAACCATTCCAAAGCCAGATGTACTGACGGCCTATAAATCAACTCATTATCATCACATTATTTAAAATAAGTCTTTCTTAAACTATACGTACACTATAGCAGCATGCCTTTTTGCAAGGCAAATATAGGGAGGTCTAAACTAGCCTCAGTAGCAGCACTGTTCCTGAAGGACATGCAGATATTTCCCCAGTCAGCAAATGGTAACAGTCTGTTTCCAGACAACCAGGCTCCTTCCTGACAGATTTTCAGCTGCAAACCCAACAGCAGCTTGCCTCTATTGCTCCAGGATGAGACAGCCTCTGCTTGGAGCAGGAAAACAAATGTCAGGGCATATTTATTCTTATGCATTTATGCCTTATTAACCCTCATGAGCAAACCACGTGCAGGATAATCTTGGTTTGAGAGATGCAGTAACCAATGAGGAAAATTGAATCCTCAAGGGGAAGCCTTGTTTCGCATTGGACCATCCTTTTTTTTAAATAACAAAATGGTGGCCAATGCAGAGAGAAGAGATGACATCACAACTTGACCTACATTTTACTCCTTTATTTGAAAGGCTGAGTGTCCTTTGCCAGTTGCTGAATTAATTTTGACCATGGACCTAGAGGCCTTGTCGGATGAGAAACAGAGTACCGGGTCTAGGGCCAGACGGATCCATATGTAATTGCAAAATAATACGATGGTAATGAATAATAATGGATTGGATTTATATAGCGCTTTTCAAGGCACTCAAAGACGCTTTACAGGGTTCCAGGTTCCATTCATTCACACACAGTCATACTGGTGGTGGTAAACTACCATAGTAGCCACAGCTGCCCTGGGCCAGACTGACGGAAGCGTGGCGGCCATTCAGCGCCTACGGCCCCTCCGACCACCACCTCAAACATACAGCAGTCATACACATTCACACGAGGCAAGGTGGGTGAAGTGTCTTGCCCAAGGACACAACAACCATGACACTGGTGGCAGAGCGGGGATCGAACCGACAACCCGATCATTGGCCAACCCGCTTAACCACCTGAGCCACGGTTGCCCCCAATGGTGTTGCTAACTGGAAAAATCGATAAACAGATAAATGAGGTGCCTGAATACCTTGACTGTTACATTGCTCATCACATACTTAATAACTTAATAGTTGGTAGCCTTAACTATCACAATACTAATCAAATTGGTTGGGGAAGTAATATAATAATGCAACTTAATCAGATTCAGTGCAGAGCACATACGTCTGAAAAATCATCGTTCTGTTTTTTATTATGTGTACTTGTTGTGCAATTCACATTGCTCTATGTATGTCGTCAAAATGACCCGTTTTGTTCCTCCCTCCCACAGAAGAGCACATCTCCGCCTGTGTTTGGAGAGGTTGAAGTCCCTCATCCCTCTGGGACCAGACTGCAGTCGGCACACCACACTGGGACTGCTCAACAAGGCCAAATCACATATCAAGGTGTGGTAGTCTGGCAACTCCTGTAGTATAACGCTCAAGAGTAATGACGTCAACGTATTTGCATGATAGGGGAGAGTGGCCTAAGTTGTGCAACTTTTCACTCAAAGTGACGTTAAAGTAAGGCCTTGACAGTAAAGTCTCCAACTCAAATATGTACATATATTTCAGGGTGTTGTGCATCCCTGGCAATAAAAACTTTGGATCTGGAATAAACTGTTGAAGAAATATAGCTTTTGGAAAAAAAGTTGTCTTGATGCACAACTTGCCCCCGGTGTGGTGTAAGTTGTGCGGTTGGAGAGAATACCATGGGGTGAATTGTGCCATTGCTATATATCTCATAAACTGTAATGCAAGACAAATCCATTAGACAATTACTTATTTAAGGTATATTTAAAGTAAATAAAGTAAACAGTTGACAAAGATTGAAGGACAATTTTCTTAAATAAGGCCTAGCAGATCTAATGGTTTTACCTGCAAAGCTTACAATGACAAAGTCACCGTCATCATCTTTCTGGCCATCTTAACTCTCATCAGTGGTGTCGTTAAGTGGAATTGAGATGTCACTCTCTTCTGAGCTACTGTAGACAATCACTTTCTTTTGGTGACCAGCGTATACAGCCATGCCACTGGCACAACTCTCAGAAATGTACTTTGCACTAGTTGCTCCGTGCTTGTGGAACCAACTGCCACCTGACAAATGTGATTCCCCTACATTTCTGCCTTTAAATCAAGGCTCAAAACCCATATGTACACCCTGGTGTTTCCTCCCCATTAACTATCTTACCTCTGCACTACTATCTGTGTTTATGTGGATGTATGGGCTTTACGTCTTTTATTTTGGTTATTGTTATTTTACCTTCAATGTTTACCTACTGAATGCACTATGTACAGCACTTTGGACAGTGCAAACTGTCATAAATGTGCTTTTATAAATACATTTTACTTACTTACTACTTTCTTACTTATAACTCACCCAGGCCCTTTGGCACAAATCACCCCATCCCCAGAATTTTGGATAATAAGCATGATGCAGCAGTTTAGGGCTGACATCGTGCTAACTGTATAGACTCAAAATGTAGCATATCAAAGCACTAAAACATGTGTCAAATGTTTTCAAACTTGTCTATAATTGTTCAGACACAATAATCAAAAAACATTGATCATGGAAATTTGACTTTGAAAGGCAAAACACAGTTTTTTGAGCTTAAATGTGCTTATATCTTATTCCTTGTGTCTCCCTTCTTTACAGGATGAGTCAAATGGATGGCTCTTCTTAAACATGTGGTCACATTTCCAATTTCTTCCACGGTTTTCTAGAAACAAGGGGTGGAACAACTTCCAAAATGCACAACTTAGGCCACTCTCCCCTATATAGTGTTCCAACTGCTTCTTTTTCCTGACTGGCCATGTGTTAATAGTAACAGTTAAATACATAGCAGCGTGTCTAATGAGCTGACAAGGTATAAACACAAAGACACTTTTTGTGAACTATTAAGGTCACTTTCATGCCAGAACTTAATATTAAGCACGGCACACATCATTTATGGTAAACTGACACCAGTTTGGTGCTCAATTGTTATCACCTCAAATTCTAAGTGGTAAATGACATATTGACAAAGTAAAAGCAAGTAGTCAGTTTTTTCAGAACCATTGGATGAACTGTACCTTAAGGCACTTTTGCCACAGCATTAGGACACTATGATTGCTGGCATCTGCTTTGTTATTTCAGTTTGTCCTTCCCTTTTAACAAAGCTCCCATTGGCTTTTGCTTGGACTATCCTTTGTAGGATGTTGAGTCTTGGTTGAGGTCTTGTGTCTCTCGCACTGCAGGACATTGTGAATCTTACAATGACCCTTGGGCTTGAGAGCACAAAATATGTCTTGGCTGTGAAACCTGCCTTCCTGAATGGACCATTGAGTGAATCTGAACTACCTGAGTCTGACGATAGGGACCAATGATTTTGTAGCTTCTAAACATCAAGCACTAAACACTGGGGCTCCCTGATGGTTGCAGTTACACTAAAGACACGTTTTTTGGGAGGGAAATATTGGATTTTCTTAAGCTCAGTGTGTGCAGCAGTGGGAAGCAGTCGACGGATGACTAAGGTCTGCAATAAGAAAACAATCCTTGCAGCAATCGGTGGGAGTTTATCACTGTGGGGGGTGATGGATAAAAGTAACTATGATGTCATCTGTTGACATTGAACTGTTTGAAGTCCAGGAAATATGGCTTCTGAGAGCTGCTGTGTATTTTTGTAACTAGAGGTTGTGAGTGGTGCAGCTGCATCCAGCAACAAACTCACAACTGCAGGAAGTAAAAATAAGTAACACCCTGTATTGTGCTACAGGAAAAGCATGGACAAGTGCTACTGTCTCTATACCAAACCTATTATTTACTATCTATGTACCAAACTAAATGCTCTGCCATTTTACTGCATTTTTGATTATACAACACATACAAACCTTTTCAAAGATTGCTTAATACTTTCAGCACTTGTAGAATGTATTCTTGTTCACAAAAAACCCTTATGGTGTATTTGTGTGTGAGAATATAACACTTGAATACTTAACATTTATTGATATACCAGCAAATGGTATGCCATATTAATGTAAGTTCAACAAATGCTCCAAACCAGAAAAACATCTTCAAACATGTATTCATAAGGAATTTGTGCTGGCATGCAAATATCTTCCTTATGGCACAGTAATTTAGAAAATCAACATGGGAGACAGAGGAAATTAACCATTCATGGCAGCGGATACAATACAGCAAATGGTGCCACTGTGAAAAACAACAATGTCTATATACTGTATATATACCAAGGTACCGAGGTACCAAGGTAGGGGAACGGGTGATACCTAGGGGGCAAAACCCCCTTTTTTTTAAAAACAGACATGGAGCGTTGTAAAAGGTTGTTCACCAGAAATGATATCTAGGACCTTCAAGGATCCCAACCTTGGTGGACAACCTGGTCAACTAGCTGCTGGAAAGCTACAGCGGGCCGATAGTCAATCAATCAGAACCACTGTTTAAGCGAATGGGGGTGGGCTAATAGGGATTTTTTTTAATTTATAGATATCATTATGAAACTTTGCAAGTTGATTACTGACATTAAAACAACAACTTTTTGTATTACAGTATTTTCCAAAAAGTTTGAATAAATATGAAAAATCATCAATATCTTACTAATGTTGCGTAAATTTGCATATCTGCAAAGCCCCAAAATCTAGATGTTGGACAAAAGCAGAGTCAATTTGTTTTTAAATTTTGAAAACAAAACAAGTGTCCAACTGCCTGAAGCTTTTCCTAATCACAGTTCAAATTTGATCAATAACCCATAGAAAATTTACTTCTTACACAGTTTTTTCCAAGGGAATGTCTAGCCGTTTCCTAAAATACCAGCTGGAGACTCCAAAAGAACACTTTTGGTCCATGGCACATGAAATGTAACTGTGTAAAAAAATTATCTTCTATGGGTTATTGATCAAATTTGAACTGTGATTAGGAAAGGCTTCAGGCAGTTGGACACTTGTTTTGTTTTCAAAATTTAAAAACAAATTGACTTTGTTTTCTTCCAACATCTAGATTTTGGGGCTTTGCAGATATGCAAATTTACACATTTAAACATGTTGTAAAATACTGTAATACAAAAAGTTTTTGTTTTAATGTCAGTAATCAACTGGCAAAGTTTCATAATGATATCTATAAGTTCAAAAAATTCCCCATTAGCCCATCCCCGTTCTCCCCCATTCACTTAAACAGTGGTTCTGATTTGCTATGTCGGCCCGCTGTATCTTTCCAGCAGCTAGTTGACCAGGTTGTCCACCCAGGTTGTGATCGTGGAAGGTCCTAGATGTCATTTTTGGTGAACAACCTTTTACAACGCTCCATGTCCATAAAATCACTTTGCCCCCTGGGTATAAGGTGGTAGTAGAAGTTGTAGTAAACAAATACATTCTAAATGATTCTGCCAAATGCAGGACAACATACCAAACTTATTTCTACTTCACACAGACACCAGCTATTCCTCTAGAATCCCATGAGCAACTTTCTATCCTGGTGTGTTGAATAATTTATTAGAATGCACAGGGGACGTACACATTTGATAGCAGCCAACAACTACACATTAACATCACAACCTTGCAGACAAGACAAGTTCACCATTCATATAGTATGTTTTTCATGAGGAACATGTAAGAGGTGTAGTCATAATGGTGTCATATAGTGCAAAATAATTCATGTAAACACCACATGTGGCACATCGGATCCATAAAACTCTGATCCCATCTAGGTTTCTACATGACAACAATACAAATCATTCTTCTACATTCCGCTGTTTTCAGAAACTTGAAGAGATGGATCGAAGGAGTCAGCACCAGCTGGATACCTTAGAAAGGGAGCAAAGGCACCTGCAGAGGCAGCTAGCCCAGTTGCAGCCTCACGAAGAAAGGGAGAGGGTCCGTACGGACAGCCTAGGCTCCCGCATGGACTCTGACCGCACAGAGTCTGACAGAGGTAAGGGTCTCAATCACAGCCTTTATAATGAGAGCTAGTAATGCTAATCTGTTTGTTAAAAGTATTTGTCACCAAAACACATACAGAGAGCAGAGTTTAAAATATTTCCACTTGAAGGATTCAGATATAATCAGCATCATTTGTATTAATTTGTGTATTCTTTTTGTTTTTCGAGTAGAGGAGATTGAAGTTGACGTGGAAAGCACTGAGTTCTCCCTTGGAGAAATGGACAGTGTAAGCATCGGTGGTGCTAGTGACCTGGATGACCACAGCAGCCTGCAGAGCTCAGCCAGTGATGAGGGCTACTCCACTTGCAGTCTAAAACTGGCCTTCTCTGCTTAAAGCACCAGCCTATACATTCACATCAGCTGCAGTCTACAGCTCCATTCTCCTTTGCAGTTTAGGTAAACCGTCTCCAGAAGAACCAGCCTCGACCCCACCTTTAACCGACAAATGAAACACCCATTCCACCAAGAGAACCAGCCTTAAGTCCAACTCAATTTAAAAGTTAAAAATGTGTCCTTCCTTCCCAAAGCCAAGGGACACAGCAGCCTCAAATTTAACTTATTGGGCTATACAGTTTCTCCCATTTTAAAAGGTTGAATTAACCAATCACCTTTCCCTTAACCAATTGTCAGCTTGAATCTACCATATCTGCACTCAATACTGATCCTGAGGACCCATACTTGCACCAGTGTCCAACACTGGAGGCCAAACTCTTCCTTTAGTCAAGTTGATCCTCCGAAACCAGCAAAAACACAAACAAACTCAATACCAGCTAGAAGATCACCATTGGGAACGTTTGCTCCATTTGCCTTGTAAAAAACAAGCAGCCCTTTTTTCTTTGGATAATAAATCCAGACAGCACTTCAGTCAGTGAACAAGCTAGTGGCAAGGGCTACAATGTCTGCATTCCAAAATGTTTATTACACTTCTATAATCTCTGCTTTAGCACCCACTACCATTGCCGATCCATGTGGTGTCAGCTCCGCTTGACTGAAATACAGTCTTATCCAAACAGGTGGCATTGTCCACCCTTGTTATTATTCTAATTTATTTTGCAATGATTATAGTATTTATTTTTTGGTATATTTAATTTTTCCATAGCAAGGTCTTGGTCATGCTTGAATGATTTTTTGTTTGTTTTTCTTTTAATGTTTAGCAAACTACTTGTTATGGAATTAATTTCCACTGAAGCACACACAGTGCTATAGGTTGAATGCATTACTCAATGGTGTTTCCTTTGAAAAAACAAAACATCTCTGTGTGCATATTCTATTTGATATGATATTTAGACAGTAATAAGCTATCCTCCACTTGTCCAAGCACAAGGCTCAAGCAATAATATGTCCAGTTTTATCATATATTCAATGTTTGCTGCATTCAGCACAATACTCTGTCCATACAACACCAGATTGCAGTTAACTAGTTTTCCACTTGTCCCAGTAGTGGTTTGAATCGTTAATAATCAGCAGGAAAAATGATTGTAATTGATCTAAAAAAGCTATGGTGCGTGTGTGTTTCAATGTAGCTTTTCTAATCATGTTGTCAAGTTCTTTGGAAGTATCATGCATGTAGCATGAACAACAGCAGAGCAGATAATAGTCCAGAATGCTAAGTTTGGTTTTTACACCAATGTTTAATACTGTATCTTTTTTGTTTTGTGGCAGAAAAAGTTCAAATCCTAAAATTTGGAGCCTTCCTATAAATATTTCAATGAATTTTTGTCACAAAGAATTGCACTGCTGACCTGTTAGAATTAATGAAACCAAATAAGACATTTCAATATGACCATTATCTGTACTTATCTGGTCCAAGTCCTAAGTAGATCACCACCAAATTGTGTCTTAACATGGGTAGATGACTCTTGCACAAAGTTCCTTCTTACAGGTCTTTTTTTCTCCCCCAAACCCCTTTGGGAAACTATGAAATGCACTACGAAAAAGACTTCTGTAAAGGAAGTACGTCAAAGCACACCCCAGAATGTTTTCTCTCGTGCTTCAATCAGCCATCCACGGTGAACTTTTATCAAAACATGTGCTGCTGGTCCCCTGCTAGTACTTTGTTACAGTTCCTAATAACTGTCCCTGGAATCTTAATAAACGTCTACAACCCAGACATAGTCCAATGTTGTCATTTTTGGTAACCATTAATGTTAATTTATTCAACTTCAGTGTATTGTGTTAAGACTACTATATTGTAGTAGTCTTCATTTTGTTCAAATAATACATAAATAATTCAGATTTGCAGTAAACATGGACCTTAAGCATTTTGAACTAACAAAGTCAAATGGACCAAACAATAACATCATGTAACTTAAATGGGAAAATGGGTTGTATTAACCACTGCTGCGTGCTCATGCAATGGAGTTATTAATAATGGTCTAAGTCTTTACTGCCACCTACAGGACCTGACAGAGCCACCATGAAAAGTAAATTTAAAAAGTGTGAAAAAAAGGTGGAAGCAGTTATTTAAAAAACTGAAAACAACACAATGTTTATTTCACTGTTATATATATATATACACACACAGAAATTAAAAGAAAATTTCAGCCATATCAGATCAACAGCATTATTAATGTTCAGACTCCCCCACAATGGATTTGTGGTTTTAAAACCCAGCTTTAAATGTACACACCAAGTCTACAGGTGTATGTTTATACACATCTTAGCAGGTATTTGGCCTCATCGGAGCCTGGACACAAATGGCATATTCTACAGCTTCTCTACAACACTACTTCCCATTCCTACAGAACCGGTAATTGACTTTTGGTGCAGGGGAAATCCCCAACCTTTTAAATGTTTGTTGTACCTACATAATATAGAGGAAACTATATCAATACATCAAACAATGGTGTGCAAGCAATTCCTTTCAAAGCTTTCTTTACTTTAGAAACATAAATGTATAAACACAACGGAAAGCACCGATACAGCTAGTATACAGTGGATTATATACACAATATATCAGGTCACTGTGGCATTAGATGTCTGACATTGTATTTTGACGTGTCATTGTAGGTGGTCATAGGCTTGTCTGCAATACCACATGTTCCCACTCCCACCTTTCCATTTACACTTTCTGGAGATGCAAATATGCTCCTCTTCACCTAAAAAGAAAATAGAAATACCTTCATTAATGATTGAAATAACATATAATTCATGAGGATATATATACATATACACACACACACACACACACACACACACACACACACACACACACACACACAATCTTTTAGCAGTTATCAATGGATGGTGTGTCACTATTTTTAAGTTACCAGGCCCACTCATGCCCCACACTGTAGTATGCAATACCAGGTTTAGAGAACTTTAAATCAAATTTGACATTATATTGATTGGGACAGTGTTTTCCACAAAATATTTTATGTCACCATGTCAATTCATACCTGTTTAGTCCATAGTTTTACTTTTTTCTAACAGATGTTCAATATTTTTAAACTAGAAAGCTCATGTAGGATCTTAAAATCATGGCTGTTCGAGCGATACATTCAGCTGATGAACTGTGTACGCACTGGTTACAATCAAACTTTTATGATCCCAAAGATTTACTACAAAACTGCAGCAGTGGAAAAATAACATAGATCATAAAGGAGACTTCTAGAGCAGCTGCTCTGTAATAACGTTGGAATATCATTCCAAGTAAGGTGTAAAATGTTTTGGCTTTTGTTGCACCAACTGCATAAAAAAAAAAGTAAAAAGTAAACTAACCACGCTGTGAGCCATATGTTTAAACATTTCTACAAAATGCTCTGCTGCATATTCAAATTTTGGCATTAAGATTGGCAACTGGGCCCTGGATTTTTTTTAATGAACATTCCGGTCCTTGGAACAAAAAAGGTTGGGAACCCCTGTATAAAACTATTGTCCATGTTCACGATCAATGCACCACTGGTTTCCATAACTACCCTTAAAATCCATAAAATGTAAGAACTCTTAAAAAAAATAAAACGTACCTGTCCTTTCTTGTTCTTTGAGTAGGCTTTGTTGTTGAAGGTTTGCCATTTTGACTTCTGATCCTCCCTCTCTTGCTCCAGCTCCTTCATCCTCTGAACCTTCTTCTGGGCTTTCTTCTTCTTATACTCTCTCTGCTCTGCTATCTGCTCTTTCCTAGAAAAACAGACAAGGAAGAGAAACATTAAAATGCAGTCCATGATGTACACATACAGTACAGTCAAACACAATATAAAACAACATTAGTGTGTCCAACATACAGTATAATTTGAAGAAAACAACATGCGTATATTTCCATAGTTGCTGAGGTTTCATTTTGATGAAAACATGCCAACCATCTACAGTGCATCCAGCTTCATTAAATCCCACCATGGCATTATGACGCAAATGGAGATAGCAGATTAGAGATTATTAGTCCACTCATCATCTACGCACATGTCCTATAAGTGTCACACATTTTAAAAAGGGGGCTGATCATAATTATAAAGACGGAGGCACCAAACAAAAAAAAAATAGAATAGAGAACATACCGATGAATCCCAATCTTTGCCTTGAATTATAAAGATATGTATATGTGTATGCATGTATAGAGAGAGGGGCACACAAAAGTGTTGCTCATACTTTGATTTTGGCTTTCCATCGTCATCAGAACGTCTCCCCTCCTCCGATGGTTTGAGGTTCTGCAGAGGAATCACTTCAGCATTCCCGTATCCAGAGAAGGTAACAGCTGCAGTGCCGTTCTCTCGGTCTATCTCCTCAATCTCAGCTTCATACACCCTGCCAAAGAATCACGTCTGTAAGCAGGTGAGTATGAGCCAAAGACTCAAGCTCTACATAATATGATTTTACCTAACGATCAAACATGCATTAAAATAAAATTACAGATACTCGTCTTTACACTTGTTTCAGTGTTATGGGGAGGAAGGAAACAAATTAAGGCTTGCTATGTTATGATATGGAGGGAATTACAGCTAAACCAGGTTTCATTTCATGGGACAAAATTCCCTGAATAATACTCATTAGGCTGATCATTTTGTTCACAGGGACATACAAATGACTTGCAGTTGCAGCCTATTTATAAAAAATAGGCTGCAACGGGCAAGGATGGATAAAACACAATCCATAAATATACTACGCTACTACAGATTTAAAAAAACTCAAACTGCATGTTTATTAGGCATGCAGCTGTAATGTTTCATGAGAATGGGCGAGTGACACTCACTGTCCGTCCGAATTCCACACTGCCATACACCTGTCCCCCACCTTCCAGCCGAGCTTTGGGAGGACTGTCTCCGAGGCATTGTTACTGGAAGCGCTTTCAGTGGGCTGTGAGGTCAGGAGGTCTTTTGTCAAATCAATGACTTCCTGTAGAAAAAACACAATTAAAAAAGGGGAGTTAGATATTCATTGTAGGCTAGGCAGCTTTTCTCATTGGAAAATAGTAAGCAAAAGTGGCAATGGTACAATAAGGGATTGTATTTTTTTTAAGATACACATTTCAGTATTAAAATGTTAAACAGATACACTTGGGAGGGCTTAAATTATAGTACACACTAATTTCTTGTTAATTAAGTTGGTTTATCTTTAAAAGAATACAAGTTATTTGGACACCTGCAAATGTATGGAAACAAGGGAAGAAAGCAAGGTTTTTATTCCTGTAGAAGAGTGAATACCTAAGAATGAAGGTGCAGAACTTCAAAGAGTGGACACAACATTTGTATGCTGAGGGTGAGTTTTGAGGGTAAAATATTGTGATGATTTAAATTCATCAGTGGAATTTAATCAAGCACATTAAATATTGAGTATCAAATTACTAGTAAAAATGAAATTACTTTAGCCTCTATTTACGTCCACATGGTCCAACAATATCAGATTCTTAACATCTTCTTGAATAGTGAGCGAATAACAGTTTTTAAGCATGTACACACACCTGTAAGTCTTTCTGGAGTTTGAGTAGGTCCTCATTTTCTTGGTCGGTAGATAAGGCAACTTCTACTTGCTGTAGCTGGGCTTTGTAGCTATTTAACTGTTTCACCAAGTCGTCTGACATCTGTGTTGACAAAAAATTAGACAGTTTTTTTGAAAAAGTTTGCTGGCTGTATTAGCATGGTCGATAAGATAAACGGTGCGAATGCTATGTTAGTAAGCCATCTTGAACTATCGATAACCTAAACGTAACATAGAACGTATGTAGCGTGTATTAACTTCAATGCAAAATACGTGCCATCAGGGCTACTCAAAACACAAAGAAAATACATGCCATTTGTCATAATATACATGTTAGCTTAACGCTTTAACAATTAGCATCATCCTTCGGCCTTCTCTCGTCGGCGTAAATATATAGCTCGACAGCTAATGCTAACTAGCAATCGAAAAACAAAGACTTAATGTGTAACCTTACCTTAGTAGAAATGTTCCTGGCCGATAAATAAAGTGAAGAGTCAATTTAAAAACGCAAATGTGCCAAAAACGAGTGCTTTAGGACAACAGTGCGCTATGCTCCTTCCCGTACACAAATAGAACACGGGAAATACGAGAAATCTCGCGATGACAACGTGGATCATTTCGAGTGCAAAAGCATGGACCAAAGAGCAGTGAGCAGTGTTTATTTAGCACCCCCTAGCGGTTCTTCTCAGAATGGTATCTACAGTCTTCTGCTGCTCACTTCCCCATACTGACTACAAAATAGTATCATATTCACTTCCCACATATAGTCCTACGTAAAATTAAACACGCGCGCGCACACACACACACACACACACACACACACACACACACACACACACACACACACACACACACACACACACACACACACACACACACACACACACACACACACACACACACACACACACACACACACACACAAAGACAATTCCACAATCAATATCCCCATCATCATATCATTGTCAAAATGATATTGTCCAATGAAAAGTTAAACTGTGCTTATAAAAAATGTACAGCAACATTGTTTTGCATGTAGTTGACCATAGTTTTGTTTCAAACAGCCAAATGTCTCAGTGCACTTTGATTTATTCTATTTTGCTATCAGGAAAGCAATAATTTGTCTGCCTGACAGTTTTGTTCCTGCAAATGTACTGTGCTTGCTGTTTTATTGCACTAGACTGCTAGACTAGATTGCTCTCTAAAATGAGTGGCACCACTTTCTCTGTAGATTCAGGTATTTTCTAAAGCAATTTTTCTTTTATGATACATCTGAGCATTTTGTTCATTAAATAGAACTACAAAACCATAACGATGGTAGTCTTAACCCATTGTAATTTAATATACTTCAGATATTACTTCTATAGATCAAAAATATTGTTTATGTCATAATCAGCTAATGGTTTCAGGTCTGGAAGCAACATCAAATTGCTTTTAAATCTCCGGCAGGACATGAACTCCGCCCATTCCCATTGTCACTGAAGCAGAGCCAGCACCACAGATCCTCAGCGTCAGATCAAGCCCATATAAAAGACAAACTCTCCACTTCAGCCGCACCAGATGAAAAGATCTGCCTGAGCCAGCACTATCTCTACTACCACTGTTTTATGAGTCGCCTTCCAAAAGGACTAACCGGCAAGTTTTTATTCTAAAAAGGTTGGTTGATGAAGAATTCCTTTTCAAACTGTAGATTTATTTTTTTAATTATCTAATGTGGGACACTGGATATAAATCAAAGTTCCCTTTATTCCTTCAATTACTGTTTTGTCTTTTTAATATAAAACTCACTTTTCTTGTTATTTTTCTCTGTTAGTGTCTATTTCCCACTGACAAAGAGGGAAGGAGCACATATTTCTTTCAACAA
Organism: Hyperoplus immaculatus; assembly: GCA_949357725.1. Classification (NCBI taxonomy): domain Eukaryota; kingdom Metazoa; phylum Chordata; class Actinopteri; order Uranoscopiformes; family Ammodytidae; genus Hyperoplus; species Hyperoplus immaculatus. The sequence continues at coordinate 24,764,061 of OX442358.1, read as the reverse complement.
TATCTTCCAGTGAACAAAATGAAAATACTCAATTTGCCGACGCTGTGTTCTTGAATGGATGATATTAATAGACTGTTGACAGCTTCCTGATGCGTTGCCTTAACTTCTCCGACGGAAATGGGACTTTGCCTGGCAGACACCCTTACACTGTGCAGACCTCTGTGCCACTAACGATCCTGGTGGCTATCCTGATCCTGCTAACGGTTTTTGGCAATGTCATGGTAGTAATTGCTGTGATTACAAGCCGTGCCTTGAAAGCACCTCAGAACTTGTTTTTAGTGTCTCTGGCATGTGCGGACATACTGGTCGCCACTTTACTGATGCCATTCTCTTTATCACAGGAACTGATGGGTTACTGGTTATTTGGTAAAGTGTGGTGTGAAATCTACCTGGCTTTGGACGTGTTCTTCTGCACCTCGTCTATCGTTCACCTGTGTGCCATCAGTCTGGACAGGTACTGGTCCATCACCCAAGCCATTGAGTACAACCGGAGAAGGACACCGCGCAGGGTTAAATGGACTGTCTTTGTAGTTTGGGTGTTGGCGGCCATCATTTCATTCCCTCCACTGATCACAATGAAAAAGGACAAGGGCAAAAATGACAGCCACAAATGTGAAGTCAACAATGAGAGATGGTACATCATATTCTCCAGCACTGCCTCTTTCTTTGCACCCTGCGTCATCATGATTACGGTCTACGTTAGAATCTACCAGATTGCCAAGAAAAGAACAAGAGCCCCTCCAGGTGAGAGGCAAAAAGAATACGGTAACCCTGGCAACCCTGAGAGGAAAGATGGAGAAGGGGAGCAGGTGGAGGTGTGGGAAGCTAGAGAGGTCAATGGGCTAGACGTGGAGGAAGAACCGTCCTCCTCAGATGGGAATGACACCATCCTATGTTCCCTGATGAAGAAGAGGGGGATGAGAACAACCAAGATGGCTCAGGTGAAGCCTGGAGAAACCTCTCCAAAGGCAGAGACACAGCCCTGTGGGAGAGTGAGCAAGTGGAAAGGAAGGCAGTACAGGGAAAGACGCTTCACCTTTGTTCTGGCCGTGGTCATGGGAGTGTTTGTTCTCTGCTGGTTCCCCTTTTTCTTCACATACACACTCACTGTTGTGTGTGCCGACTGCTGTGTCCCAGTGACACTGTTCAAAATGTTTTTCTGGTTTGGTTACTGCAATAGCTCACTTAACCCTGTTATATACACTGTATTCAATAAAGACTTCAGGAGGTCTTTTAAAAAGATCCTTTGTAGAAGGGAAAGGAGAGGCTTATAAATACGACATTAATGTATGCAGTAAAGGGTTAGTGCTTGAATGATTAAATGTATTAAATGTGAAATATATCATGTATTCTGCTTTTGGGTTTTAACATTTTGTGTATTTCTATGGTATAAAATGTTTACGTGATAATATTCAGTCATGCAAATATCTAATGTACAGTTTGTTTAACAGGTAGTATTACACTGCGACAACCTGTGAGTTTAGCCTTTGACATTCTACAATGATACATTTTCTACATGTAGCCGTTTCTTGTATGTGAAATTATATAAATGTATCAATAATGTATCAGAAATACTTTCTCTTGGTTTGGGTGATATGGTTGCTTTTCTAATTGAACGACCATGTGTTTCTCCACCTATTTGTTGTACATATGAAATACCAATAGTTTGTATACAAACATGGCCAATTAATTATAGTATGACTGAAAACTGAGTCACGTGTTCTTGGCAGATATTACTCTGAAATAGAAATTAAATGCTAAAATAATGCCATTACTTTGAAGATTCATTTCAAACTATTTGTCAGTGTACAACAGTGCAAACAACAGTGAAAGTGTATGGCAGCAAATGGTACCAATCCAGAGCTATCCCCATGGCACCAACTATCCCCTTTACTCATAACATTGGGAACAAGACAATTATGTGAAAAGAATATTATGCCTGGGAGATATGAGTGGCACAACAATATTGAATGCAGTTTATCATGAATTATGGCCCTTCATATCAGGATATCATTAAATTGTCCCCTGGAGTCAAACTGAAATCACACGACGATGGAAATATGAGTGGCTGCTACAAATTACACTGTGCGTTTAATATCCACACAAGCTTAGCGATGTGTTATGTTCATATATTTTGACTCATGTCACTATTTCGTGTCACGTCTCCTTTTAAGCACACTTTTCAAAGCCCTATAATTTATTTTTAAATCAAATTTTCTTTAACGAATAAACCAGTAGCAGTATGTGAACCAAAACTAAAGTAGAGTCACCATCCACCATTTCTTTAACTTAGCGAACATTTCCGCCAACCACCTCTCACATATAGAGTAAATAAATGAGTGCTTCCCATGACTTGCTCTCTGGGACTGTGGTGTTTTGAAATTCCTGTGGTACACATGTTAGAGTTCAACTATGTGCCTGAGTCTTAAAATACAACATCTAGTACTTACCACAAGTTGTAAACTATAGACCTAATGTATTTCTGATAAAGTTCCCACGAACAACCTGTCAAGAGAAATTATGAATTTTATGAAGTATTAATATTATGAAACCATTGGTATTTAAAGGCTTTGCGGCAATGAGGATTTCTGGAAGACCAAACTATGTCCGCAAGGTTGTTAAATCATTGAGAAAAAACACAAATGCTGACAGTCTCTATCAAGATTGTTTTACTGTACAGGAAAAATCTGTGGCCCCTACAATAGACACTCCTTTAAATAGTTACACTTGGACCTGATCCAACATCAATGTGTTTTGAAAGACTTAAATGCAGTGATTGCAATTTTGAATGCATCCTTTCATTAAAATTACATCTATAATGAAAGTGGTTGCTATGCTTGAGGAAGAGATGCATACATAACATTTCTAAAGCCAAGCACACATCACTGAACCATAGAGAGATTAAATGCCTAAATACCCATTACGTTACCGGAAAAGAATAATGAATAGAAATCATAAAAGTAGATTTTTCAAGAATTGGCTGGTAAATATCTCATGATTTGTTTTCCTAAATGCAAACTGCACACAAGTGTTGACATATACAAGTAGTCACATGTTACTGAATATTTTCAAATCTAGTTTTGGTGAAATTTAGTTTAAGTCTGCAATGCTTTACTACATGTCATTGGAAATTATGGTGTTATATAAAATGTAAACAGTTGGTTGCTTTTGCAATTCTCAGCATGTGTGCACAGTACACACGTCAACTCTTGCTGTATGCCCAGACAACGATTTATTTCCCCTCTCTATGGCCCTTCAGAGTGTGATGATTTATGCTTATGACACTGTGGCTTATAAAACTACACTTTATGCTGCTTCTTGCTGGAATTCCCACAACTTCCCCACAACTCCCCAGTCGGTCTTTTCCAGTTCCTTCAAACTTATCCCCGCCTACAACTCAATAAGTGCTCTTTAAAGCTGCGAGTCATGTATCTCAAAGAGGACGGTGGACCTAAAGGCAGCTAAAGACCAAAGAGAACCGAACATCCCAGATAGACAGAAACTGTATAGGCTGGATCGAGTCAGACAGAGGCATCATTTAAAATCATAGCTTGTAATAAATATTGTGTTTTGAATTGAATGCCTGGATCATTCATTATGAATTGGACACAATGAACACTCAGACCATATCTCTCATGAATTGATAAGGATACAAGATAATCAAATTACATTCTGAGCAGTGTATGCAGCAGGAGGTTCCTGATTAATTTGCCTTATGCAATCTCTGCTACTTTTTCTGCCCACCATTGGATCTACAATAGAACATGCACTTATGTCTTATTTTAAACCCTCGTTTCTGAAATGTTTTTAATAACAATCAATTCTAGCTGTCTAAGTATGCAGAACAGATCAGACAAATACGGATTTGTTCTGCCTGCTATGATTGTACCTATTAGAGTCCCTTTTTAATCTCTTAAAATCTTGGAGAAAGAAATTATTGGGATTGGGATTTAGGAAAAATAATTGGCTTAAATGTTCTTAGCTCATCAAAGAAGCAATACATGTTTGTCTGAAAGGGGCTCAAGAAGACCCCAGGGGAATGACCCCTCCCCCCCTCTAACAAGAATTAAAAGAGCCAAAGACAATAGTCTTTTACTATAGAAATATTCATCCAAATAATGAGCAGAATACAACAGATACTGAAACATGTACACATGATTTACCTCAGTTTGCACTGTTTCAACGCTAAATCCAAACCTCCAATATGAGGTAATTCTTGTATTTACATGAAATAAAAACAATAGAGTTGAAGGGAGTAGGCTACACAATGTTTGGTTCACTGATTGGCATCAGAATATGACTTGGGGCGAGAATGCTTAAAATTTTCATAATTGTCCATATAATAACCTTACAGCAATTTATACAGTAAATGAATCCACTTTAAAGAGATCCTATTATACTACTTTTCTGGTCTTAATTTCTTCTTTTACACTGCTATAGAGCAACCTGACACGATCCACATCACAAAAAACTATGAAGATTTTCGGAAAGCTCTTTCTCTTATTTTGGCGATCCAGCACGTCCTGTCAACACTTGAGTGTGTGTGCTTCGGCCATCTCCGCTCCCTCCGCCTGTGCTTCGGCCATCTCCGCTCCCCTCCCCCCCTCCTGCAAACCCCACTCCGTTGTGATTGGTTACCTTCCTTCCGGAACACTTTCAGTGGCGGGAAGCGCGAGCATGGTCCTATAAGGGCGCGAGGCAGACGCGAACAGGGAAGTGACAGCATTACCATACATGGAAACATCCGCGTGGAGACGTCACAAAGTTTTATGCGACGTCACAAATTATGGAAGGGTAGACCGCTTTGAACACGTGACTTCTCGACTGGCTAGAATAGTGTTTAGTGCTCTGCACAGACACCCCAGACGGTCAGCAGGGAATACGTCGAAATGCATGTAAGTCATTATTTGATAATTTAGTATGGTTAAGCATGACTATGAATCATCATAACAACGTTTATAGGTCATAAAAGTCAAAAAGCATCATAGGTCCTCTTTAAACAAACTAGATATAAATGCCCTTTAAGACATACTGCCTCTGTTTTGCCAATTGATTTAAGCATAAAACAACACAATTGGTTTTAGAGTACACTGTGGACTTCTATAAGTAGGCCTACTTCCGGGTACACGTTTGCATATGTCTGAGAGAGATAAGAAAACAGAGAGGGAAATGGGACGAAAAGATAAAAGACAAAATATTTCTTATAGTCCTAAAATATGGGTATTATCCATGTCACAATAAGTTAAGGTGCGTTCACACCAAAAGCGATGCTCATGATGGATATTGTGGCTAAGTGGCAACGCGCCACATGATCATATTTGGGTTTATTTTGGTTCATCGCGTCCATCTCCTCTATCACGCCTAGATTTCCTCCCACTATTTTATTTCCCCTAATCAAACATGGCTGAGAAATCAGACCCGGCAGTGTGCATGTCGGCACAAAAACAACAACAACACGGCCAACAACTGTGCCAAAAGACAACAGCAAAGCAACTTAACGACACAAATAGCCTCGCATTGAAACAGCATTATCGATGCCGCTCGGAAATACACAAAATTAACAGCAAGGCAGCAACATAAAAAACACATTTAGACCAGCAATATGTGCGCAGCGGCACAAAATAAAGGCAAACATTCCCCTACCTGGCCGTGACAATGGCCGTGGCTGGCGGAGGTGAACACCGGTGCTTAGCTGTAGCCTACTTGTTTTGACAGATTTGGCCGTCATGCTTGGGTTCATAATATCCTCCGGAGCCGCACACAACCGGGTGAGTTTACTAATGCTAACCGGCGCTAACTTGGTTTATCGGCTAAAGCACAGCCGCACTAGCCTGGAAATCCAGACCCTGATATCTTGAACAATAGAGAGTCTGGCCACGATTAATAGTAATCCCCAACTCAAGGGACGGCTCCTACTCGTGCATTTCAAATGCCACTGCACGCAATTGGATAGCACTACAACCAATCAGAGCAATGAGCAAGGTGATGTATTAAGTAGAGCTTCAACGTTTAATCGACAAATCGATTATTAATCGTTTATTAAAATAATCGCCAACAATTTTGATAATCGATTAATCGTTTTGAGTAATTTTTTAATAAAAAAAATCCAAATTCTCTGATTTCAGCTTCTCAAATGTGAATATTTTCTGGTTTCTTTAATCCTATTATGACAGTAAACTGAAATATCTGTGTGTGTTGGACATAACAATACATTTGAGGACGTCAACATGGGTTTTGGAAAATGTATCAACATTTTTCACCATTTTCTGACATTTTACGGACCAAAACACTGATCGATTAATAATCGACAGATTAATCGTTTATCAAAATAATCGTTAGTTGCAACCCTAGTAATAAGCCCCGTTCGTTAAGCGAAGAGCGGGATTAACAGTTAAATTAAACTTTTGCTGTGGTCGGTCGGCAAAACAGAACATTCCTCTTACTTGTTAATGAAAGATTTGAGTGCCGTCTTCCAAATCGTTAAGTGTCGAGGCTAGGTCATGGGCCAAAGCCGTCTCAAACTCAAACAACATATCAGCAGCCATCTTTGATGTTTACTATCACGGCTTCGACGGCGCATACACGTCACTGTCGTCATCCGGTTACGTCCGCCCCATAGCCCCATACATAGGGCTCTGGCCAGCCCATCTTAGATAGAACCAATTGAAACGTGGGTCAGGGTTTCTTGACTTTTTGAAAAAGCTTCAATGGAGAGTCTCCAGACCAACAGGCGCAGCGAATTTAATTTGCCAGCGCCTAGTGGCAGGTCTGGAAATGCCAGGCTACAGCCGCACAGCATATTCACTGAATTAACCAGGAAGCCTAATCTCCTCTTCACTTTCCCCACGCCTGTTCCTTCATGTAGAACCCCGAGCGGCTGTCATACAGCACCGGCTGCCCGCAAAGAAATTTTTCTCCTCCATGTTTCTCAGGCTCTGTGTACATTGTCCTCCATTTAGCTGTTAGTGACGTCGGGTCAATCTCCAAGCTGATTGGCTGTCGCGGCTAAGCGTCACGCTTCATCGCATGAAAAGTTCAACATTTTCAACTTCAAGCGATGAAGCGATAGAAGCGTTCCATCGCGCGGCTTAGTCGCATCAAACACTTCGGCTATTGTTTCCTATGTAAAAATTACGATTTTCATCGCGCACATCGCTTTTGGTGTAAAATAACCTTTAGAATTGTATTCTAACTCATTGTAATTTAAAAAGTATTGATTCTTATTGCTCATCACTGTCCTCTATGAAACTCAAAGTGCCACTGCAATGCTTTAGACTCTTCACTGATATCAAGCTCTGGTAAATCTCCTACTCCGGACATCATAATTCTTACTTAGTCATATTGTCCTGTCAGTGCCATCGATCATATCCAATATCAGTACACATATCCTAACACACACACACACACACACACACACACACAGACAAACACAAACACACACACACGCACCAAGTAAACACCAACTCCCGGTCAGGCTTTCTATCATTGTACTTGCTCACCAGCCAGCTGTTGTTGACAACAATCCATCTCTCATTATGCTGCCATGTCAGATAACACACACCTAAAAAACAGAAAGGACAAGCTGTACCACACCGTCCACTGCGACATATTCATAAGCTATACACTTTTTCTTTCCCCTCAAAGGCACAAAGGTGTCAGCATTGTCTACTTTAACGTCCTTCTCACAGGGTCTCAAATAACAATGCAAGCATGACTACTGCCATAGACAATGGAATCATAAGCCATGGTATATGGTTATTTGAAGGCAAAGCATGACATGATTACGTTGTTGTTGACATTGTTGACATAATTAGCTTTGATTGTGCTATGCCTAAGCTTGCTAAAATTACCATTTAAATTAGATATTTATTGGTTTGGTACCTTTTGGGACAGTGAGAAAAAAATTTAGTTTTCCAGATTTTATATTTATTTAAAGCTGGGGTGGAGGATTTGGGGAGAAAAAGGCAGTTGGGATAGAGATTCCAATCCAAATTCCTTAACCGCTCCACTTGTTCTCTTTGGTCCCTCCCCTATGGTCCCTCCCTGACACGCTCTATACCAACAAAGTCGTGCCAAAGTGAATGGAGAGTCCCAACAGCCAATAAGAACAGAGAATCGGAGCCTCGCTCTGATTGGTCAAAGTGTACAGCTCATGTTAAGTTTGACCAATCAGAAATCACATACCCCACCTTTAATAGGTATTTTTTTAAGGCATAGAAGTGGATCGTACAGTGGTTCTGCTTAGGCACACTGGCCCTTGACCGAATTCTATTATGAAGAGAAGGGGTTGCTGGATTCCCTCTTTTTGACACATGTACTGCCATACTTCAGTAATGCAATTTGTGTGTGAATGCATACAGATAAGTGTATTATGGCATTTACCTTTGGTCAGCAGATGTCACTAGTCTAGTTGTTAATATTGACAGATATCCGTTTTGTCAAGAGTTGGCCCCAAAGATCTCTTCGATGCCTGAAATGGTATATCATCATTAGAAAATAAAATGTTTAATGTTTATTATAATGTTTTTGATATTATATGTAGCCTTGTCTTTTTTGAGGAAGCTGCTAAAAATAACTGCCCTTAAAGGTCCAGTGTGTGATATCAGGGTATTCAGCAGCATCTAATTGTGATATAGATTGCAATGCTACCTTAGGCAAGGCAAGTTTATTTATATAGCACAATTCAGACACAAGGCCATTCAAAGTGCTTTACAGGGGCAAGATTAAAATACATACACATTAGAAAAGCGAATGAATAAAACATTTAAAAGCTAATGAATAGAAATAAAAATTGCAGGTTAAAATGGAAACAGAAAAGTCTTCAGACTTGATTTAAAAGAGCTGAGAGTAGCAGTGGACCTCAAGTTTTCTGGAAGTTTGTTCCAGATATTTGGTGCATAAAAACTGAAAGCTGCTTCTCCTTGTTTAGTCCTAACTCTGGGGACTGTAAGTAGACCTGTCCCAGACGACCTGAGAGCTCTGGACGGCTCATAACGTATCAACAGATCACTAATGTATTTTGGCCCTAAACCATTTAGGGCTTTGTAAACCAACATCAATATTTTGAAATCAATTCTTTGAGTGACAGGAAGCCAGTGTAAAGACCTCAGAACTGGGGTAATGTGATCCACTTTTTTGGTCCTAGTGAGGACTCGAGCAGCAAGGTTCTGAATTAGCTGCAGCTGTCTGATAGATTTTTTTGGAAGGCCTGCAAGGACACCGTTGCAGTAGTCAAGTCTACTAAAGATAAATGCATGGACAAGTTTTTCTAAATCTTGCTGAGACATAAGCCCTTTAATTCTTGATATGTTTTTAAGGTGGTAGTAGGCTGACTTATTAATTGATTTAATGTGTTTCTTGAAATTCAAGTCTGAGTCTATGACAACGCCAAGATTTCTGGACTTAGGAGAATTTACAGGAGCTGTGGTGGCCTACTATAACATACTAGTTAGGCCTACTAAAGATGGCATCATCCACCACTGCCTCAAGTCTTCCCACAATATCAAGGAATGAGTTGAAGATGTGTTAAAGCTCCCATATTGTGCAAATGCACTTTTCCGATGTTTTTGAACATAATTATGGGTATACGGTGTGCCTACAGACTGCCAAAGTATCAAAAAAAGAAAGCTCTCTCCTTTTCTCACTCTCCCCTTTTCTGAAACCCTCCACCTCTCCACCCAATATACTCCAGTCAGAATTCTCCCCGTTTCTGACGTCAAAAACTGGAAAGCCAGAAGCTTCCACTGTGCAGACCACCCCCCCCCCGAGATCCTCTCGAAAAATATTCCTTCACCCCCATGTTGTTTGCTTTTTGCTAAGCGACAAGATGCCTGTAGTACGGCAAAACATGATGAATGTTGCATAATCCACTAATTTATCTTAACCACAGCAGCCTCGTTTTTAATAACACAACAGATAGGAAGCTACTTGTGCTTTTTTTCAAACAGTGAAACTGAAATAAATGTTTTTATTGGTATTTTTGCCTGACTGGTGTATAGCTATTAGCTTTGGGACAAGCATTCAGCTTTTGCTCATAAAAACATATTTCTATTCCCCACACCAGTCTGGAAATGCCTCGTTTTTAACAGGACAAAGGATTGGAAGGTATACTGAAGAAGTCTGACTTTGAAGATCATTTTTTCACTGATTTTAGTGGTATTGTTAGCTGCTAGCTCCCGAGCTAGCTTCACAGTAGCCACCATCTTTTGCAGCATTTTTATTGTGAACATGCCGTTTCCATTAGCGTGTGGCTGTCAGTGCATATGAACATAGTCTTTCATGTAGACAAGGATAGGTCATGTCAAACCGCTCAAAGTGCGTTAATAGCACTAGACTTGGTTCTTCTCATGGGTAGGCTAAACCTAACTGTGCTAACAGGCTATACGTCATCATTGTTTACAAACAGACAGAGAGGGCGAGGCGTATCTGGCTTCGCTTCCGGACAGGGGGCAGGGGGAGCTCAAAGATTGTATATTTATGAGGGAAGCTGCAGCTCTTTTTAAAAAATAGGCCATTGTGAGATTAGCTGAACATCAGCATAGTACAATAAATTATCTGAAAGTTTTTTTCAGCAAACAATTGAAGAAAAACGTATTAGGGACCTTTAAGACCATATAATATGGTGTATAATAGAACCGAAAAGTGTTTAATATGGGAGCTTTAAGTCATTTATTCTATAGTAGTCTACTTTTTCTTCGTCTTCCAACAGGTGCATTACTGATGTAGGCCTACACCCATTGAACCAAAATGCATAGCCTTTTATTTCTCCAAAGTCTGTTCTGAAAAATGCCAATACATTATACACACAGACGACACAGTTGGCCTAGCTTTACCCTAACAGAGCTACCAACATGTATCTGTAAGCTAAAATTCGGTAGGCCTATAACCTCAACCAACTTTTTAGAAATTAAGGCAATATTGTTTGTGGGGAACATACGCTATAGCCTACATATGACAGTGGGCTAAATATTAGCCTACTTTAATTTTGTGTAAAATTATTTTATTCATTGTTAAATTGTTATAACAACCCTCATCCTAAATATATTATTTAGATTTTGACAGGGCCAGCAGAGAATTGGCCCTGCTAGCCGTGACAGCCAACTGCCTAAAACTAGCCTATAGTTAGGCTATATAACTTAGCTATAGGCTATTATGTGTTTAAACACTTGATGCATTTGCATAATTAACTAGGCTGCAAAAAGTCTGCAAGTTGGATAAAACTCTGCAGGTGGTTTCGCGGCACTTACCGGTGTTGAACACACCAGTTCGTTCGTTCTTTCCATGGTTCTTTCCCAAGTTGCAACAAAAAATGGCCACCGGAAGTAAGTTAAGCCACTATGTTGGATATTTATCCACTCGGATAAAAGGCCCTTTGCCGTCATGGAACGCTATTTGGACCGGACTTCAAAACAGAGGTAAGATTCGTCCAGCAAGCTCTGTGTTTAAAGCCTATGTAGGATATTTCTTTTAAAAAAAAATTAAGCTAGCACTGCTTGTTTACTGAGGCCACTCTTTGACCTTTTATTTATTTTTATTTTTTGTGATAGGCCTAGTAGCCTAGCCTAGGTATCCTATTTAAAAACAACAACACAGACTTTGGACTTCTTTGGACGTGTTCCATTCGATTAGCCATGTTGCCTACTGTTTGTATCTAAGGCTATCAACTCTTTGTTTAGGCTATTTTACACCTCTTTTGTCTAATCCAGTTTACCGTCCAATGTAGAGACTGCATGCCCTCCAGCAGGTGCTTCTGGGCGAATAATAGGCTATATGGCTGCTCTCACATGATGGCCCTGGTGTAGTATGTGGATATGATAGGCTACAATAAAAATATGAGCGGTTCATTTGCAAAGGTAGATCTCTTTTTTTATCATTGTTAGCCTATTATTATTTTCTTCTTCTTCATGCACTTCAGGGAGAACTATCAAACTGTTTTCGAATCACAATCAGAATTCTGGCAATTTGTCTTGAAAAGCAAGTAGGCCTAATTCAAAGATTGAGAATGTTAATAGAAAAAACGAAACTTTTACAAAGTTTATAGCCACTGTTTGTTATGAGCGTGAAGAATATTGACAAAGGAACATTCTACATTATTGTACAGAGAATATATGGATTAAGAGAAGCGAATATAATAAATATTTTTATTTTTTTAATTTAATAAATATTTTTATTTTTTATTTTTTTTACTATGGAAAAGGGGTAGGATTAAATAAGTGTATACTTCTTCCTGCTCCTTTTCAGGCATATCTCAGCAATACAGATCATTTGTTTTCTTTTATTTATTTTTTATTTTTTTTGTGACAACATAATTTTTGTTTGTTGTATTTCCATGCTTTTCATTTTGTTTTGTATCACTGATATGTCTGAAATAAATTGAATCAAATCAAATCGAATCAAATCAAGGAAGAACAGGCACAATAGACAAAGATATTAGTCCTTAGACAATTTGTTAAAGTAATGTTTTGAGACTGAATGATGTTTACTGGGTACTGTCTATGAGGGTTTAAGAGTCGTTGTCAGTGGGTCCAAGCCTAGCGTCTGACTATCGGTAAAATGGGTAAAACACATCAAACCTCAACCTCTGATGGACGTCAGCCCCTTGTCCCCTTCCAGACAGGAGTGTCTCAACAAGTTAATACCCGGAGAGGAAAGGGTTAGCGATCATCTTTCCAACTCAGCAGATAAAATGAATTGATGCAGTGTGCCCTTGTCCTTGGGAGTGGCAGCACAGTACCAAATGCTGATGGAGGAGGTGGAGATTGGACTCAGAGATGGTGGTGTAGAAGTGCACCATCATTGTCCTTGGCAGGTTGAGCTTCCAGCTGCTGCCAAAGAACAACCTCTTTTAGCTTTCTTGGTTAGGGTCCTGGTGGATGATTATGACGGATGATTTATTAATTTGAAGAACAGTTTTATCTGTTTTTGCAAATGAACTCTTCATATGACCAGGCATGATAAAGATGGAGTCAAGGCAAATCCTTGTACACTACAGAAATAGACAGAGACATTTGTAGAACGTTTACATCAGGCACAGAAGAGGGCAGATACGGAGTGTCTTGTTTATATAAAGTGTACCATCTTTGCAACAATGGGTTTTTCCATACTTGTAAAAAGATTTTGTTATAACGTTTGGATTTTACTTTTGTTGTATATCTTGCTGATGCAAAACAGGATGTGACTTTCTCCTTCTGCTTTTACATCTCTCTGGCAATGGCAGATTGTCTGTGGTGATCCGTGACGCTTATTTCTGGTTTAATTATTGGTCTATTATAGACTTACCTCGTTGGGGCCTTGGACAGTATGTTTTTCTGCTTGATCCAGACAGATTCCGTGTCCCTTTTATATACTGTATGTTTGAGCAGCTTTTAATTTTTACTCTAAAAAGTGTCAGTTCTTTGAGTATGCTGTTCTGCACAATCGTCTCCACTTACATTGGTGTAAATTCAGTGGTGTTGGCTAAGCCGGTGCCTGTTGGTCTTGTGAGCTCATAAATGGGGCATAGTACGTTCTTCCTATTTTATTTTTTAATTGAAAGACTGTACCCTTCAACGTTTTCCGAGTTGAACTGTTGAATAAAGCTTGCATTAAAAGCCATGTGGCAAATAGCTTAATTTAGAAATGGAGGGATATTATATCACCGTACAAGGCACCTGTTTGCCATCTGGTGAAAGCTTTTTCAATAAGAGCTGGGATGTTGAGCGGAACACAATATTCATAACTCTTAACAATATGACTGCCAATATTGTCTCATAAATTCTGACAGCACCACATGACATTTCAAACAACTTACACAAGCAGATAATAATATTATTTGAGATATTACCTGTGATAATTGACTGTATTGCTCATCTTTTCTCGATTTATTCTGTTTTTATTGGGCATGATCGTTGATTGAATCATCAACATAACTGATTTTACCGATACTGATAATCACATGTTATCATATTGGTACAACCTACAACAGTGCGGAACATGTTACTCAAAAGGCTTGCTTACTGGAATATACAGGCTTTGATTTTAGAATATAGAAGAACAAGTGATTTATAAAATAATATCTTTATGTATTCTGTGAGAGTTTTTCCAAGATTCATGCACCATGTTAGAGCAATGACTAGAATATCTTGAATACTGTAGTTACTTCTGGACCTCAAAATGCCATTATCTGTTAACACGTCTACTCCATGGTCTACTCCCATTATGTGTGTGGTGTGGTGTAGTATAATTTGTATTGTGTCACAGCAGGGATACTTTCTCAAATGCTAGAGTAACCACAACATAAAATGATTTTTATATTTTAACATGCATCTTCTTGATTCTATTTATGTTACGTATGACTCTTAATGAACTGTTCTCTTACTTCTGTGGAAAAATATAAAAACTCTACTCAAACCCACAGTAATCCAAAACACAAAGTCATTGTTTACAGTGTTGTTAATTACTGTTTAAAACAAAAGGCTTACAGAAAAAGAAAGATGAATTGCGAAAACAAAAGCTTGATGCAGCACTTCAGGGAATTCAATTAATATTGCTTGTTTTGTGCCAGCTTGTTTTGCTTGTAAGGAGGCAAACTGTAAGAACTTGTTTTAGTGGTTACCCGAGTAATTTATCTGTTTTGAAATGATTTAGTAAGCTCGACAAATTCCGTGTAAACGATGGTCTTGCTGCCGGGAAGGAGCACACTCACTGCAGAATAATAACTCCCCCTCAATTCTAGAAATAATTTAATTTTGCAAGAATAATCTGTCACACTAATCTCCATGGCAGCAGAAAATAATTAAATTGGCCAGCCTCAAATTTGGAGTTGCCTCTCCCAGAAATAATTAACATTATACATGCAGGGCTGTACGCTTATTTTTTTAGGTGGTAGCACTGGTGCTAGCAAGCAAAAAAATTCAGTAGCACAAAAATAAATTTGGTAGCACACAAAGTATGATCGAAAACTTGCATAACCTTAACCCTTGCATTTCGCTTTATTTACCTTTGAGCATGTCATCTTGGTCTCATTTGAGATTCTCAATTAATATTATATCCTAGTGTGTGCAGTAATAATTATATAAGAATTAATAGGGGTGCACTGATTGCAATTTAGAAAAAATAATCTAACCTGCCAATTGCAATTTTTTGCTGATTCAGAATTATTATTATTATAATGTCCTTCTGTTAATTAAAACCAAACTTTAAAACATTAAACATAGCCTATTAAATAAATAAGTATACATATTGGTACAATTTAGGATAAATTAAATAGGTTGTTGTGAATGTGTTGGGAGTAGCTTTTCAGTGGCTTATTTAAAACTGTGTTTAAATAGACTAGGTTACTGTTGACTGCTCGCTGCAGCTGAATGAGTTGCCTTTCAAGCTAGAAAAAAGCGCTAACTTCCTGTTCTTACCGGCTTCAAAATAAAAGTCAATTAACGTTTGGCTAGTAACAGGCTTTTAATGTAAAGGCGTACAGGAAATGTTCTGTTTGTACACGCGCTAACTTAACTGCGGTAATGTGCCATCTCCTTCCGGTTATTACCGTTGGTGAAGTTTTTATACCTAGAATCGCTGCACAAGCACAGATCCCGAGGACACATATATTTCACCAGCCAAAGTGGAGGGTGGACTCAATAACTTACTTGCCTAAGTCTACATTTACCCCCATTTGGAGTGTTAATGTAGAGCCCTCTAAGCAGTGTTGTGCAGCGCTCCTCTGTGTTTCAAAGACAGCCTCTCAACCTGTCGCACGAGTGTGAATGAATTTTTATTCATCATCGCACGTGATCAATTTCAGTAGCAAATGCGATCAAAACAGTCGCACTGTACAGCCCTGATGACATGTGTTTTTACCTTGTCAAAACACAGCAGCATGTTGTAAGTCCCTCATGGAATATTTAATTAAAAAAGTAAGTGGCAACAAGGTTGTTCTCGGTTAATAGATGTGTCTATGCGATCAGGTCAGGATGCAGACAAACATATTAAAACAGAAAGCCTTTATTTATTTGTAGACAGTTTAGGACTCAGACACCAATCAATTCAGGAAAGGACATAATTGCAACAAAATTAATTGATGTAGATATACTGAAAACAGCTCATTTACTAGTGAATTTAAAGGCCAAATCATTACAAAATGTGCTGTTGCATACATGTGTGGCCTTCATCACATGGTGTTTTTGTATGTAATGTGCCATATGATGCAATTACTGAGAGGGGGGAGTAGTGGGCTGTGACTGCCACCTGCAGACAGGTCTGTGGAGGTGCTCTTATAAATGTGGTTCGAACTAAATGTGAAATAAGCTGACGAGCACAAGGCTTATTTTGGTTATAGTACATTTAACACACCTAATGAGAGACTATAGGCAATGTGTATCGAGTGCGCGTTTGGGCATGCTCTGTCTGTCTACAGCAGCGGAGCATCTGCGTGCTGTGCGTGGCCCTGTCAGAGCCAATCATATTCGAGATAAACACAGTATTGCGTCATTGTTATTGTGGTGGTTGGAGCTTCAGCCACGTACAGTGATTTCGCCTCCATTTCGATCATATTTTGACCTTTAAAGCTGTGTAAAAGGGATCGTCATCGAGATCATATCGTCAAAATGTCGCTCCAAAAGGACACTTCATCGAACGAAAGTTTGCAAGGTAAATAACATACTACAACACAGCTTGCAGACTAGATCAACAGTGTTGATGCTTTCGCTAGCCGATAGGTAGATGGCAAAACAATGTACCAAATGTTTAATTTAACGTTTTAAAACCCGAGATGATGGTAGGCTAGCTACGGGGGATCAAGCTAGCCAGCTAGATTACATCTTATTGTATCGATACGACGTGGGGAGATAACTAGTCAGCCCACTGACCTAGTTATGAGGCTTATTGACAATGTTGCGAAATCAAAATGGCTTCAAGCCAAGGACATCCCAATCTGTTTATTGTTCTATTTCTCCTCTAGCATGGGTGGAAGTCCCAGCATATACAAGTGAAAACGTGCTAATGTTTACGTGTTTGTCTGACTTAAGGTTCATGGGTTGAGCTGCATTTCAGTGGCACTGGCTCCCAACGTACAAGTCACCACGGAAGCCAAGAGCAAATCTCCACGTCCAGCCAGCAGGAGGTTGACATGGAGAAAATGCTGCTAGATGCACAGCATGAGTCTGGCAGAAGCAGCTCCAGAGGAAGCTCTCAGTGTGACAGGTTTGCCATATGGGAGGGAAAAGAAAAAGGGGAAGCACAGTTTGTGTGTTTTTTTAATGCGTTGTTGTGTAGCCTAATACAGATTGTTAAGAAGGTGGATGCCTAAAATGTGTCTTAAATGACCAAAGCTTTTTTGTTTTCTTTAAAACAGCCCAATCAGGGCCCCAACCCCCCTTCTTGTGTGGAGAGGCTCAGAGGGAAACAGCTCACAGGTACATTTTATTGGATGTCACTTCACCTGCGTCTGCATCTATTCATCAAAATCCAATTAAATAGGTGTAATTCATATGATGTTTCACAGCATGATGTTTAAAAAATCAATGATGGAAGTGGATGTGTCCTGACAGTATTCTATTATCTACAACTGGTTGTTTTTTAGTCAGATGAAGACTTCCAAGAAAGAAGACGGGAGGTAGACAACACAATGAAGAAAAATGCAGACTGGATCTGGGACTGGTCTAGTCGACCTGAGAACAACCCGCCAAAGTATGTAGGCACCACACATTTTTTTTGTTTTGTTGGTATTTCAGTGGTGATAACAACACTGTAATACAACAAAACAAAATAAATTGTCGTTAATCTTGGGATAACAGTGTTAACACTGTTATCCCAAGATTAACGACTACACATTTGCCCAAATATAAAGCATATTGTTGATAATAATGGAGCACATTTTGTGTAAGTAATCACTACGGGTTATTTTGAATACGGGGATAAGGAAGTGGCCACAATATTGTGACAATCTCTCGCAAGTATTATCTCACGTATATGTATTTTATGCCATGATTTCTAGTTGTTATTCATATAATGAAAAAGTATTTAAAAAAAGAGGATGCCTGTATGAGCAGATGTGTCAGTCTGACATTAGACCAGCACTCATTCATTTTAATGTATTCAAAAGTGTGAAAAATTAATGTGCTTCTCTGTAGGGTGTTCCTGCTGAAGCACCCTAAGCGCTCGACCTCGCTTAGCATCAGGAACACCAGCGTCATGAAGAAGGGCGGCGTTCTCTCTGCTGACTTTCTGAAGCTTTTCCTGCCCTCACTAATCATTTCTCACATACTTGCTGTTGGCCTGGGGTAAGCATCATCATTCAATCTCTAACCCTGACAATATTACAGTATCTATAAAAGTGGAAACAGTTATTAGGTTCTGGTTTTTGACCACAAACACTTGACGTATCTTCACATAAATATTGGAAAGACGTGGCGTATCGATTAATGATGTATTTGGTGTTTTTGTAAGTATTATTCAGGAAAATACAGGCATGTTTTCCTGCTGCTTTAAACACATCACTGATGCAAACAGACCTTTAATTAATCCAACAAAACATGAATAATTTAGTGGTTAGTCGCTGTATTAAACAACCTGCCAATCAATTTTAGAGTGAGACATTCCAGTCTTGTGTATTGGCTTTAAGTGGTAGGACAATGTTTTATAATATTTTTTTTTATAAAACCACAACAAATGACAGCAGTTCTAAAATTAACTAAAATAAAATAAAAATGCTGATTATCCACAGTATAACATGACTTGCTAAATGGTTGGATAACATGTAAATGTACCCAAATTCCTCTTGGATATCTTGCTCTCGGCACCATCTTATATGACATGTTTTGTCTCTCTCCATTTTAGGATTTATATTGGGAAACGTCTGACCTCCCACAACACATACTAAGTGGTGTGTTGTGACACATTGTCACCTTGATGTGACAATCTTGGCATGCCTTAAAATGGGACCCTCTGAAGCTAAAGGGAGATGTGGCAATGTGACACCTTCTAATTTTGATTGAGTGTGGGGGCCCCAGGTTGCTCACAACTGCGTGGACAGTTGTGGATCTGTCATTGCTGTCTCATGGCGTATACACTAGTCATGAGCACAACACTGACCAATCCTCTGCTCCTTGCTGTTGTCCCTGTCCTGGTGTGGAGATGACTGTTCTGCTGCTTCCTGCTCCTTAAATCTGCACGTTAGGGAACTCATATATTGTACATTATTGCCTTTTTCTTTATACAATAAAAAAAATCAATTTTGATTTAAAATTAACTGTCAATTGTTTAGCATAGCTGTCGATTTTCTTTTGTCCAAAAAAGGGATCATTAGGCTGTTTGAAGTGATTGCATCCATATGCAATTGCTCACTTTGTGCAATGTAAACTGTGATAAGAAAATTAAATAGCTCATTGTGCAATGCTATTATCCATGTTATTAATGCATAAAATAAAAGTTGCAAGTAAGTACATGTATGGCTGTGATGGATAATATATATAGGAACATGGAGCCGACTATATATCAATAGGAAACGAGCACATGCAGATGAACACAATTAAAATTTTATTGAACTTTGGTCAAAATAATAAACAAGTGAATACATTGTCACCATGTTAGGAATCAATGGACAAAGACAATGCATTATGTGTTTGTTTTAATGTCATCAGTATGTTTTGTGTAGTCAACCTTCATTCTTGCATTCACAACTACGGAGATAAGATCCACATTTGCAATATGCGGTTCAAATTTGGGTGACATCCCTAATCAATGAATAAGGGCACATGTATGAGGCCAGTCTGAATTTCCTACTTATTACATGATTCGGAGGCACTATCACAAACTGTATGGTGTGCAATTTTCCTCCTCTGTGTATTCATAGACAGCCACATATAGCAGCAGTATATGAGGACATAACTCTATAAAATAGGATTTACAAATAATGCACATGAGGTTTGTAAAACGTTCGGGGACATAACTTGTAGCGGTCACTGATAGAAGTAGGTATTAAGGCTGCAGATTCCCTTTGTCCTGGACCCCATCTTGTGCCATGTAGTTTCCAGCCTGCATCCTAAAATATGGTCATAAAACTAGAAATGAATCTCTCGACACAAACACATTATCGGTCGTCTCCAACAGTGGTTCTGAAACTGGTGGCCCCAAATAGGATTTCCATAACAAGTTCGCTTGAGATCTGCTCAAAGACAGTGGTGTGACTGGACATTTTTCCACCTCTCTACAACATAAAAACATGCAAAGCAATAAACATGTTTTAATACATACCTCTAAATTTAAAAACACATCTGTAGTTTTAGTTTATTTTATTATGTGGATGACAAGGTGTACTCGAGTAGATACAGTCAGTGAAATTATGTCACCGTATTGACTGGGGTAAAGTAAGAGGAGGGAAGGGGAGAAAAGAAACAGGTCCACTTTCCAGAATTCATGGCCACCTCCACCAGTAGATTGGCCTGGATACATGGCCAATGGGGGAATGTTACAGTTAGGCTTATTGGCCATTAATCCGTGCTTCACAGGGCCCAAAATGTTTGAGATGATGTTACAACTTTGACAAGACGTCATTTTAAGGGCTTCCAAGAGTTCTGTCGTTAAATCATGAAATGAAGGCTTAAAATGTCAACACAAACACCAACGTTCAAGAGTTTGACCTCTACGGAGTGCCATTCCGTCAATAAGACCCGAATTGGGCTTTCTGGGTCAGGGGGGCATGTTGATTTGCCCTGGTGCCAAAGGCAAAAACAACCTAAGCTCAGACTCAAAATAAAACAGGCCTATGGATCAACCTCCTGTGGCAAAAAAAGTAGACACGTGCTTTCGAATTCTTCACCAGGAGGACAAACGAGGCTGCTTCTTCTTATACAGATAGACAAGTAGTAGGCTTAACTACACAGGTACGGTAAAAGCCCTATCCTCTGGAGCCCCAAATCTTCTAGTTGATTTTGTCCTGGAAAATGTACAAGTTGTTGGTGGCTGCCACAGCTATCACGTTATCTTTGGGGTGCCAGGCAGTGTGGAGGATCTTCTTGTTGAAGTCCAGGCTGTCCACGCTGATCTCATCCTTCTTCCTCTTGCCACCGGTGGACACTTTGCGCGGTTTGAGCGTAGCCCGTGGTTTGCTGCTCTCCCGGGACGCCTCCAGTGTGATGTCCCGTCTGGTGTTGCGGTCAAACATTCGGAAGAAGTTGTTGTAGGAGCCGGTCATGATGGCACTGAAAGGAGAGAGAGAAAAATGTAAATAGTTTGTTTGGCCTTTAAAAAAACAACACATTGTCAGCAGTGATTGATAGATCTAATATATGGAATCAGAACAGCAAACAATAAAATACACTGTAAAATAAACTAACAGTAGGAGTAGCATATGCAATTCTAACCTAGGTAATAAAAAAAGGACACCCACCTGTCACTGCCATTCCAGCAGCACTCAAACTTGTCAAAGATGCAGTCGTTTTCATACAAGGAGCAGAGTTTACTGCGAAGGTATTCATGGACCTGAAACAAAGCATATTACTTAGCCTAAATATTCACACGCTAATCCAGCTAACACAATACTTGGCCTGAGTACAACACTTTTACCCCCTGTTTTCACATCAGTGATAGCATTCCATTCGTAAAAATAATAACATCTTATGTATCATACGTCTTAATTTTTATATGACCATTCAATTACTGGCTGGCTTCAAGAAAATGTACAGATGCAGTAGTTATACTATTTGGGGTAAATCCTGATGTATTGTGAAAATATCACAGTTTGTAGCCCTGATAACAGTATGGTATGTTAAGAGATGATTAAGTATTCACTTGAATCAGAAATACACATTAAAAAAAAAAAATGCTGATAAGTATGTTTATTCACCTGATACGTCTCCACTGGCCTGTTCTCCATGTTGAGGTCCCAAACTTTGACAGAGAGGTAGTCACGTGTCATCATGTAGCGTCCGCTGTGACTGAACTTCACGTCTGAGATTGAGGAGATGATCTCGGAAAAAAAGGATCGGCTGCTTGGATCCTCGGGCTCCTCAAAGACTGGGGGGGGGGGATAAATAAATAAAAATCTAAAATAAATCTAAAATCCTTCCCAGTTAGACAACATGAACTCCAAATTTAGAAATATCTATTGGAGTTTTTGCAGGTGAAGCAACACATCTTTTTCTTCTTGAAATGACCATCTGTTCTCGTCATCTCTTGATGACTCTACAACATGTCAAATAATAATCAATGAATCAATTTCAAGATCCAAAGGAATCAATTTATAGTAAAATACATCACAAAGAAAATAATGAATTTGAAATATTATATACGTAAATTGTAACTAAATGTCTAGTATCGTCTCATAACTACACAATTGTTCAATGAAAATGTTTAGCAATTGATTAATCCACTTGACCAAACTCTGCAGCCCTACAGTGGAGGTACTTACACTTTGAGTGCCTATCGCAGAGTGCAGCTGCTCGCATGTCACACAGGCGGATGGTGCCTTTGCTACTGCTGTACGCAAATACATTGCATTGGTGTGGATGGCACTCAGCAGCTGTGATTACTTCTGTCAGTTCCTCCATGTTGGCGGGCTTGATGTCTACAATATCTGGGAACACACTGTTAAGGAACTTTCAGTCTTATGTTTCATTATGATACAATACAGGGTCTGTTGTCCTTAAAGCCACAGCATATATCGATTCTGAGGAAGAAAAAGGATACTAAAACTTCTGTCTGTGATTTCCAAGTGCCATAGATTTATTCTTAGGTCATCTGCAGAGAGGTACGTTTCATGATCACTATTTACAGAAATGGAATTAATGTGATAGGTGTGCGCATTTGCAAAGATCCTTCGTGGGCTTGCTTCTACCATGAGATCCATTGGCATCAGTACTGGTACCTGAAACAGACAACATGCACCTTTTTAGATAAAACAACAAAATAAAATAAAAAGCTTAATTGACGGGTGATTGAACATACCCGTAGAGAGGTGATTCTAAATGGGTCTCTGAGTCGTCCATCTTCATCTTTCAGGTTGCAACCTTCTGCTCGTTTATCTCTTTCACTTATTTTCCACAATTTGATAGTTTTATCTGACAAAACCAGATACAAACAGTTGCCAAGTTTAGCGATGAAGAACAATTATCTGATAGGAAACAAGTTGAGTCACACAATTTTTCAAATTCTACTATCAGCAAATAATCAAAATAGATCTAAGGTAAATTCTTACCATTTGTCGAAAGTAGAAAGTGAGCAGCATTTTGTTGGGGTAGCCATCTTATTTTATTAATTTTTTCCTCAATTTCTAAACTTTTCAAATAGTCAAATTCTGGCTCGTGACTCTGAAAAGTGCTATAGACGTTGTACTCCCCGCGAAGGTGTGGACGATTCTTGGACTGAAAACAAAGATTGCAGACAGAAAATGCAAATATTATTCACATTATCATTGCAACACTGAGGCAGCCTATCACTCCTGACATAACGAGTGTAGGTGAAGATAATCATCCGTATGCCTGTCATTAATCTTACCTCCTGTTCATGTTGAAATATCACTACTCTGCCTCCTTTATCTCCAGTTGCAAGCAATTCTCCAGAATAGTTGAACTCAACTGTTGAGATTATGTCAGCTGAAACAATAGACACAAATCAGAGTGAATCAGACTATGTAGCTGAGCTTGCCCTGATCTGTAATAAAAAATAATGCTACTCTGTTCAGGGTTCTTACGGTTTAGGGCAAGTTAGAATTGAGACATTTTAATGCCATTCCATTCATAATGAAGACCAATTTAACAAACAAAAACTAAAGAAAAACAACATCAGTTACTCAGTTAAGTCAGGGACGATTCTGTGTAAAACAAGACTTCTTTGGTCCAGTGAAAAAGTTATATCTACCTCAAATGTCATTACTTTTAAATTTTTTGGCGTTTCATTAGTTTAATTGAAAAAAAAAAGATGCTACCAATTAGTGAGTTTAAGATACAGGGTCAGAAAAATAGTGATTCATAAAACCTACTACCCATGTCTTAGCATTTTTAAGACCTTTGGAAGACTGGCTTAAGACATTTGAATACCAATTCAGGACTTATTTTTAGATTAATCTTTCAAAGCATCAAACAACTGTTTAAGGATCTGAAGGAATCCTGTTGATGGACTGAAGGCTAGGCCTGGTGCCTTTTGACGTTTCCCGTTAAATAAAGCACTAGGCACTCTGATAGCCAAAAACGCACAACACGTCCACCCATTCAGGTATGAATGAATGAAAACAAGCATGATGTCACTAGACAATTTATGGACGCAGCACATTGACGTCATAGACACGGTCGCTCCCCTTTAATAGCTTAGCCACCAGCTAGCATACAACTAGCAGAGCGACATAGTCATTTGAAAAAGAACGGGCGTCCTTGCAAATGATCCGCCGATGGACTTAAACCAACAATTACACCGCTCTCATATTCAAACCCGTACGGCCATCTAGCTTTAGTGCATCTCACGTGAAGCCCCCAGAGCATCATCATCACCAGACCCTCCAGCTAGCTGCTTTAGCCTAGCCGCCGCCGCGCTAACGTTAGCTACATACCTTCCGCAACATCTTCATCTATCGCTCCTTTCACTTGAGAGAAACACCACTGAAAATCATTTCCTCCTGCAACTCCTGTAAGGAAAAACACACACACATACACAGCGTTAGGTTGGGTCGGATTTGCGTTTCGTCTGGAGATTAAATGACCTGACAGTGACACAGTTTGACAACTAGCAACTTAGCACGCCAGCGCTAACGTCGGCTAGCTAACTTGCAGATTCAGGGCCATCACACACCAAGTGAGGTGGGTCCTTTCTCCTTCCTTCAGACAAGTAGCTTACCCGCCATTGCTTCATGTAGCAGCTCCTGCTGTACACAGCTTCCGAAACCCAGTAAAACAATGTGGCTTGCTCGGGGGAAAGAGATAGCATCCACAATCAGTGTGAAGACTCGGGTCCAGATCTGTCAAGACCACGGAAATTATCCGTGATTTTTTTTCTTCCAAAATGGCGCACAGTACATGGACAAATGACGTCATGCACACATGCCACATCCTGGCTCCATCCTCCTGGGTATCTAGTTAATGAATGTGCATGTACTCTTTATTTCCCATGCATTCAGCTTTATTTCAAGACACTCCAAATTGATAGCTGCTTATTGAGGCTGTTAAAGACAATTCAGCTTGCAAGTGATGCGTGGGATAAATAAAATGCACACATCGGGTTGCAAGTATTTTTATTGACAGTTGAAGCAAACTAGATCAAATCAACTAAAAAAAGCCAGCATCAACATTTCCTTTATATCTGGTGTTCATATATGTCAGGTTTGTTTCTCAAATGTGATTGGCATCATATGAGAAATGACTAAAATCCTTTCGGCGATAGAGGAGTACAACACAAAAAGTTTGCTTTACAAAATATATTTTTCATGGTGGAACTTTTTTTGATCTGCTTGGTCGTTGCTGATGTTAGATATGAGATGTGTGTTAACACATCTTGTGACACCATACAAGTATCCCCGTCTTGGATTGTATGGTCAGTGGGTGACATCTAGTGGGGAAAAGGTGCAATAACAAGTATAGTAATTGTTAGGTATGTTGAACCTCTAAGGGTATTATTCAACCTAATTATACAACGCCTGCTTTTCAGTCCCCATGTCACAGACACTTACGAAAGCTTGCTGTATTTTTAATAGTCCTTCACAACTAACTAAGCAAACATATCCTCTCAAATACAGTTAGTGTTAAAATGCCACATTTTGCTTGACTATTTGTCCCTAATAGAAGGAACATGTTCTATCCATCTATCTATCTGTCTGTCTGTCTGTCTGTCTGCATGTCCGTCCGTCTTAATTGAAATACATTTTTATTTTTTCAATTCAGATTGTCAGTTTTCATCATGCTATTACTCATTTTGTATTGTTTTCTTCAAATGGTGGAAATAACATTTGAAAAAACTACATTAGAAAAACTTTTCAATACCTTCTCAAAACTATTTTGTTCAATTCCTTGAAAAGGTATGCCAGGTTTATCACTACTCTTGTGAGCAAATGCTCAGAATCTGGGTGCAAAACAAAAAGACAAACATAAATATATACAAAACATTTTAAAAGTTGTTCTGTTTTGTGCTTGCTTTTCTGTAAGCAGCTTTCTCTGAAGGGTTGAAGTTGTCAAGAATTGAGAAAAGAAAGATAGCCCATAGGGTTAGATTGTGCAATAAAAAGCCCAATTCCCCCTACCCTTTGCTGATGATGTGTTAGAATATGGAATATATGGGTCACATTTCAGTGGATACAATAGAACAACCAGATATATGTTCTTTTTAGTACACAAGTTGATGGAAACACACTATTCCAATATTTACTAATCTACTCATTTTGCTGAAACTTAAATGCTAATATATTATTTGCTCATGTGCCTGAAAGTAAGAAAATAATGTATTATAAATAAATAATTTGTTTCTGAAACTAATTACATGTATTGACTTTAAGTAAGCTCCTCATAACTACTTCACCCATTGATGATATTATCTCTTTATTTTGTTTGCTGCAAGTTGTCCTGGAGTTGGCCAGTGAATAAATAAGGATGCACCCAGAAGGACCTCGACCAAATCTCACCAAAGCCCTCTCCCCAGTATCTCCCAAGCTATACATCCCACTCATCACTCACACAGCATCCCTTGGGGAGAAGCAATGCAGAGGCCTGGAGGTTAGGAGGGTTATATATACAGTATACTGTACATCTATAAGGGTGGGCCAACTTATGTCTCCAGTATAAGTGCAAGTTGGATGATCTAAGACTATTCATAGAAATGAAAGAGCACACATAGCATAGGAATATAAAATATTATGACATCAGAATGAGACATTATAACATCTGGTTTACATTTTAATTTGTATGATTTACACATGTTACGAGTGTTCTCTAAAATACTGCTCAATAGTGTCCTTAAACATAGTTTACCACTTCATTTTACACTTGTGTACAGATTCCATCTGTAGGCTGTCAATGTTCGCTTTAAATTAAAAATGGATGTGCTTTGTGCATCATTATTTTAAGAAACACTTAAAATAAAACTACACTACGAGCCCTGTGCAGTTCCACAAAACACCAAATGTATGTTCACTGGTTATTCTCA
Organism: Hyperoplus immaculatus; assembly: GCA_949357725.1. Classification (NCBI taxonomy): domain Eukaryota; kingdom Metazoa; phylum Chordata; class Actinopteri; order Uranoscopiformes; family Ammodytidae; genus Hyperoplus; species Hyperoplus immaculatus. The sequence goes on along the minus strand of OX442358.1, from coordinate 24,736,971 downwards.
CTTTGATAACTTCTACCTCTGACTGAATGAAACAAAATTGTGTAGCTATTCGATGAGGCAGTGAAGTCATTACTTGTTGGATAGAGTTACTACTAACACTTGTACTTATTGTGTGGGTATAGATACTTGTTACTCATGGCCAGATCAGAATAAATTATACTAATTACTGTTTTTTTACTATTAAAAAACCTACAATTGTTTGTATTCACCATCACAGTGCCAAAGAGTAACAATTGACTCAAGCCCAATTTCTGATTTAATAAATCCTACACCTTAATTGTTGTGAACATTACATTTTTCACATTTTTAGTTGTGTATGTTTGTGTATGTGTGTATGTGTGTGTGTGTGTGTGTGTGTGTGTGTGTGCATGTGTATGTGTGTGTGTGTGTGTGTGTGTGTGTGTGTGTGTGTGTGTGTGTGTATTGCTCTGCCGTAGCTTCATCAGGTATAAGGAGAGGTGTTGACTTTATTCCGAGCCTCCAGTAACACCACTGACTCTGATAGTTCCCCATCCCTGTGGGAATTCATTATAAGACAGCTAGAGGCTGCTTGTGGATGGTTACTGTGCTGCCCGTATGTTAACTTGTCGCTATCGCGCAAGGCAAACATGTGGTGCAGCTGCTTTCTCTGGCTGTGGGCAACCTGGAAAGATTGATTGGTGAGCCTTCTGTTTTATCCAGGATCAGGGCCACATTCAGTAGACATGGTGCCTCCGGAGAAGCAGCCATTTTCCCCAGAAAATATGGCTCATTACCAGCACAGACAAAATGAAGGTATATTGACTTTTTAACATCTTACAACATACCTATTCCTGAGCCGTTTAACAACAGGCATTTGTTATCCTGGAAAGCTGCACTTCATTTTGATCTAAAAAAAACAAACAAAACATGAGCTCATCATGTTCAAGTCTCTTTTGACTAAATCAAACACTGCTACTGTCCTCATCTGTTTCAGTTAGAATTTACACACAGAGGCACACACACACAAATACCAATACACATGTGTGTGCACCCCGCACACACACAAACATTCCCCTTCCCCCCACATTTGGTCCATCAGACAGTTTTTAACACAAACCATTGGCCAGTGGATGTGTCTGCTCCGCTCAGGGGCATTAGCTCTGTCCAGACCCTCAGTCTTAACTCCCTCTCCCTCTCTCTCTCTCTTACACACACACACACACACACACACACACACACACTCACAAACACAGACCCAGACACACACATACACATGCACGCATGCACACACACACACACACACACGCACACACACACACACACACACACACACACACGCAAACAGCAAAGACAAACACAATCAATTATTCAAGACTCTTGTTTTGGCTCATGTGTTTTTTTCTTATTATTTCTGTTCTGTTGTTTCTATAGCATCCTCTGGCAGCCTAACGGCCAGGAGGCCTGATGAGTGAGGTATGAGGCCTGATGACTTGAGGTCTGTGTATGTCTTTGTAATTTAGATGGCAGAGTGTAATTTGCATGCGCAGCCTTCAACACCGTCTCATTGTCTGAAGGAGATTATCCTTGCGGCGTTCCACCACCGAGGGTAGTCAAAGACCTGGCTTGGAAGACAAACCTTTGTCTCTGTGTTTATTTCCCCCATGAGTGGAAATTTTCAGTCTGGTCATTCAGTGTACTTATTCAGTGTAGTTAAACCTCACACTGAAGCACACAAGCCATCAGTGCAAATAGTACACGCTCCTTTGCTTTCTATTGTTTCCTTACTGGTTGTACTTCATAAGGCTCTTTGCCTACATGTGTAGGATGCAGTGTGTGTAGTGTATGTTTTTACATACAGGAACTGTCATTTTTCAGTGTGCAAATGTGTGCACTAGATGGCACTATGGCCCTTATTATTCAACGGCAATAGATAATTTCCATTTTGGAGGATAAAGTGTGCACCGCTGACACAAGTGATGATCACAAACTGCTTGTTTTCCCCAAGCTGATGTTGATATTATCATGAAGAACTCCACACATGTATTAATTAACGTTCTTGACCTTTTGGCACAAAGCAATTGTTTTGGTTCTGACTGTCACAGTTTCAAGTGAAATATGTATGGAAATACTGCATTGTGAGTTGTGTAGATACCTGACTTTTTCAGTCTATCTCCAAGTCTCCAACTTGCTAGATTCAAGATGATTTTTTTCTAAAGTTCTAAAGGCTCAAGTGAACATCAAACAAAATATACCCTCCCAAATCAATGAAACCCAGAGAAGAATCACATTGAGGGGATATATTAGATGTGAATCCTTGCAGCAATGATGTCCTTGTAAGAGATCATATTGTAAATAAGATGGGTTAAATTGCACTTGTAGCTTCCCTTCAAAACAGTCAGGCTATTCTCTCAGGGGGGGACAAGAGAGTGCTGCAGACTCTTCCTCTAATAACACAAGACAATGAGATCCCAGCTCATAACATAGGCCTCCACTATATAGAACAAGTATTGGGGGCTTAGCAGCTAATAAAGTGGCAAGTCTTCAAATCCATGTCAGAGGAAGCAGAGTGCCACGGGGACCTTTCATAACACTTGTATGTGCAGCTTGAACTACAGTGTAAAGGTTATACATCCACATTGCACTGATCTAACCTGATGAGTTGCCTTAAGCCCCACAAATTTCAAGGCTGTGTTTCTTATTTAAAGAAGCCAACCTGAATAATTCTCTCATTCTCTCACTCTCTCAAAGATGACAGGCGAAGAAGAAGACAGGAGTGAAGCAGGAACAAGTGTTTGAGATGCAATACAAAATATTCAGTGTATCCTCGCACGGAGCGGTGGCACAAGGTACAGTTCTTTGTTAGAAACAAAATTCATGTTGATTATGTTTTATATTTGATACGCTTGTCTAACCACACATTTTTATAAGTGGGAAAATTAGATTTTTTCAAATGAGCCAAAATCATAACACACACACCACTTTTGTTAATTGAATCCCGCTGCCCTTTGAGTTCACAAAACACAGTCTCAGTAATTAGCCTTGATTGGCTGGTCTGTGTTTCGTAAATGGTCTCTCCCGCGTTCTCTCTAGTGAACCTGTCCTTCACTTGAGCACAGACACTCCTCCAGCATTTCCACCCACTTTGTTTGTGAGTCTTTGATCCACAGTATTCCAGTTAAAGTTACACCCATGCGCTGCAAGTTGAAACTTTCGGCATTGTTGCTCAGGGGAACCTTATACCCGTGGCGCCTTCTGCTTTTGTCCTTCCCTTTAGCAACAGAACTCTCCTATGGTCCCGGACAAAAGATTACTCACGACACCATTTTACGATCCCTGTGATGATACCGTTTCCGTCTCCTGCCCGCATGTTACCTATGTCTACTCGCTTTAATTCGAAAATGTTAATGTCAAAAAACATCATTAGGCGCTCTCCCTTGAGACAATTGTTGATTTGGAGCAGAGGATGATGAAATAAGAAAACCAATTTAAATCAGTATGTTTTTTTCTATATGGTGCACAATAACATAAAACGTCTAGGAACAGATGCCACCAAGTTGATAATTGAATCATGAAAACAAAACTCTCTTTTTTACAATTAAATTGATGTGCACTATCAGCTGGACTACATTCATAATGTTTATTGTGTACAGTGGTTGATTGTGTTTGTGCACATGTATGCATAACGCACATACATATGCATGCGTGTCAGCGAGTGTACTAGAATTACACAAGCATGTTGAGCCTAATTGAAGCAAGAATTTAAAACATTTTCTACAACAACAATGCACTTAAAAGGCAGGAAACAGCAAATACGATGTATTAAAAAACCGAGTGTAAAGTGCCACGATTGTCTTGCCTCTCCAGTCTGTCTAATCACTATGTGAGTGAAACATTCATGGTACACTAGATCAGTTCAATATTTAATTTCTCAACAAAGACTACATGATGGAACAGATGCTCAAACTTTGTATGTTTCTCAGGAGAGCAAAATTCACTTTCACGGAGGCTGTTGGTGAGGACAGAGATTGTGATTGTGCACACGCTCTGTGTTGACTTCTTTAGGGCTCCTCACCTATGCACTAAACGTACAGTCACTGATAGAAAAAGATGTTCAAACATGCTAAGTGTGCATAGTGAGTCAGTGCCCAAACCGTGGACTGAATACATCAATTGTTTACCAATCCAGGGGCAGTGAAAACTCATGCGTGGAACCACATTAGCGATGCGCCGCATTTGGCCTTTTGCCTCCATGTCACATTTCAAGTAAAAATTTGACTTGGCATGTTTACATAGGATTTCTTCATCTCCTTTTTAAACCCCTATGGGCGAGCTGAAGGTGAGGGGAACTAAGATTATTATCCCCCCGTTTCTCTGAGGAGCTTTTCTTTATGCACACCCTCACAGATGTCGACATTTGGTTAGGCGGTGTACATAGAAGCCCCAGATTATCTGCCGCTTCAGGAAGTCTGTTTAGCTAAAGTTAAGGAGTGGTTACTTTCCTGCATCTTCCTAATTCACCCTTGTGCTTTGCAACCTGGAGACCCTCTTTCCCCCCACCCTTGGAGTCATATTTCTGTGTTTAAGTGTGTCCTATAGGGGGAAATATTAGTGATTGAATATCGCCGTCCTTCTAAAACCACAGGGTCTTAGCTGTAATGATGTTCCCATCGATAGGCTCCACTTGTGCAGGCGTAGACCTAGTCACAGGAAGCGTAACAGATGGTGTACTATATGTCATAATGCTATAAAATCCAACAGGAATTGACAATTGAAAATCCCACCCTGGAGTTTGCCTCTTTTAGCTTTGGCATAATCTTCTCAGGATTTCAATTGCAAAGTCAAAGAGAATAGTCGAGCACAGGGGGACTAGTTATCTGGGGCAAATGCGGTCTAAGGTTGACAATGCAAAGGCTATGTTTATGTGCATCAGCTTCAGCTATATACTGGATGTTTCCCAGAGTGCGAGAACATCCTCCCCTGAATTCTATTCCTCTTCCCACGTCCCAGCGCTGCCGTGGAAAGTAGGCCAAGTGAGCACCAGGGCGTTGCTTTTTTAAGATGATCAGTTTGTCAGTGTGTTTTTGTGTGTGCTCGGGACGGGGCTATTCATGTGGCTTGACTCTGTAGAACAAAGAGCAGCATTATACAATTTGCAGCACTTCCAGTATAGCGGGGAAGAGGGAGAGGTTGAAAAAATAGGGACAGGACAAGTGTGGATGAAACAAAGACAAAATCTGGCGTGTACTCTAATTCATTTACTTCCTCTTTTCCACCTCTTTGTTGCAGCAAAAAGGTCCCTTGCCAGTAACACTCCTACTGCAGGATCACACTGTACTGGAGCTGGCGTGGATTATTTTTAGCTATTGCCGTGCAGCTCTCACCTTGACTCCCTCTCTGTCTTGACATCATAATTAACATTTCCGTTAATAGTAACACAGTTCAATATTAATAAGGATCTCTGACTGAAATCAAAATTCTGCCGTGTAGAGGGGTAATGGAATGCACTGCATTGCTCATCGTACATGTGCCAATCACCATCACAACTGTATCCCCCTTAATGCTGGTAATCTCCATAGCAGTAAATGAGAGGCACTGATGCAACATGTAGAAAAATATACATTTTTATTTGTAAGTGTCTTAAGAATTCTCGGTCTCCTGCAGGTTGTGGCAGTATCACTGTAAGTTGGCAATAGCTCCATCACAGGGGTCAACAGGCAAATTAAAGTTCTCTTGAGGACTGAAGCAAAAGCTGCTGCCTGAGTGGTCTAAACAAATAAATAAAAAACAAGGTTGAAGCTGATGCTTCCCATTTTTGGAGGCCACATTGCCTAATGCAACATGTGCCCACCACATCATGCTTATTGATGAGATTTTTAAATGACCTTCAAAGCCAGATTTCTGAGTGGCACAGCTCGTTTGGTATTAGGGCTCCTGTAATATAAGTTGATATGCTATGATTTAGGGCTGAATAATCACATTTACCTCACGTCCATCAACGCCACTGAGAGGATGTGTGACAACTTTTTTTTAAATAAAGATTTTTTTTTTCTTTTTAGATAGGCCTACAAAACCCAGTGACACAATCAGCTGTCGGGCTGAGTGAGAGCGGTGCCACGCTGGATGGATATTTGGTCATGTGTATTTTGGTCTAAATTTCCAGGGGATATTTTAGATGTTAATAGCCCTGAAGTGGTCTCGGTTTCTTATTTAATTTCTCTCGCCTTCTTTAAATGTAATTCGCCCACAGACTGCGCCGCGAGGCTCTAAACCGCGCAGAAAACTCTCTCATCATTTCCACAGCAGAATGGAAATGCAAATCGTGCGCACGGGCAATGCCCTTGACAGAACTCACCAGTGCACACAATTAACATGAGCCCACTGACAGAAGTTAGTGACGAAATGTGAGGTCACGCCAGCCACTGAGGCACAGTCCTACATTAGACGCAAAAAAGGATATTGACTTATAATAATAACAGTAAAAAAATAATATTTACAAAATTAATTATTGTAATAATAATAATATGGCTTGTGTGACAATTTAATTTGAAGTAATTTTAATGCTCGGAAAACAATAATTCCGTTCCTTAATCGTTTGTCTCAATGAATATAGATTTTTATCTAATTGTTTTTTTTATTGCCTACTTCCGTAAATTAAAAAAATATCGTAAAATATATATTATTGGAGAATATTATTATAATTATAATTATTATTATTTTTCTCCTTCAGATAAATAATATTTTTTTGGCGGCTCGCGGGGCTGGAGAGGTGGTGTTAGATAAACCTATGTTGAGATTCCGCTATCTTGTCACTGAAGAACACAGCTGCCTCATATCGACACAATGATCTCAAGTGTAACCAACGAGGGGCGCTGTCCGTCTATCAGCTATAACTACTTGACACCGAATAGCCCACATGATTGATCTCATCACTCGTGGCCATTTGTGTGTTTTTTATTTTTTTATTTATTTTTTTGTTTTACCCTTATAATTAAAGAATAACGCATAAGCTGTACTTTAATAGAATATTTGAATATGGCATTTTGAATGGCGCACGAGGATTTATTAGGCCCAGCGTTGAGAGCTTTAGAAACAAAGTTTGCAAGGAGGCTGTCGTCACAAGAGACCATTTTTAACTAATTTAATTTAAAGAAAAAAAATAGGCTATCATTTTCTTCTTCTTTTTATCCACCCTATTTTGAGAGAAAATTGGAATACACCAGTTGAAGTTGATCTTTAAAAGCGAAGTGATTATTTAAAAAACACAGCTGCACATGTCTCATTGAATGTTTTTTTTTTTTTTGTTTTAGCTTGGCAGCATGCACGTGCACATACATAAATAATCACATTTTAAGTTCAATCTAACACACAAATTATCACAGGTTTTAAAGTGAGTGAGGTGCTACACAGAATAAGTGGGCTGACTGCTGCCTATTTTCTTCCATATGGAATTTGGAATGATGCGTAACTGTAGGCGTATTTGATTAATATTTAATCGAAAAAATATCGCTTTAAAACAACCTCTGTGATAAAGCCGTGAGCGAACTTGCATGGTGGTTACTAATAAGATTTCTTTCTCCCCCTTTCCTTCCTTCTTTCTTTTTTTGCCAATCAATTCATTAGGAAACAATGCAGGTGAGCATAATGAAAGTGTTGTCCCAATAAAGTGCATCGATGGACAGCTGGGCAGCGGCCGGCTGATTGACTTTGCCTTGACATCTGGGAGGCCCGCTGGCCCCTGGCACGCGTATAGGCTGATGTCGCCATTTACATGCAAATTTAAGGAGATCATGAGGGCCTCGCCCCGTAAATTCACACAAAAAAGAAGACGTCAGCCTCAATACGGAGGAGGCTCGTCCCGTCGAGACGGGAGGTCTTCCAAGTCACCGTGTACATTTTTATTGGGAGCCACGCGTCCCGAGGAGTTTGGTTTGATAGTATAGTGGTGGTAAGGTCCCAAATCTTTGGGGGTTCATTCATTGTGGCCACTGAATAGAAGAATGGGGATAACAGACCCCCGTGTCACCAGGCGGTCATTTAAATAAGCATTCAGCCAAGATGCACACACACCAGGCAAATAGTTTGCACTTGTTTCCCTGCTTCTTATGACCCATCACTTACCTCCAGCGTTCAGTTGAGAAAACAGGCTTTTTATTTTTTAAGTGAGAAATTGGGAAATATGACCAAATAAGATCCTATTAATTCCACGGCCGTGCACAGTTTCCAATGCACACACACACCACTACAAAACAAACGGGGATCAACATTTTCCTTTATTTTAATGCTACCATTTTCACCTAATGATGGAGAGCGCATTTTCCACGGTGTAAGCCCCACCACGCAGATGATCCCACAGAATGAGCTGAGACGGATTCAGGCTCCCGCGCCTCAGTGTGTGGAGCAGCTGACTCCCTCTCCACGTCCAGATGGCTCCTGCACACAGATTTGCATTCATTTTCCCTCTTAATATCTTCTGAAATAGCGGGGGCAGCTGCATTTGTTGTCAAATACGGTTTAAAACTCCCTTTCAGGACAGCATCGTTACCTACGTGACGGGTGTGGAGATCCATTTTCCCTCTCCAGTCAACAGTATCAGATCTAAGAGGATTTGTCTCAAAGTCCCCTAATTTGATAATCAGATTTAAATCGCCTCGGTGCGTGTAATCAGGGGTTAAGTTCTAATAAGCGACTTGAAACTGCAAAAAAAGGAACAAATAAAGAAGGGAAAGGCACAGTGGGTTCTGTGCAAAAAAAGATATTTGCAATCTCAGAAGAACAGACAAAACAATATAAGACATGCGTCTCGGTTTGTTTCATCTAAGAGAGACAACATGTAACACTTCTTACAAAGGGGCCTCATTTGAATGTTTCCCTGATTATTATTATTTTTTTTCACGAATTGAAACTTGGATTTCTCTTAAATAATAATAATAAAAAAAGTTAAACATCCACACCCTCATTTTGTGACTGGGCAATTTGGCAATAGATTGTGTAGAGGTGAAAGCAACAGCTTATAATTCACTTATCTTTGGCAGCAGCTATTAACCCTCAGCACCAGCTAGATAGATTGCTCAGGATATAGCACACATCTCTCTTCCTCGCACCCTCCCCTCGCTCGCTCCATCCTCTCCTCCTTTTCACCACTAATGAACCGAATTGCTCGCTGGCCCCTCTCGGACAGAGTCGGACATGTCTTACGCAGTCGCCTCTTTAGAAAATGATTAAGATGTTTCTGATTATCACTGATTTAAAAGGACGTGCATGAAATAAAGAAGACACAGAACCATTGGATTTCCTGAAGTTTGTTTAATGTCACGAGACACCGTGGCTCTCTCAGTTTTAGCCCATAAAAAACAAGAGGTCACAAGATCTGACATTAGCCTCTGCAAATGGCACAGTGATGGGATTGATTTGTTTTCACATTAATAGTGTGGATGCTAGAAAAAAATCCTTCACAAATAATGCTCAGCGCCATAAAGAAAGAGTGCCCTGCCATGCACAGCAAACACAATTGCAAGTCAATCATCAGTTGTTAAAAAAATCCCAATGAAAAGTTAATGTAAATTAATAAATTCTTAACCATGTCTGATCCTCTGAAAACAGCGTTATATTAATTACATTTTAATTACAATAAAATAACCCGCAACATAGGAGAGTTAGTAACGCACAATAAAAACGCATCAGCCATATGAAGAAACATGATCTGCCATTATTGAAATATGATTTATGGCACGTATCTACGCAGCTTTTCAGATGCTTTCGTTACATTAGTGAACAAACAATTTCATCACGTCAATTTGTAGCAATAATAACACATTTGATCAAATAAATATGTCAAATACTATTAATTGTAATCCAATATAATAACACTTAACTGCTATCATTAGGCCAGATAAAAAAAGCAATGAATTCTGAACTGCGAGTTAGAATGTAGCCTATTATTATTGTAATTTTTTTTATTTATTTTTTCCTCATTATGTGTGGTGGTTACACCCGGTTGAATTTTTTCCATATCAATCAAAAAGTCAAACTCACCACATATAGGGCCTAAGCAAGAGGAAAAGTGGAGCGAAAAGTGAGTGTTCTCGGGCTGCTGCACTATAGGGCTGTACCCGTAGCCTACAGTGGAGCGCCGCTTGCTTGACAGGAACCGTCAGCGCTCCTTGTATGGGCAAAACCACGCCCCCTCCGCGTCATATTCTGACAGCGCCTCTCCCGTGGGTTTAGAGTTTTGGCTCCCGGGAAAGATTTCAGTCCTCGGGGAAAGAGGGCTTAGTTTTGCATGTTCCCATCCATCGTGCACGACGCGAAAGGGCCCCTTATCCACCTCTCCTGTGTACTAGGAACACCTCCACTGGTGATCAGCCTTTCGCCTGTGTTTGTCTTGTGGAGAAGCAGCAGCACCTTTTTTCAGGAGTGGGTTTTTTATTCAACGAAGAAGTCCTGAAGGTTTTGGATGCGGTGCTTCAGGGATGTGGGCACTTTGAGAGCAGCATCACCCACAACACACAAACAACTGCCATCGATTTTTCTGTGAATAGCACAAAAAAAGAAACAATAGCAACACACACAAGAAAAAAAAGAAAAAAAATCTTGCCTATTGAACAATTCACTTTTCGAGTCTGTGTGGATACCGCTCTAACTAAGTACAGCACTTTGAGAATTGTTCACATCGGACGGACTGAAGAGGGAGGCAAGACCTGTGGACCGGGTTTTCCCTCGCAAGTCTGACTCGGCTCTCTCTCGCGCTACTTATCCCGTGAAGAGAAAAAAGAGAACATAAACCCTAAAGGATAACCCGCTTTGGACGTTTATTTTCCCCCTAATTTCACAGGAGGCTCTTTTGCCACGCAAATTGTCCTAAATGTTTGGGATTCAGGAAACTATACCGCGGGGTGGGACGACGATGAAGGAGGAACCGCTCGGTGGACTGAACTCGGTCCGCTCCTGGATGCACACAGCTGGGGTGGTGGATGCGAACACAGCCGCCCAAAGGTACGCATGCCAAAAAAGCATCTGATTTTCTCACGCATTCCCTTCCTCATCATATCGACCCCTCAATCCCCTGAATACTCTGTATCAATTACGGTCTCCCAATAAATGCCCCCCCTTCGGCTTTGCCCTTCTTTCATTACATCAGATTAGCCATTATTGTGACAAATCAAGAAATCTCCCCCGTATACTCGAAGCGTGCTTCTGCATCTCCAATGTTTCTCCCATCAGATTCTCTGTTCTCCATCATCTTAGTATCCCCGGTGTCCGGTGCTTAACCGAGATGGTCTCTTCTTGTTTTCTCCCCGCAGCGGTGTCGGCTTGGCACGGGCACATTATGAAAAGCAGCCCCCTTCCAACCTCAGAAAATCCAATTTTTTCCATTTCGTCCTGGCGCTGTATGACAGACAGGGTCAGCCCGTGGAGATCGAAAGGACAGCTTTTGTGGACTTTGTGGAAAAAGATAAAGTAAGCGGCGTAGTTCATTTTTGTAGAGATCCATGCAATGCACCCCTTGTACATAATCAGCACATGTATCGAAATTATGTTCTCTGAAATGGCAATGGGTTACTAAGGGGATGTCACGTGTAATATTGATTTTTTTTTAAACACTCAATTCCTTGATGATAGACAGTCCTTCAACAACTGAAGCTGTTTCTCTTCTTTTGCACATAAACAATTTTCTGTAGACATGTGGTGCTGATGGGTCAGTTGCTCTGTTGATGTTGATTTTAACAAACTGTTGTCTTCTGCAGGAACCAACCAGTGAAAAAACTAACAATGGGATACATTACAAACTACAGTTATTGTACAGCAATGGTAAGTGAAAAGTGTAATTTATTTTTTTGCAAACACCTATAAATATATCAGATATTAGTTTGCCTGTTTGCATAAAACCACGTGTTATAACAACACTAATAATATTCATAGTAAAAGCAGTCTTATAATTTTAAGAACTCTTCTAGATTTGTCTATCACATGTTACAACACTTTTTGAAAGTAGGGATTTAAATTTGTTTTAATTGTATTTATTGCATGGTTCCTCAAACATTCACAAGTGCTCTTCTTATTTTTCTTCTTCTCCTCTCCCTAGGCGTCAGAACAGAACAGGATCTTTACATACGGTTAATCGATTCCATGACGAAGCAGGTAAGCTGCTGTTACACTTGTTTTTTACGCACAGTGCAAAAAGGAAAAAAAACTGTTCACATCCACGGTTCACCTGTGCAAAACCTTAACATGCCGTGCAAATTGTCACCCCTGAGGTGCACACACACACAACACACATATAGCCTGCACACCATCCACGCGGGATTTTCCCCCTTTAAAAATAAATCTGCTTGCAAAATGCAGTTGTGGCACAAAATAAAATCAAATTACCAGTGTAACCCGAAGAGACAAGCTTCCATTTTGCCTGTTTACGTTCGGTCATATCATATTGCACGTCTCCAAAGATAATTTTATTCCGGCATGGGTTGGGGCTTCTCTTTGCAGGCTCAGTTTGTCCAACATTAAGAATTTAACACCACGTCTGCTCAAAGAATCAGAGGTGATCGCTCTGCGTAGATTTCTGAAAAAAATTGCACCAAATATTATATTTATAAATATAATTCTCAATGTTATTTAGTGAGGTGCATTTCAATCATATTCCCCAGAAACATGTGAGTGACTATTTAATCCCAGAGCCCAGCGCACAAAATGTTATTATTGAGCCTCAACGCGCGTTTTCAGGCCAAAGCAAAGATTTGTAAACGTATTTATAATTAGAGCAATAAAATCAGACATCCTTATTTCGGTTCTGCAGTTCACTTTTTGCCATCAAATAAAGGGTTTTTCGGCGGAGCCTTGTGAATAGAGCCGTGAAGCCTGGACCACTGGTCACAGACAACATTCCTGTGCGAATGATCCGAGTCAATGACGCAGAAACAAGCAATTTATGGATTTCTGTTTCTACAGCTGCAACAGCGACATAAATCTAACCAATATAGATAATCGCCCGGTTCACCCGGAAAAATAAAAAAATAAATGAAATAATAATACATCAGGTCTAGTAGGACAGCTTTTAAAAAGCGAGGAGAGTGATGCGACCTGGTTCAGATATGTCACTTTTTTTAACAGTCACTCTCTCTTATTGGCCTAAAAAAAATAATAATAAAAAAATGTTAAAAAAAATATGAATGGCGTCAGAACATTAAAATATAGGACGCCGTTTATTTTGCATGTTGTTTTATTTTTTATGTTTTTTTCTCCAACTATTTTGTCACTAACGTGCTGCTCGTGCCTGCGTTTACACTTGGTGCGTGTTTTCAGTATATCCGAGCGAGTGAAGTGTCTTTCCTTAGAAAAAAAGGGGAAGAAGGAGGGAGGGATCGAGGGAGGGAGAGAAGAGCGGCAGAACTGATAGCTCCACGCCATCTGTTTCAGCCAATGCTCAAAAATTACTCAACCGTACCGCCAGACACCGCTTTTTATCCACAGAAAGATCATTGTTAGCGGCTCAAAATAAACAACAGATTGCCCATTAACACTTTCCCCCAAATATCCCCGGATTATAAGCATATTGATGACACTTCTATTGGACCTCTCCTTATGAAAATCTCGCTTTCTCTGTCTGTCTGTCTGAGCCACAGGATATTATCTAGATAAATACAAAGGAAAAAATACAAAAACAATTACAATTTATTTTTATAATCATCATAACCATTGCTATTCATTTTATAATTATATTTTAAGTGTTACTGCAAGTGGACATATTGTTGATGTTGTTATTATTATTAAACACAGTTATTTTTGCATTTTTTTTATTTACATGTATGTAAATTATTTCTATATTAATTAATATAATTTGTAACACTGATAACACTGTGATAATCTCAACCATATTTCTCACTTAGCCTTTGCACCCTGTAATATATTCTGTTGTCCTTACACCATGTTTATTCATGCCCTGGATCTAGTTTATGAAGTGCCACACAGAGAAGCTACACCTCAGTCAAAATATCTGTGAATTGAATGTTTTTTATATTAATATGTGTTAAGGAGATGACTGTATTTTCACCCTGTTTTACATCTCATTTTCCCCTATCAAAGGCCATCATTTATGAGGGCCAAGACAAGAACCCAGAAATGTGTAGAGTTCTTCTTACTCATGAAATTATGTGCAGGTAAGCAATTTAATTATTATTATTATTATTATTATTATTATTATTGTAATTTTTTTACTCTGTCCAATTTGCATATGCAGGCAAAAAGTCATGCCCCCCCCCACTCCTCTTTTCAACAAGTTTTGACACTCATGCATGATGTGATGCAGCAATCCAGACCGTGCTGTGGTCCTCCCAGCAACCACAGAGAAATACTGTGAGAGTGAAAGCTGCTGTCATTTCTAACTTTGATAGGCTGTGATTCAACTTTGATATGAATATGAATCTGACAGTGAAAATGAACTGACTTGTCTCTCTCAGTGAAGGGGAAATTGAATGTATAATAAACCGCCAGTGACACAGTACACAAGTTATGTTTTTTAATTTGCACTATATATTTATATTTTTTTTATGTTTCAAGAATGGCATGTGATCATTTAAGCCCCTGCCAGACACAATGTGCTCTCTTGTTAAGTTATGCGTATAGATGTCGCATGCTATGTATCAGTCTTTTTTCTTTCTTTCTTCTTCTTCTTCTTCTTTCTGCCACTGAGTCAGATCTCGGTTGATCCCACCTGTCAACAATGATCAGCGAGCCTTTTAGCGTCATTTAACCACATAAATCTCAAGCTCTCATATTGCGCTGCTATTCAGCGGTGTCATTGATACTAAAAGGAAAAACGCCTTTTGTTGTTATTGTTGAGCTCAGCGTGAGCTTTGTGAACATTGAATTTGGATACTGTCGGTTAACCTCTCCTTTGTTGCACCGGTGCATTGTTCAAGTTACCGGTTGAGAGCAAGTGCAGCATGAGAGCTGAGAATGATTTGTCCTTTTCCATGCATAAACTCATCACTCACGCTCAATTTATACATGCATCCATCACTTATTTGTGACACGTTGAATATGCTGGTGCTCCAGAGGTAATATTTTTTGGTATTTCTTTATTTTGCCAAGAATAAGTGCAATTTTAATGCTGAGGAAAAGCACCACTTTAACTGCTTCCTATAATCAGATGAGAATATACATAATAAGATGAATAATCTTTGGATACCTTATCTTATTACATCCTAATTTTCAGGCATGTAATACACTAGTTTTTGAATGACATTTTGGCTCTTGTAATGTGCAGTGCCTCAGCTGTAACACACATCTTTATTATTGCTGCTAGAAAGCAAATGTAAATCAGACAGATATTTAAATAGCGTGTGGTTGACTGACAGTTGCTTTTGCACAAAAATCTTTGTTTTTCTCTCTGCGCCATATGGCATAGATCAATCTTATTCACGTTTGTTTATATGTTTTCATTTCAAATTGAAGCCGGGGATGATGTATTTGTTTATTTTTATTTTTTTTACAGTTTTGATTCAAGTCCTAATCAAAGTAGTGAGAGGCATGCAAGCAATAGGCTTATGGAGGGGATGGTTGAAGCATGTGGTGGAAGATAGATTAGTGCTTTTGAGGCCATAATTGATAAATGCCCCACAGAAATATTGGTTGAGGGTGGCACCTTCCATCTCCCTCAGAAATAGCAGCTTGGCAATTAGAGGTAAACAAAAGCTGAAGCTGTGAAAAGTGACTCCCCTGCCTCCTGGCCCAATCCCCACTCCCCTCTCCTCCAACACTAAGCCAAACAACACAACATGTTGTTTTCACAATTTTTATCAGCCATCAGCATCAGTGGAATGGATAGATTGAGTTAAGGAAATCTTTTGTGCCCCCCCTCCCAATATTAAAACCTACTCCCAGGCACTTAATAAATGTATGTGGCTTTGTGTGCATTATTTATTTATTTTCATTTATTTCGCAAAGTGTTGCTTGCTCTGAAACACGCTGTCTATGTTCCACCAGCCGATGCTGTGACAAGAAAAGCTGTGGAAACAGGAACGAGACCCCATCAGACCCGGTGATCATCGACAGGTAGGCAGTGTGCGCCGTCTTCTTGTGTGTGTGTGTGTGTGTGTGTGTGAACGGGGGAGTGAGTAAGAGAGGGAGCCAGTGTCTGAGTGACTAAATGGATGAGTGACTGAGTGGATGAGCGGGCACACGGAAGAGCTAGTGAACAAATGAGTTGCCTCCCGTCGTGCCAGACGGCCCAGTTGGGCTGACTTGCATCTCACAGCCTCCACAGTGTGTGGGAACCCGTGGGTGATTCTGTGTGAGGGGCTGAGGGGCGTCTTTCCCAGGTACCTGTGCACCGAGGGGCGGTCACCACCTGGATAGGGTTTGTTCAATCACAGGTGGTTCAATCACTAGAGGATCATGCTGGGAATACACCTAATTAGCTTAGGCAACTTCACATTTATTTGGCTGGCTTCCCCGTCTTTGTTTACGACAGTGATGCTTACACTGTCAATAGTGGGTTTTTTCATTGACTGTTTCCTTCTCGCTCTCTCTCTCTCTCTCTCTCTCTCTCTCTCTCTTTCTCTAGTTAGCTGTGAGCTACATGCCATTAAAGTTTCGTTTTAGAAGGGATAAACATTTTATGTCGGCTGTATTGTTCGGCACCTTCAGGGAGGTTACATGTGCCACATTTATATTACCTTCATCACTTCCTAAAGAGGGAGATTAATGGTCTTCTACCAGGCATTGACAATTTTTCCTCACACTGTGAAACTATATGTTCCGGGCCAGTCTGATTATGTTTATGTATGTAGTTATGTGTGTATGTGTGTGTGTTTGTGTGGTGGGATATAGGGGTGAGGTAGGGGGTGTATTTTGAGCGTCGATCTCAATGTAACTCACCACGTAGTAGGCAGAGACAGCAATGCTAATGTTTGACTAGCCGGAATCACTGTTTGCTTAGTGGAGAATGTCTGGTATCTGACAGAGGGGACAACTCTCTTATTAGTAATCAAATAGGGCTGAGCAGTTGTTGCTGCCACTCCACTCCAGCGGCTTCTCATGCATCAGGAAGTAGGAGCTGGCTGCCCTGGGAGCCTGGATGGATTACCAGCGCTACTGCTGTCTGAACTCAAACTCACACAGACACACCAAGGCACACACACACACACACACACACACACACACACACACACACACACACACACACACACACACACACACACACACACACACACACACACACACACACACACACACACACACACACTCACACACACACAGACGAGGACACAAGCATGCAGACACCCACACACGGGCATGCCCGTCCTCATATGCAGGCATATGAGGCATATTGTCTACGCTGTTCTGCTTGACAGTCACAGTGCATTATGTACAAGAGAAGTTACTGAGGTGCTCAGGACCATGTCAGGATTTTTTCTTGTGCTCTATCTGATACCAAACGGATCGCTGAATTTATTAGCCATTTTGCATTTGTAACATTAACATATAACTTGAGACGTCCACTTTGGCCAGTTTCCGGTGCTTTCATGTTTGCTTTGTGTCGCTCTGTGGCCTTTTTGTGTGCTTAGAGTTTCGCACGCCATTGTTCTTCAATCTGGGGGACAAAAAAACATGTAACATAAGTACAATAAGCAAAATGAATGCATGGAGAATTAAAGTCAAGAAGAGAGGGTGGGAAGAAAAAAAGAACATGGGAGAAAAGAAGTGGATGGATATTGTAAGCTCAACCGGCTCAGGGAGGGCTCGGATTTTCATTGTGACCCGTCTGAATAGGAGTGGAGTATCCCTTTCCTTGCACAATGAGCGGCTCTGTTGAAACACAAAAGCATATGTTCCTCATTAGACCCTCCCATTGTCTCCATGTCGTAACTATGAGCCCGTCAGCTCACCCTAGCAGACCCACACAGGTTCCCAGTGACTGAGGGAGAGCTTGTAGAGAGGTGCTTGTGAAAAGGGTTCCAGGGTTTAGCAAAGAGTTACGGACATGACCAGAGCACACCTCAGGCTCGCTACATACCATTATTTACCGCAACGTCTCGACTATTACCGCTGTGCATACGGGCGAGCTTTTAGTTTAGGCATCCATGTTTTACAGCCATTCCTCTTGCATCTGTCATTTTCCCATGCACATCATTACAGGCACCTGTGCTGCGGCCACTGCTGGCAGAAACTGATTATTTCCAATTGAGTAGAACATTGTTGAGTGACATAAACCTAAGAGAAGAGGTTTGATTGTTGAATCAGGCATGTCTCATCTGTCTACAATTACAGTACGAAAAAAAACAGCTAGCACTGCCACATTTCCTGGAGAAACAGTAGCATGGCCGAACCTTAAGAAACAGATTTGGAGTGAATCATTGATGGCGTTCATTCGCTGTAACATTTTCCCAGATGGTAAGAGGGGAAAGCGCACACAGCTAGCTGGCATCTAGCAAGACTTTAACTGGCGTTCCCATGGATCTGGCATATCCAACGGAGTTTGGGAAACTTATCATTCCAAATGTGTCCTATTTTCCTGCGGTCAAGCCAGACATCTGTTTACCCTATTTTCTCTCAGAGTTTTTGATACAGATTTTCACTCAGATTTTTTGAAGAGGAAGGATTCTCTTAAAAAAAAAAAAAAGAAAGTTGGTTAGATATAGGACCAACAGCTGTCACAAAGTTTCAGCACTGCTTGGTCTTTAAATATTTCAGTACTTACATTTGATGCCGTTGCATTATTCATGCTCTCTTTTGGATGAAGAAAGGCACTATTTTCGTTTGCATTTGGTCGGGTTTATACGTGTTGTGAGTCAAATTTTGACATCTTTGGGGGAAAGTCTGCACATAGTTTGCTCTACAAAAAAGAAGGAAAAGTCTTTTGTCTTTCAATAGCGTTAGTTTACTTTTTTTCTCCTTTTCTCCCGACATCTATTGAGAGAATAAAAAATGTACTAGTCAGTTGCTGCTTACATTAAATAAAAAGCGACGGTAGATTTATCTAGTGACTAATTGCGGCGCTGTTTCTATGACCGCAGTTCGGTATAATCATCTCTCCCCTTTTATAAATCCAGCAGTGCTACAGATGTCACATTTATAAGTTAATGGTGCCTTAAAGTAAGTGGGGGTGTAGGTTTATTCAGTCGGTAATTTGAGTCTTTAGAATTATAGTGATGAGGAACCCAATATCTGATTAGATGGTTTTCCCATTTACAGTGCATGGAGTGCAGAGCCAAACATAACTCAATTTGCGACGACTCTCCTGGTCTGGAATCTGTCTTCACTCTCTTGCATATTGACTTTGTCTTCTCTTGTGTGAAAGATTAGATACATTGTTCAGGCTTACACATGGATTTTGTAATAAGACGGCGCATGTTGTTGAAAGAGGAGAGAAATGACTCATTCTGCGTGTCAGGGTTCAAAGGTCACGTTTTACTCTGAGAAAGCCGACGCAATTTATGCAAGTAGAATCGAGACAGACAGAGAGAAAGAGAGAGAGAGAGTGAGTATGTGTTATCAATGTGTATTCTGCCCATATATGAATTTTGAATTTAATGTATGTTCATACAGTTTAACATCCTGTGTCAATTTACGCTGCCATTCACAAACGGACTCAGGACCAGATCTAAATATGTCAGCTCCATTTATTCCAGCGGCAACGGCACTCCCTTTCACTTCCTGTCACAGAGGTCAAAGAGCACTGACCTTTGGAGTGCAGCCCAGCCACTGAATAATTCATGACATTGACTTGTTTTTTCCCTTATTTTTCCTCCTTGTCTCTCTCTCTTTCTCTCTCTCTCTCTCTCTCTCTCTCTTCTCTTTTTTTTTGGTCAGCACACATGGTTGTGCTGTGGGAGGCTTTTATTCGTTTAGCTCATTTATAAAGGCCTCACCGCACCTGTTCATGTGTTAATGCAATTAAATTTTGGCCTAATGTAAATTTTGCTTAGCTTTCCGTTATGTTCCTCATTAGCGGAGCCTGTATTTTCTGAACGACTTTGCGTTATCGTTCATTTGTTGAAACATCTACGAGGTCATTTCCCAGAGTGCACTTGACTTGTTGTCAACTTGTTTACCAGAAACAAAAGAGCGCGCAGTCCTAGAACGCCTCGCATGTGGGTTCCCTCGGCCTTCTAAGGAACAAATCGGAAAATGTGTGTGCTCCCATCTGGTTTTTGCAAAACCGTGATTACCTCCAAAAGCTGAACAAATGCCAGTATTTATAAGGTCAGCCCTTTATGTGGAAATGTGATGTAAATGAGAATCAGCGAAAGGGGACATTAAACAAAATTAAATTCATTGTCTCCTTTAATGTCATTTACATTTTTGGCTAAGCCCTGGACTGTCAAAGAGGATTTCTAAAACCATTTTAATTGCACATCAGCATTGGGGGAAAAAAGAGGGTGTGTTTTTGCTGAGCGGCTGTCTTGATAACCTGCAAAGAGAAGTCTGTTTATGAAAGTACCTAAATGACATGTTTTCACTGCATCTGCAGACAGGCAATTAAGATGGCATTCGGTAGGTAGTGTTAATCTAGCATTGTGCTCCCACCTTCCATTATGAAAATTATGCAGTGGATAGGGGTCACTGTTGTTGTGAAAGAGAGTGGATTTCTGCAGGTGTTCCTTCTGTTGTTTTTTTTTAAGCATTACACCATTGTGCTGTGGGACCTACACTGCAAGGTTTTTAAGGCTTTTTTACAGCGAGTCATTTAAAAGCTGTTAACTTGTATAGGAAATGCTCTCTTTCCTATATTTACACACCCATTGCAAACACCTGCTCACACCTTTTTTTTTATTCGTGGCTTAACAATACATCCATCTCAGCTTGTTATTCACGGCTGAGTTTTGGTGTAATTCATGTGACAGATGTGAGTTGTCGAAAAAGCCCACGGAGAAATGGGAGAATAAACTGGCCACCGCTGCCGAAAGTCGACATGATGTTTGAGTGAGGCCTGTCTCCTCTCCAGCCAGAGTATAGGAAGAGCAGGAAGTGTTGAGAGCGAAAGCTGTACTTGGCAGCTCTCCTTTGGCTTGCACTTGCCGAAAAATGAAACCCAGACCCTCTCTCTCTCTCTCTCTCTCTCTCTCTCTCTCTCTCTCACTCTCTCCGCAAGCCCCAGAGCCAGAACCTCCTTACCAAGTGTTCCAACATCCAGAGATTGGGTAATACTGTTCACTAAGCAAAACATTACCTCAAATTATTCTCGCCCTGTTTTTCTATTCCCTCCTCCCTCGTGTCGGTTTTATCGCAGTTTGTAAATGTCAAGACACGTACAAAAGACGCACAGTATAAATGATATTTTCCAAATTATGCTCACATGTTTGGGTTCACATGAGTGGCGGCTGAACGTAACGTTGGTGCCTGACGCTCCCGGGGGACACCCACCTCACTAGGGTAGGATTCCCCAGTGGCATCAGCTAATGGCAAGACTTGACAACAGCAGAGAAGCCGGGGGTGTTGTGTTTTACTAGCGCTGAGCAGGGGTGATGACTTTAACATGTGTGCAGAGAGAAAGACGGAGATGTTTGTGTGGTGGGTGTGTGCACGTGTGTGTGTGTGTGTGTGTGTGTGTGTGTGTGTGTGTGTGAGTGTGTGTGTGTGTGTGTGTGCGTGCATGTGTGTGTGTGTGCACGTGGTGTGCTAAAGAGAGAGGTGTGCAGTACGAAAAGAGTGGCGCGGGCCAACAGAGCGACGGATTCGGCTCCAGCTTGACGGCAGTGAAAGACGAAACATGGTTCCACATGTGTTGAGAAAGAGCAGTCCATCTGTCCATGGAGACAACCCCTCCCCCCTCTCCCACCCCCTTCTCTTTCCCTCTTTCCTTCTCTTCCTCTTCTCCTTCTCTCTCTCTCTCCTCTCCCCCCACTCTTTTACTCCCCTGGTTCACTGCTGACAGAAACAAGGCCATAGCTGGGGTGATGGGATGAATGCTGGGCCAAGAGCAACACTGGACTTTGTGTATACACACACACGCGCGCACACACGCACGCTGAAGAGAAATAAGGAAAGGTTATCAAAGATTTTATTTTTTGCCGTGTACGTTGTTAAAGTTTACAATCTTCAGTTGCATTCACTGACTTGTTTTAGCGCTACGTTAATGTGATTTAAATCCGGCGGCGGAGCCATGTAAAAGATTTATTTTGATATTATGAGAGAAAACAATCTATTAAGATTTATTCCCTCCACCCTGACACACGGCTGCAATAAGCCACACTGGTGAAAATCTTGCATTATTGAAATTAAATCTGGAGTGAATAAAATACGCGACTCTTTCTCAAATATTTAGCAGCTCTCCTTCATAATTCAACTTTGTGGCTGTTTTGAAGAGGTTGTTTGGTTTCCTAAAGCATTAAAGACGCAAGAGCTTTGTCAAACAGCTCCTGATTCTGTGAATCACATTTAGGTCACACAGACAGACAGACTAGTGTTTTTTTTAAAGTTGCCATTTTTTTCTTTTGAATAAGGGTCTCCTTTCTTTCTCTTGGCATATTCTCACTCCCATTCAATCCTTATTAGGTTTCCCCTAATTGTCAAACAAACTGTTGGGTCAACCTCAGTCGTATCTGGCCGTAAAACAGCACATTAGGCCCTGGTGAGGGATATATGTGGTATTTCATCGGAGACGGAGTAATGCTGGGGTTTTATGGTTAAGTACCAGTTCACGCCCACGCCATTTGTTTCGCATTAGAGTGGAGGTTTTGTAAATCAGATCAATATGTTCGCTGAGATGTGATTCCTTGTCCGGGATCTCCCGAGTCGTTCTTTCCTCAAGTATTTTTCTTAGGGGACTGGTTGTCGATGCACACTCCTCCGCTCCCCCCCCCACCCCGCTCCCCCCCTTTTCTCCCCTACCTCTGTCAGTCCCTCCCTCCATCTCTCCGCCTCAATCTATTTCCATTTTCTGAATGTAGCAATTTGTAGTGTGACACGGGCAAGATTAGGATGGGAAGCAGTCTGAAGATTTCATCGGACATGGTGCTGCTCCCGCTAGTGTGAGGTCACAGGACAAAGATGGGGGGGGAACTCAGGGATAGGGTCATCAGTTACCTCGGGGAAACGAGCTGGTCTGCTGGCTGCTCTGTTGGCCCCAGGGGTGCCTGGGATGTATCGGAGGAGAAGCCCCTGAGAAAGAGCCCTGAACCAGTGTCATTTATTAAAAGTGACAAGTTATTTCTAACTATAGCTCTGTTTTTATTGTTTTACAAAGCTGTCATTTGGAACAGTGCCCCTCTCTTCAGGAATCACAAACAAGTGATGAATGAACGAGGTGACCTGTGTTTTTTTTGTATTAATTTTTTTTTAACACACACACATGTGCGTGGTTAAATCATATTATTATTTCCCAAGTATTTTGTTGCCATGCTTAAATTAAACAAATGTGCAGCTTTAATAAAGATTGGCTGTATGATAAGTGTAATGACAATATTTCACCATTCACCAGTTTTTTTTTTCTCCAGGACATTTGTTCAGTAAATTAATAACAGCTTACAGTATGAATCTCAGGCTGACCTCCGCATAATCAGTACCAGAAGTTCCCCAGAACATGACCGCACTCTGTGGTGTGTGTGCATACAGAGCAGAGCTTCAGTGGCTATTTTAGTGTTTGAGTTGCTTGTACTATTTTCATTTATTTTTTTACATTGTGAAGTTTTTTTATTAAAGCAACACAACACACATGCTAATAATGGAATATATGTATTCAATGTTTGACCGAAGCTCTTCATCGAGGGTCACCTGGGTATTCTGCTCCCCCTCTGCTTTTTTTCATTTTTTTTTTACTGCCTGCCCCAACTGCGTTAATGATATATGACAGAAATTTCCTTGAGCTGGTTCAGTGGCAAGAAAGGTCCTGGCTAGTCTATATCAATCCATCTGACTTATGTTCCCATGTCTTGAATTACCGCTTGATGGAAACCTGCTGTGGGCTTCTCTTGCCAATTGAAATCAGATCTCCTCCACAGCCTGGTGTGATATTGATCCATATTCAACACCCAGGCAGCCGATCGATCAGTATTGATTTACAATAAAAAACACTCCTCTGCTTGTTCAGCAGTGCGATCGATGCGTTAAAGCTAAGGGTGGAAAAAAAAATTAAAAAGAAGAAAAACCGGATTGTGCTTTTTTTTTCCTTTTTTTCTTTTTTTTTTTACTGTGCAGTGGCCAGCTGGAATATATAAAAATGTGAGGATATGTTTGATTTCATTAGAGGAGGCTGACTTTAAGTGACCAAACCTTGACCACACCGGCAAACCATGCAACCACGTCCGACGTGAACAATGATCCTCTACCACCATGCGAGACAAACCAGTAAAAATGGTTTAACGGGATGACACTTCTATAAGCACTCATTTATTGAAGGGGGTGTGTCTGTTTCTGAATTAGTGGCACATCTGCACGGCAATGGGGGAGTGCTAAAACTGTCATATCAAATGTGTCTGAAAATTGAAATGGAATGCTAAAAGTGGTGGATCAAGCCCGAGCACTTTAGCTTGATTTTTCAGTGTGTTAACAGGATGACATGATTTCCTGTGGTTTTGATATTAATTTGAGTCTCAATTCTCCATATCCCGGGCCTCTGCCCTCCCACACGGCCATCATTAGGGCCCGGTGCAGTGTCGAACATACTGTAGCAACACACTAAGGCGACCCATTCAGCTCCAGTCCAGATCCACTTTTCTCCCTGTCACATCTTAGTCCTAATCTCTCGGACTTCCTCCCCTCTGCCAAATAACCGTTCCCATCCAGCAGGTCCCAGCGTTGGCCCAGGCCTGCCAACATCTGAAAGTTATTATCCCCAATCTCTGACATCCAGGAGTTTACAGTTATATAATGATGGGGAAAACCACATGTCCCCAGAGGCAGAGAACATTTTTGAGATGCCTCCCCATCTGTTTTGGGGGAGCTGCCCATTTTGGGCCAAACTCAGAATGGCAGGCAGGCCGATTTTTCCCCTTTTTTTCTGTGATTTTTATTTTCTACCACTGGAACAGGCCGGTCTGGGAGTCATTATATGGGGTGATAAAGCAAATCCAATTGGGTCAGGTTCCCCTTCCACACAGCGCTGGTGGCACCAGCTCTCCCGGCCTCACTGCTCGTCCCTGACTGTGTAAGTGGTGGTTGTTTGTTTGTCCTAGAGAGGCTGGGCTGGGGGACTAATGCAAGCCCGGGGGCCAGCCAGGTCGGAGGCGACGGTAAACCCGAGCTGCCTGGCTGTAGCAGCGCTCCCTCGCTGCTGCCTGGGCCTTGTTTGGACTGCAGCTCCGGTTTGCTTTCTTAGAGGGAAGCTGAGCCTCCGTAATCATTGAGCCTTTCGCTCGGGTGGGGAGCGCAGCCCAGACCAGAGGGAGTGATGACATAGGTCCGCAGAGGCCTGGCCCGGTCCACCCCTGCTGCTCTTAGCATATTTATTTTCTCTTCTCATTGTACGCTTTAAGTCACACCATATTATGTTCGGACCTTCTGCACGTGCACAGGCACTCAGATGTGATGAGGTGCATGGCGTAAAGCTGTAGGCTTTGTTTTTACTAATAACGCGGGGGATTAGTGACTCGCTGACCTCAGTGTAATCTTTATTAGTCTGTTAACTATATACTCTAGTTATGAAGCAGCCCCTAACTGATGTGAGAGCTGTGACACATACAGTTCCGGACAAAACAAATGGGGAAACTAACCAAATTACATGGTATTATTAAATCAATATGTAACAGAATATGCTATGTTTTGTGTAGGTTAATGTATCTCTCTGCTTAAGCGTTCCAAAATCTTACAGATTTTGATAACTTAAGACCCCCATCTTGCCCCTTGGGCACTCCTTAAAAATGTTTTATTCAACATCACCACTCTGTTCTGTTTTGTTACGTTATTGAAATGGCTTGTCAATTCGAATAGAGTCAACCTGGTGGGCCAATCTCATTGTAGCCAGTGGAGAGTGAAAGCCATCTCTGCAGCATAGGCTCACCAGAACACACACAGAGATTGCACGAGGGGGGCAGTGAGAGCGAGAGTGCCTTCTCCAGATGGAGATCCCAGATATGGGGGAAAATGTCCGGGCCGTTTTCCAGGGTTTCCATAATGGGAATCTACCCCTTGCTTGCTTATTAAGTTGTGCACACAAGGAGGAGTGAGCAGGGAGATGAAGAGGAGAGGAGATAAGGGCAGGCGAGGCGAGAGATGGACAACCTGCACGCCATCACCTCTCTGTTGTAAGTGTCAAGCAGACCCTGTAGGAGAAATCACAGGTCATGTGGATAGATGATTGTCAAAGCACCACATTGATATAAGGGCTTTTTTTCCTCTTTTGGGCCGCGGCGGCGCATGATAAGATTTGTTTTTGTTTTGCGTCGGAGAGGGAGAAAGTATGACGTTCAGGTCAGGGAGGTCGGCTCAGTGGGTCACGGGGTCGCAGCCTTTTTGGTACCTGAGTAACCTCACATGGCTAAGCCATTTCTCAGGCTCCCTGAAATGATGGCGGGGTGTGCAGGGGAGGGAGGGCAGGTTGACGGGGTGGGCAGGAGAGTGATCTATCAGCGGCAGCGGCAGACATGCAGACAGAATGGCAGCTACTGCAGCTAAACAGAGTGAGACAGATAGGTAGAAGTCTCTCATACGTAACACCAGGAGCTTTAAGAAGACAGCGCTGAGTGTTATGGATGCTTGACATTGACCCCTTATACAGAGATGGTGAATTTATCAAGGTTGTGGGACAATAGTGTATTTGTTTGTAAATTATTTAGTTCACTGGGTGAGCTGCTACTTTCCTCACACACACACACACACACACACACACACGCACACACATACACACCACTTGCCACTTTTGCAATTTAACAACAATCTGTTCCTTTTTCTCCCTGTGGTGCGTGCGTCTTGCTAGATGTTTCCTAAAAGGCTCAGAATTCAGGTGACCATATTTTGAACACTGTCAGTTCTATCAAGTCAAATCTACTTTATGAAGAGGAAAAAAGCTCTGAAGCATCCATTTTTCTGGAAGAGAAATATTTGTGTACAGATAGGCCTGTCATTCTGTGAAACAACATTCATGATTCTTTTATTGGTGCTCAGCCATCACCCCACCCCCTCCTCTTCCTCTGTGGAAAAAAGGGCTAGTCTACAAAGTGGCTTTTTGCCGTTTGTGAGAAGTAAACTTCATCAGGTCGACGGCGAGGTGTGCTTCACATGTCACTCAGTCGAGCTCCCTCCTAATGAAATGCTGCATACAGATTTCTGCCTGCGGGCTCAGGGGGATAAGACCGTGGTAACAGAATGAAACAAACCCTTTCCCATTCCCTTCACTCACACACAACCCCACACACACACACACACACACACACACAACCACATACACAGACAAACACACATTCACGCAGCACACACTCTCTTGCTGGAGAGCATCCATGTGAGGAGATCCAAATCTGCAATTTATTCAAATATTGATATTTCTACTTGTCAGGAGAAAGGTGCCTTGAAATTTCCTCTGAGTACTCCTGTCAAAAAAATAGCAGGAAATATGTCAGATAATTCATAAATGGAGTTCAGCGCTGCAAAGTCAGTTGGGAGCAGCAAAAAAAAAAAATATGCTTGTCAATGAAGAATAGGAGCAATATTACAGAGCCTGCTGCTCATTCTTCCATCATGTCAAGCAAACAGCTTTTGCAGGCCCATAAGTGTATGTTTCACCGTCTGTGTGTGTATTTGTGTATGTGCATGTGTGTTTGTATATGTCTCCGTGTATGTACATGTGTATGTATATTTATGCATGTGAATGTGTGTGTGTGCTTTGGCTATGTTGTGACTTCTACTTAGATGGTGTTTGTTATCTTTTTCCATCAAGACACCCCATTTCCCATCCCGAAGCAGCCAATGGGAATGTGTCCTTTTTTTTTGTTGCAGCGGTCCGTAACCGGACGCTGGCCTCCATGTGGTTTGAATTAGGGCCCCTGAAACTGTGAAGGACGCCTCGAATGACGTGAGGCACTTGCAGACCGAATTCCATTCTGCTGAATGGTGGAGAAAAGAGCTCTCTGGAATCCTCTGAGATTTTTTGGCTCAGGCCCGCCAGCGATTAAAACAGGGCGGAAACCAATAACTCAATGAATCATGGGGCAACGTCCCATGAAATCTCTCACTGCTCTGTCACACCCTCATGCAAACCCAAATCAACTCCAACTCTGCTGATTAGTCTTTTTTTTCAAAGTGAAGAGAGAGAGAGAAAAAAAGGAATCGGACAAAAGTCTTGTTCTTTCTCTGCTGTTTATTGAACAGAACTTTCAACACGTTCAACAGACAAGGCCCTCTCTCCCCCCTCTCCTCTACCTCCTTTCTCTGTTAGTTACCTCCATTTTGACAAAGTGTGAGCTTCCTGATGATGCATGGCTTGACCACGCCGTGCCAAGGCGAGACAGAATAGGGCTCCACATATCTCCTGCGGTCATGTGATGCCATAGTTCATAGCGGTTGATGAGATGCAGTTTGGCACAGCTTGGGACCCATCTGGGAGATGCAGATACGCAGACAGGAGAAGTATTTTACAGCAATGCATCTGCGCGCTTGAAGAGCTATTTAGCATATGCTGCTATACGGGAGAATGTGCTTCGCCGTTGCCAGCTGCAGATTAGTCTTCATTTCTCGAGAATCCGACAGAACAGCTGATCCATAGTCATAGGCGGCTATAGCATTTACCAAATAATGCTCTGTGTTAATGCAGCCTTGTTATTTCATATTTTACTCAATCATTTCCGCATTACGTTTGAATTATTTAGTTCAGATTACAAGTTACAGGACAGCAAACAAAGTCTATTTCCAGTGTTGCTTGTGTATCAAGGCTAACAATGTCAAGCGGTGCAGCAATGCCGCTGCCAGCACTGGCCGGCTTGTTTCCGTTTGCTCCAGCAGAAGTCAAAGCCCATGCTGCTGCTCTAACTCAAGTGGCTGATATGTTAGGCCATCTAGGGCATGGCAGGCGGTTGACAGTCCATGCAGCCTGTCTACCCACAGGACATCTCCACACAGTGTGTCCACAGCGGGGCCAGTGCTGTCATCTGGGCCCACTATGGACCACTGCTCTGCTGACAGTGAGAGGGTAAACGTTTACCACCTCAATCCCCCATTAACTCGGTGAAGGCGCTTCGATCCTCTGTGAAAATAATGATATTGATTGGAGCTCGGCTCTACAAACGAAATGGTTGCAACTAAAAGAGGGATGGGCCCCTTTGCATTAGAATATGGGATTTTCGAGGATAAAAGAGCGTTTGGATCTTGTTATATTTTTCCTCCGCTCCGTCTTTCTCCTCTAGCTCCCCCCCCCCCCACCACCATCACCACCACATCTCCTTGTCTCCTCTCCGTCTGCATTTGTATGTGTGTGCATGTAGTGTGAGAGCCCGTGTGTCTCCTAAGATTACCCTCCGCTATCCCCGCAATCAAACAACAAATGACAACATCATTGTTCAGACCTTTCAAAATACGACACACCAAAAAGTGTGTTGTAGCTACATTAACTTGCAACACCCCCCTAATAGACCCTTGTGGGTTTTGTATCTCTCCGCCTCTCTCTCTCCTCTCTTCTTTCTGCTGGGCTGTCACATATCCACCCCCCTCACAGTGCGAGCCTCCGAGCCTCGGTGGAGATCAGGAGCTCCCTGTCGGAGGTGCTTTGTCACGTAGCCCAGGGAGCGTGGAACTCACCCAGAGCTGTTGAACAAACACAAGCACAGGGGCTGTCAATAGCAGCTCCGCAAACTAATTGCCTGTCAAATGAACCACCCTCGTTAAGCTGCACACACACACACACACACACACACACACACACACACACACACACACACACACACATACACACACACACACTCATGCGTGCACAGTGACATTCATGCGCTCACATACACATGGACGCACACCCACACACGGCGCCGACTTGATTCAAAGAGTAGTGATACCTTGTTAGAAGAAAAGACACACGAGTGGCACTTCTCTGTTTGCCGTCTCGTTTCTGCAATCGTTGCCGGCGTGTGTAGTGCAGTCACCGTGAGATAGCCATGTTGTTATTATTAAGGGAGCCTTGTATAGAGTATAGCTGATGTAATCCAAACACATCCCACACACCCTACAGTCTATCAGCTGGCGTAATATTTCAGTTTTTAAAAGCACTCATTAGATGGTAGCAGAGCCCCATACGCCAAATGTTATTGTTTTTGTGTTTGTTTTGCTTTTTCTCTGTAGTCATTAGGCAGTAGCAGTGGAGTGCCCAGCGCCTTGTCTGGGTGCCTGTAACAGTGCTGTCGGATTGACACAGCTGGGGAGAGCAGCTTGAGGCTGCACGCTCAGGAATACACAGGGGTGTTCAAAGCCCCTCTCTGAATCCTGATCAGAGCGCTGCCCCGGCCAACTGATGGCCTATTAAATATACATGCGCAGAGGTCAGAGCTGGAGGTCCCGGCTTCCTCCCAGCCATGTGCACTTAAGCGGAAGGGCTGGGCAACAATAAAACCTCCTCTCGCTCCAGCGAGCTCTCCCCTGACACCCTCACCTCCAGTGTGTACGTCAAGTACAGTGCTCACCTAGCGCTATATTACAACTGCCTTTGTGAAAAGGCCAAATGATGCATTTTTTACATGGTTATTATATATTTATATTCAATAACACCAAGGACCACTCTTGTGTCTGTCTGTCTCACATTTTCTTCTCCTTTTGTCACCGATAAATAGCCTTGCTCGACACATGCGTATACACAGAGTTTGAAGTGCCTTTGTAGTTTCCCAGAGATTGAGCCAAGGAGGTAGAGGGAAGAGCCCCATAATGGCCAGCCATGATTAACATATTCAGAGTGACACTCTCTCTGTGTTCGTTCGTTAAGCCCGGTCTGTCTGACTAATGAAGTGGAGCGGCAGTTTATCAATTAACCCAGCACTGAGCCATTTGTGCTAGGGATAACGCTCACACTGGGTGTCACGGTGATCCAGTTTGGTGCCCTTTAACCTCTGCGAGTGTCCAACAAGGCAGGACTGTGTGACAATGACAGCAAGACACACACATCCAGGACTGGAGATCCACTAAACAGGATTTGTGCCTGCTGCTCGGCCGGCCAAATGCAGGGAGAAAAGGGCTGCGGATTGATTGGGTAATAGGATCATGAAAAAAGATCTCTACAAACTAACATTGGGGGTTTTCAGCATTCTCAGACTTGGCATAGATCATAGCAAACAACTTAGTGCTGTCTCTATTAAAACAAGCCCTCCCCTGCCATTATCTTTCCCCCCACTGCTCCTTCCTCCATTTCACATTGTTTGTGTTCATTAAGACATGGGCGACCTGCCTTATCCACACATCAGACCCAGCTCTCAAGAGTAATTGCGATGGTCTCACAGAGGATAATGTGGTTTAAACTCAGTATAGCCTGTCTATTAGGAGAGACATGATGGCAACCACAAATAATAAAGAACTATTTATTCCTCTCTCTGTGACGCTAACTAGGTAACATATCAAGCCAGCACCGCTAAGGGTCTCTCTTACTGTCAGATATGGCACCCTTCATCCATTCCCCATGGCCCCTTGCCTCGACATCTTTGCTCTTCATTTTCTACATGAGCTTGGTCATAAATGCACACACACCTCATATATATTTGATAGTTAATATTTATCCTCGCCAGGGAAGTGCACTTTACATGTGGTAACATACGATTACCTGCAATTCTTATAGCAAAGAAACAAAATCGATATGGATATATAATTCATGACGGAGGGGCTATCAGTTTTTATGGCTCTCTATCCAGGCTCATTAAAGTTTTATCGTAATTGACTGCAAGCAAGAGTTTTTAAGGCATGTTTCTCCCTCACTTTCTACCTTTAATAATTAAGTAAAGTTTAATTGGTTGTATTTTGAAGCACCTAGTGGATGATAGGAGTCTCCCAAATATCAGAACCATGAATTATGGAGTGATATGTTATGCATTAACCTGTCAGTTTGTTCATTTGTTAAGGCAGAAAAGGTGAGGTCCCAACCACCCCCCCCCCCAAATCACATCCAGATAGCGAATAACTGGGCCCCTTCAAAAAATACCTTTTTATGTCTTTCATTGCCGTGTTAATGTAGTGACATGACGCTGTCACTCAGAATGCGCCCATCAACCGCCAGCCCCCGAATCGACTCCGCTGATTGGTGGTCAACTTGTTCTCTTGAAGGGAGATTGACAGACGGAAAATTGCACTCTCAGATTTCACCCTTCATTCGTTGCAGTTGTTCTTCCACTCGTCAACCCTCCGCCATGGCTGAGACAGACAGAGGCTTTATCCATTAGCTGTATGGCTTGGCGGGTGGGTGGGCAGATTGAGGCGGGATGGAGGAGGAGATGGGGGTAGCAAGACAATCCTACATTTGAGCACTCTGAGGGAAAATCAATCATGTCATCATAAGTGAGAAGTATGGATGAATTTCATCAGCTGGTTCCTGTCCTGTTCACGCCGCTGGCTTTCTGACTGGCCCTGTACCCCTGATTGGCATCCTCAATGACCCTTAAATCCTGCACAAAAAGGGGAGAAGATTTATAAAAACACTTTAATAAGAGAAATCGGACAGTGGTTTCAGGGTCACAGTTTCCCCCACTTTCCCTGCTGCTACACTGTGGGAAACCTCCAGTGGTTTCTCTTGACAAAGTGCTAATAGATTTACCATCTGATTTTGTGCCAAACCAGCACTAGGCAGTTTTGTAAGAAAATGTTTCTCAACTATTTTCTCCGTCGACAGCCAGATATGAGGAAGTGTTATAAAGGGCAGCGGCGCTCTGCCACTGAAATTTTATTTTTTTCATAATTTTCCCCCCATCATCTCGCAAGGTCACCGATGAACACTAAAAGCATCATAGGGATAGGGTGTGAAGCAATCAAAAATGGATGGAAGTGAGGACATGGAAATCACCGTTGAGAAATTGACAAGGCGTTTACAGCCGTGTTGTCGGACGCGAGTGACAGAGTGAGGGGGAAAGTGAGAGGGCAGGAGTGAGAAGGAGAGGGGGATCGGGCAGAGGGAAAGTGGTGATAAATTTAATGGAAAAATCAAATACAAAACAAATTCATTCCTCTGAAGTTGATGCTCCAGTCGTTCTTTTCTTGGCCCTTGCTAAGCCTTAGAATAAACTGTCACTCCTTATCGATCGCATCTGAATTGTTACCGAGATTTCTGAAAAGTAGTCTTGACACTCACCCCGCAAATAGTAATCTTCGGGAGATGAGAACATCCAGACTGAACAGCTAACACCCCCTGACTTAAAATACAAGAGGCTTTTCGTTTCTCCCTTTTTTCAAATCCAAGCTAATACACTTTGGTGAATTACAAATTCAGTGATAAATATGTTGCGGGGAAAGATGTGCCCTGTGTTAGGATTGTATCCTCTTGTTGCTAGTAACTGTGAATGAGGAGGGAGGGGGTGCTTAATATTTGGTCACGTGGGGGAATGTTTAGAGACAGCAACTGAGCATGAAATGTTTGTACACGATTTGCTTGCCATTTGTGATGGAGATGACATGATCAAGAAAAAAATCAATTCACTTCACGTTTGATTTCCGGCGAGCAGTTAAATGACTGCTGTCGACAGAGCCCACTGAAATTCATGTATCATGGTATGGTTCATTATATTCCAATGGTGTATTAATTATGGCTATAGATAGAGAGCTCTGCTGTGAGCGGTAGCCTAGCTGCTGTGTGCCAGAGGGAGCTAGCCCGAGGAGGAAAGCTCTGCTTGTATCCACTCATCCCTCAGCTGACAGGCCTGCTCCAGGAGAAAAGGATTTTTCCGGATTGAGTGCCATTTTCTCTTCTTTAACAAGGAAATTAGTGTGTAAAGGAGATCTGTCAGGATAAAGTGCAGCTTGACTGCTGCCGCCCTCCCTCCTCTCTGTCTTTCTTTCCCGCCCTTCCCTCCCTTCCCCATCCTGTGGCTCTCTCTCTCTCTCTCTCTCTCTCCACCTCTCTTTTGCATTCTCTCCCTCTATCTGCCTCTCCCTTTCTCTCCCTTCTCCCCCACTCAATGGCTCCCTCAGGGGATCTTCCTTGAGCATTAGCAGAACACATCCAATGTCCCAGCTACATGATTTCATGATATGATTTGTACCGGGGATTTGCAATAATCCGCAAATAAAGTTGAAAGTGAATGACTCTCAATAAGAGACGCAGACAAGCAAAACCGAACCCTTTAAGATTTTCTTTATCTTTAATGGCATGAAAAATGAATTTGTTTTGCATTAGATCACAACAATTTAGCGGTGGCCTGAGCATGTTGTTTTGTCTTTGGCTTTTTATGATCATGATTAATTCCTGCACAGGAACCTTGGTGATATACATAATGCATCATTCGCTCATTTAAATGTTCAGTTCCTCTGCAGTTGCAGAGAGCCTGGTAGCTCATTACACATTACTCATGTGTGCCTGGGAGTTGGAGTGTGCCAGCTACTCACTTGTAGTCAAAGATACAGTATCTGCTGCTATAGCAGGATGTCAGGAATTGACTATGTGATTAAACTCAGGTGTCATCTCCACCACTCCAGCTTCATTCCCCTTGTGTTAGTCACTTTATTTTTCTCTCAACATTAGCAAGAACTAACTTTTTTTTTACGTTGAGTAGATAGACAGGGATGAGCCCCACTGGCACATTTTAATAAGTCTGCTTTCAAAGGTGTAGGGTGAGATAAAAAATAAAAAAAAATAATCAAAACATCCGGGGTTAATTTGAAATGTACTCTGCATCTGTGATGGGAAACAGCCTCACAGGTAAGTAAGGGAGACAATTAGGGAATATCCGTAAGTGCAGGAGCTGCATACTAAAAAACGCAAATCACTATTTCCCCCATCTGGCCCCTACTGTGCCGAGAACTGCAGCTGAGGTCCGATTTCACCCGTCAATCACGGCCGCCTTCGCTGTGGGGTGTGTGTCCTGGTGAGAGAGCCTACCCCCAAGTCATTAGCACACACAGTCAAACTGTACTGAGAACTGCCCCGCGCAGCTCGGCTCTGCACCGCGGTTTAAATATCCCCAGCCTGTGACAGGATCAGTTTAGCGATCTGTAGGATTGATCTCCTCTTTAAAGTTTTGCCTGAGGCGACTCTAATTGGGAACGAGGCTGCCTCCCACTCCCCTCACTCCCTTAACTGTCAGTCTTGGCTTTGTTTACTGAGGACATGCCCAAACCTATTTACTCAATAATGAGGAGACGTGGTGGGGATGCTGCTGATCACATCGAGGCCCCCAGCGGGACTTCTGCATGCTGCGAAGGGCGGGAACATCATTTTAGACTTTTTTCTCCGAGCTGGTGAAAGTTACACCCTACACCGTCGCTCCTAATGTAGGGATATTTTTTCCCTCTTGTTTTCCCATATGGTTCTCATACTTTGATCTGCAGAGCACTTGTCCACCTCGGGGGAATGTATTGTTTTTTCTCTGTCATACCGTTGCGCTTAGCTAAAATAGAACAGCATTTTAAAAGACAAAGACCCATAAGTAGTATCATTTTACATTTGTTAAAATGCCCTCTATATTTTTTACACCATGTAGAAAGAATTGAAGTGGACTGAAAGCTCACTCCAAACATGTGAGGTATCGCCGGTTCCTTGTTGTGTGGAGTGGACCATTCAAGACTGGAGTGCCAAGGCCTATCGGAGCCATTTGCATGTCTCTTAAAAGTGAATTCCTCAGATTCTCTCCCCTCTCATTTAGGTTTGTTTTCATTTGCACGGACTGACAAAAGCCTTTAGTGGCGATGGCGAGCCAACAGAGTCCATTGATGCCCATTGGGATTATGAATGATGAAGTGGAGAAGCCGGCGCTATCAGAGGGACACAACACAGCTCTTAATAGAAAAGCATTTAGAAAAGGCAGCGTGGGGAGGAGGTGGTGCTGGTGCTGGGGGGGCTTTCTGACACTCGACTGATAAGAGGCAGCTCTTCAGAGGTGGTAGTGTGTACAATGAAACACGCTGATGGGGATACAATGACACACATGTTGCGTCTTGACAGGCGGTGATTTAGACGTGTGGTAAAAAAAAAAAAGAGAAAAACCTGGGCTGCACAACACAGAGTTTCAAGACGTGATGTACAGAATGTTCTTGTGACGGTTGCCTGTGCGTGTTTGTACTTATTGGTTGGATTTGCGGGGGGGAAATGCATTGTCATTACTCATATCCGGCCCTGGACAGATTGGAGAGGGACAGGGATAGTGGAGAAGAGAGGAGTCAGTATAGTGTGGTGGCACGGGAGTGAGGGGGAGATATGCAGAGAGGGAGAGCTGTCAGTTTGAGGAATGAGTCTGATAAGAGGAAGGGACTCGGCAGATGGGCACAAGAAACCGGCAGCACACTTCTCAATTAAACATGTAAATACGGAAAGCAGGCAGCAATGGAGATGAGAAAGTTAAATAAACACGGCACCGTGCTGTGATTACAAGCTCAAAACGCCACCACCTTTGCCATGTTTTCTTTCGAGTTCCCGCAACTCCAAAGAACCCCTTTAATCCAAGCCAAACATCTGTTTTACCATATTATATATTCCTTTTTGTTTTTATCATCTCCTGTGGCTAAATTGATTTGTGCAAAGTCAGATTCTCTTAAGAAGCCGCTGCACACCCACCAGGAAATCTTGATATAGTTCTGATTGAGCTATTCATCTGTTCACTTTGTCCTTTGTTATATATTTCAATATTTTTTTTTATAATAATTGTTGTCCATCATTTTTACATATGTGTCCCCCCGGCCCCCCTTCCTTCCCACATGCCCCCTGCTGTGAACTACAGGGAGTATCTTAAATACTTCTGTAGGCAGTGTCCCTGACATTAATAACAATGAGCTTGGCATAACCACAGTACATTCTTAGGGAAGATTTCACAGTTTGACATTCAGCCCCAGATGCTATCGCGGAGCCTCGGCGTTTAAGAACGCAGAGAAGACAGACATCTGTCACTTGTTACCTTTGAAGTGAATGAGAGGGATGCAGAAAAACACAGTGGACAAAAGGCCATTCTGACCACAGACCCTCAGTGTTTACAAACGGAAAGAGAGAGTGACAGGAGAAACTCAAGATGAATGGATCACTGCTGTTGATCTCTCCTGCTCATTCCATGTGCTAAGTTATTCCGTGGCTGCTACCCCAGTGGGGGATGTGGGGAAACAGGAAGTTGAGAGAGGCAGGCAGAACGCCTCAAGGACTCTGGAGGAGCAGAGCACTGCAGCCTGCATGGGAAAAAAAACTTACAGTACACTTCTCTATCCTGAGGTAGCAAACATTACAAATGTGAACATAATCCACATTTTAATGAGCAGATGACGCTATACTAAGGCAATATTTGCAATAGTGTTGATTTGTCATGTTGAAATAACAGGATCTATTGCATGAGTGGATATTTAGCGGAGTGCAGATTAAGTGTAAAGAAGTGTATTTTGATATAATTATTAGAACAATGGCTGTATTCATTTATCTCCTGTCATGTCTCCTTAGACCTTTTTCTATTTCAGGTTGCACGTCAAGTGAGAGCGGCTATATCTGGCTGGCAATTAAGCTAGTCCTGCCTCCCCTTGATGCTTGATTAGTCCGATTGATGGAGGAGGCCATATGTGGCGGTGTCAAAACTTGGCAGCCAAGCTCCATCCTCTCAAATGAGAGGCAGGCAATAAAGAGGCAGGCTGCCCAGAGTGGGTACACGTATGTGAGGCCGCCGATTTGCCCCCCCCTCCGATATGCAGAATTTTCTCTGGGGGTCTTTGGGAGGGCACTGACCACTCCAGCCAAGTTCTCGTCGGGGGCAGAGGTGGCTACCGGCTAGGGGTGTCACTGTACCGAACCCTTTGGGGGCACAGGCTCCAGGCAAGGCGTGGGGTGAGTGTGTGTGTATGGGGGGTGGTGGAGTAGTAGATGGCGGG
Source organism: Hyperoplus immaculatus (assembly GCA_949357725.1). Classification (NCBI taxonomy): domain Eukaryota; kingdom Metazoa; phylum Chordata; class Actinopteri; order Uranoscopiformes; family Ammodytidae; genus Hyperoplus; species Hyperoplus immaculatus. The sequence goes on along the minus strand of OX442358.1, from coordinate 24,699,138 downwards.
TGGGGAGCTGAAAGATATGGCCCCCTTCCCAATTTCGCTCGGAGACAACAAAAAGGGAATGCTTGAGAAGGGGAAGCAGCGGGAGGAGAGCACAAAGACAAAGGCGCGGGCAAGGTCAGTCTAGCTAATGGGCCTGAGCCGTAGGCTGCCTGGGGCTAGGCACACTTCTGTTCTCTCTCACACACTGGGCCTTCAAAGACCCTTCAGTCCAACCCTCTCCTTCTCTCCTCTCTTCCTCCATCTCTTCCACTCGTCTTTTGCTCTCTTCTCCACTTCCACCGGTGACACTTTCTCCCTTCAAAAGGCTCTGCACAGGTCCCCTTTAAAAAAACCCCAACACTTTCTACCAAACATCTACCAAATACTCAATTTCTTCCACTGGATCAACAATTGTGAAAATGAATGAGGTTTTGCCGAAAAAAAAAGATTCCAAACAGCATTACCATAATGACAGAGAAAAGTTTTTCTTTCGTAAACTGGGAGGATGCATAATCCTTCAGGTTTTTTCTGCTGTCACTGGCCCGTCGTTACGTTCCAAGGTGGGTCCTCCCTGGATGTGCTAAGAGGAACTGGTGGAAATGCGGGAGGAGGTGGGAGTGTTGTTGTCAGGTTGGCTGGCTGGCTGGCTGGCGTTGCTTGGCTCCACTCGAGGGCTCCTTTAATGTGCAGCGGAGTAGAATAAGTGAGTGGCTGTGGGCACCAGCTGAGCTCACTCCCGTCTTCGCCTGGTAGCTGAGGGGTGAGCTGCTGCCACCTGACACTGGGCACACGGCTCAGGGCTCCTCTTGGCAACGTGGCACAGCACACATGTCCCCTCATTTGGATGGAGATTCAGACACAACACACAAAAGCTTTACCCCCCCCCCCCCCAATCCTCCTCCTCCTCCTCCCTTCACTCACTCACTCACTCACTCAGTCTCTCTCTCTCTTTTTCTCCCCTTCCTTTCGTTTTTTTGACGGCATCATAATACTCTGGGTATCTTCTTGATCATGCCCCATGTTTTTTTTCTTTTCTTCCTCCCTTCTTCCTCATCTTCTCGAAGACGAGTTTGAAATTGCCTGCGTCAGGACTTTGCTAATTAAAGTCATACTTTCAAAAATGCCATAATAACTGTTAATTAGCTTGATGCTATTTTCAGCATAATTTGCTAATTAGTGGAAAACCTGTACAGCGTTTCTCTCTAATTACAGTATGGCTCCGCACGGCGCATCTGTGCCTTGACTCCAAATGATACCATTACAAAGTCCCATATTACGCATTCTCTCAAAACAGTTAATTGCCTCCACAGATAGTGAGATACTTCAGTCAGCTGATTTTTATGGTAATAAATGGACAGGCACAGACACAAACCTCGCCCGTTCATATTTATGAAATAGGAAGAAGGAAAACAACCTCCTTATGAGATGCATGGCGTTAGCTTGGAATATAATCTGGCTGGCTTTGTGATGATTTTGTGTGCTCATGCGTTGAGTTGAGTTGAGACTTTTAATGAACTTTGATGTATTCTATGTTATAACCTTGTGAGCAAGTATGCCATAAGACTGTAATTAAGGCCAAAGATGTCGGTAACAACGACACCAGCATTATGAAAAAGGTTAAAAAGCAAAGCTCGGATGGGTTGAACTTTCCGAGGCGGTTTGCCATGTAAATACAAGAAGCAACATAATGTGTCCGTGCCACAGCTTATTACCGAGAATGTATCTACCTTGTCGCCCCCACCAGTTATTTTCATGTAGCCTAGCAATGGGAGAGAATTATGGACATGACCACAGGTTGACCCTAATACATGTGTATACTCGACACAAATTATGACTCATTAAGTGTGGCGAGGAGCGTGATTGGCATGAACCCTGACCTCGGGACGTCAGCTGTGCCCATCCTCCGCTGCTTTGCCCCTGCTTTTGACAGCCACCAGTCTGACAGGGCTAGCATCGGCGCCGGCTAATTAATGCACCACTTCAGAGACCCTTTCATTTATGGCTTCTGAAAGGCATTATTAAATTAATTAAACCACCAAGAGTTAGTCATTATGAAATCAGGAGGTTTACATGGATGACAGCGTTTATGAATTAAACATCCCCAAAGTTCCTCGCAGGAGATACCCCGAGCTGCGTGCGGGTACCTAGCACGACAGATGTTTGCAGCCCCCCTTCTACTCCCCCTTCCTCGAGCTAACCTGTATTGCAAGCGATTTAGGTCTCATTTGGGGGTTTGAAAACTGAAAGCAGGAGAGAAAGAGGTTCAGGATAGCTAATGAGCAGAGAAAGAGAGGGGAAAAGGAGGTCACTCGCTCTGTTCATCTGTAGACAGTACAGATGGTTGTGTTTTATACAATGCAACAATGGCGTGCATCAATTTGTTGATCGCTAATAGATAGCTACTCTCAGAAGATTTGCAGACCGGGATCAGTTGTGGGTTTTAGCTGAGGATTCATACATTTATAGCCTCAAAACATTTAGAAACACTGTGTGCTGTTTTTAACTCATCATGTGATGTGAAAAACTACAAATGGTTCACGAGATAAATCCCATAAACTTGGGCTTAGCTGGAGAGCAGAGGGCAAAGATGAGTAGCTCACTCAGGAGCCTTGACGATAGACTCCTTTTCATCTGTGGACTGAGATTCACAGATTATCTCAAGAGGCTCTCTATCTCTGTCCTCGTCTCTATTTCTCTTTTTCTGTTCCTCCGCCCTCCCCTCCTCTCTCGCCCCTCGATTCAGGAAGTTTGCCAGCTCCTGTCTTTGTTTACAATGCCAAGGGAAAATGTCAGAGCCGTTGAGAAAAATATCCTTAGAATCTTTTTTTTTTTTTTCATCTTCTTAATCTAACAGTTTACTGAACTTGATAAGTGTCCTATCAACATGCTAATCAAATTACTTCGGAACCAAAATTGACAGTTTTCATTAATTATACAAGATTATTCTAATTGCAATTCAAATTTATTCATTCCGAACAGAAGGTATTCAGTAATATTTTACAAAATTTGCATATTAAATGGAGGGAGTTGTGCATTATGCATGGTAATGTATGCAGAGTTTCTTATTTTTAACTTCACGGCCATATGTGGTGTCGTTGTAGGAGCAGGTGAAAAGTCTAAGTGTGTTTAATTTGCTTGACAAACATTCGGCTGGAGCTTGTCAAGGGGAGTATTGTGAATGCCAATCTTTATTCCCTCTTTATTGATTACCCCAAACTCTAAACATCTGGAGGTAAATGGCACTGAGAGAGATGAACTGAATCATGGGATTAGTACCTTCAATGACTGAATCACTATCAATTACTTCAATAGCATAATTCAAGTGCACCGCATAAAAGCTACAGTACCTTGGTTTGAGCCAGGATTAATATTGCAATTTAACGTAACAATGGAGGCATGGGAATGATATGGATGGCGTCCAAGTTTTTCACATTGATGTCATGAAGCTAATGCCGTTATCTAAATACGAATGTATTTAATTCCTAATTTAGGCTTTGTTTGTAAAATGAAGGGCTGAACGCATTAGGCACATGTTTTAAAAGGTAATGGATTCTGTGAGTAAAACAACCTTATTTATTCACTCAGACGCAAAACCCCCAATTTGCTCTTTGTTTTTATTTCCTAGAGCGGGCAGTGAAGTGCAAACAGCTTACTGGGAAGCTGTTTACTACTGTATATGACAAAGGGTGTGCGGGCGTGCATGTGTGCGTTGCTCGTGCGTATGTTCGTGTGTGTGTGTTTACGGGGAAAGGCGCTGCTCTTCCAGCTCCACAGGCAAGGTCTTGTGTTGTAATGTAAGCGTAATAATTATCAAACAGCATCAGGGGCTCTGGGTATGGGCTTGAACAGGGGGAGAGCATGTTTGATATGTAGAATCAGCCCATAGTGCATCCATAGAGGGTGACTAAATCGCACGGTTCATGGATCACATTAGTATTGCTCTGCATCCACACTCGCACTATAGGTGATTTCCATTTAGACACACATTTCCACATGAAGATAAATATGACTTGAATCGTAATTTCCCTGAAGTAAATATAATACAAATACAACATAATACAGTGTCAGGCCGGGCAGGCTAATAGATTACTAGCGTGTTTTCCATTTGTATGGTAAGTGGTGAACCAAGGTGGTGGTCTGGCGAGTAACAAATTGAATGTTTAATCCATCTCAGTGCAGATTGAGGGTATCAGAAAGATCGGTAGTCGTAGCAGTTCTCTTGTGACTGCTAGTATATTAGGTATTTTTAGTCTTCAGGGGTTTGAGGAATGTTGTTGGATTAACAAGAAGTGCAAAGTGGTAGATAAATGCAATTTCTTATCTTTCCCCGAAGTTGTCTGTTATTTTTCAAATAGGTGTTTGGATTTGACAGATAGTATTTCCAGCCACTCAGTGGTGTAATCTCTTTATGTCGGATTGCAGTAACAAGAACTCTTTCAGTGGGATATTAACACAGCATTTAATGGCTTTTAATTATATAAACCTACATTGCATTTAATCATATAGGCTATAACCTTATTATCAGCTTGACTGTCTCTCACCAGTTAGATTTATTCTGTTGGTGGCTTCTCTCTTACATACAGTATATATAAAGAGCGAGAGAGAGTGAGAGAGATCATTGGAGAAACCATGACAAATATGCAAAAGATATGCCTCCTTAATGTTACCAAACATTCTCTAAGCACATATTTAATTCTTTAACAAATGTTTGCCTTGGCATTTTGGAGAAGCAAGATTAGCGTCGGCCGCACAACAACTCGTATAAAGTGTGACAAATTGATATTTTTATATAGCTTAATCTGTTTACTATGATGTTTATGCGCGGAATTATTACAAACTAATTAAAGAAATCACTTTGATATAATTAGTCAGATTTCAGGAAGCTCATTAGTAGTAATTTGCATGAAAAATAAGCCCTGTAGTGGTGCTTAGACCCAGCTATTCGATCTGCGTCTTATCTGGTTACACATCAACCCCCCTTTGTTTGTTGTCTGAGGGGCTGTCTGAAGTGGCCCCACAATATTTTCTGTCATTGCCCTGAGAAGCCGGTGGGGTACCTTTCAACAGATTTCCTCCCCTAAAGCAAGTCAACCTGTATGTGGAAGCAGACTCACGCCTCTGTGTACATAAGGCAGGAGGAGTGAGCGGCAAAACGCTGTCTATTTATCTGTCAGGTCCCTGACAAAGAACTGAGCTGACAAGTCAGGGTTTCCCTCAGCAGAGCAGGGGGGCTTTGTTCACCGTACTTACATGCCCAGTCTATGCCCAGAGACTCATGTTATTTGCAAATCACACTCTTTGAAAACTCACAAACGGGGCGAGACATGCCACGCTACGGGTTTTGTCAGCTGCCTTCACAACAGCTAGCTATATCGCTAACAGTGTGCGGTGGTGGTAAAGGAAGCAGCTTTCTCTTAGCATTTGCCTCGCTGTCACTTTTTCCAACACATGCGATCTGTGTCTTCATGCTTGGGGTCTCTCCTCCCTCAGAGGGGTTGCCATCTTCCCTTTGGACTGACAATAAAAAACGCCCACACTCTCGCTGAAAAAAAAGAGAGGATGAAAAAGAAGAAGAAAAAAAAGACAAGCCTGGAATAACATCATTCTTTGCTGAAGTAATTCTTCCAGAAATGTTTATACATGTATTGTATTCACATAATAAGATATAAGTAATGATTTCAAATTTAAAGGTTATTTTAAATCCTTTTTTTTTTCTCTCTCAGGCTACCCCTGCCTTTGAAAGGGGGTGAGGGGGTTGGGTTCAAAATGCTGGTACAAAAACAGCAACTGTTTATTCTCTATACCCTTTTCCCACCATGGACGAAATCCTTCCCTAAACATCCGCACAGAGAAGCACTTGTGTGGCGCTGATGTCACAGACCTACCTGGCCTCCCTCTCACAAAAGCTAAGGTATCATTAGCTAGGCCCACACAATGGCCATTCAACCAAGCCACTGCGCTCCTCAGGCCCGGGGAACAATGTTATTTTTTGTCTCAGAATTATAAAGACAGAGTTTTTGCAGGAAACCTGACAGACAAAACCCTTTAGAGGTAAATGCTCCAGGCGGCTTTTGGGTTTAATCTTTTCCCATTAGCATTTTGGCCCCCCCCCATCCCTCCCTCCTTTTGCTCACACACAAAGACCATATTTACAGGGTCAAAAGTAAAGGCTCAGAGTCTCTGGAGACTGCTTTTTTGTGTAGATCTTCACTATATATTTACAATACTTTTTGCTTTTATATGCATTTTTATTATCTTGATGTATTTCATATGGCCTACTGAACAGTTTACTAAAATCTTAAATAAGTATATTTGTTTTTCTGCTAAATTGTCTCACGTCAGAATAACAAAACAGAACAACAAATCTAACAGGCTCCTTCACCCTTTTCCAAATGCTGTGAGCAATAACCCATGTGAGCGTATTATAAATGATTAACCCACAATGCTGGGCTTTATATAGAATAATAGTTATATTGTCAACAATACAACATCTATGCTAAGGGTTCATATGTGCTACCTTTGTGTGTCTGTGTGTTTGTGTTGGGGTATATGTGTGCTTATGTGTGTGTGCGCGTGCTCACATTCACTTATGCTTGTGTGTGTGTAAGTGTGTGTGTGTGTGTGTGTGTGTGTGTGTGTGTGTGTGTGTGACTCCATGTGTGTGATTCATTCCAGGGCAGTTTTAGTCCTTATAAAATATTCATTTTGGTTGTGCAGGGCCCTGTAATTGCCATCTCTCACCCTGAATTATTTATACCTCGCACAGACTGACAAAGCTTTGCCATACGGCCCCAGATGAATCAGAAAGCAGCCATCTCTGCTGCCAACAGCACTGGGCTTTCACACAAATATGGCAGCCACGTCTCTCTGCCTGGCCTCTCTTAATTTGACATTTTCTTTTCCCCCCTGCCTTTGTCCTAGGTGCACAGAAAGGTTACCTGTTAGCTTTAAGCACCGACCCGCTCTCTGTCTCTTCTGTCTCTATCCCCCCTGCCTACATGACAGTCCACAGTGGGTGTGTGTGTTTTTTTTTCTCTTCTTCTTCTTCCTCCTCTTCTTCTGACAACGCGTTAATGCAGCGGCGATGTCAGAGTGGCTGCCTCATGTTTTATGATGACTGACCAGTCCTGACAGCCACTTTGGATGTATGTATTATACATTAGTAATAATACGATGTAGAAATACACTCGCATGTGTTTGAGCATGCATGGACACACAGAAAAACCACTGACTCAACCACCCATACGTAACACACACAACCACACAACCCCGGACACACACACACACACACACACACACACACAGAGCTACACACACATGCAAATAAGCCCCCGCCGGCCCGTTGGATCCAGCATGGCTGTCTGTAAACGGTCAAAGCCCCCCCGCTGGCCTTGCCTGTACAGCTGCGTTCCTCTGCGTCTGGCCTGGGTCTGATCACTCCAAGGTGCCACATGGAGAGAGAACCGCTGTGCTGTATGGCTCTCATTGTGGAAGCGGCTCTGGGGTCTTCCAGGATTCACGTCCAGCACCCTAAATACTACTATTCACCCAGGCCAGTTACTCCCCAGCATATGCTTATCTTCCATCTCACTAGTGCAGGGAGGTGCTGACTGGTATTTCCTCAAGGCCCCCGAGCTCCAGTGCTTCTATACCTACTCTGCCGTCCAGCTGGGTCCAGCAGAGTAAATATTCCAGAGAAGTGCATTGTTGACATACGTGATTATTTTTTGTAATGTCAGCAACCTTCCCGGCCGACCTCGTTGAGGCTGTCATAGTCATTATCAGTAATCGTCATCGTATGTTTTCTATGGTGCTGGTGATGACTTGATAATATTCATGTATTCCAATTTGGATGTATATAAGGTTGGACGCTGTAGCAGCAACCAGTGTTTTTTTTTTTCTCCTATGCAATAGAGCCACGCAGGAGAAAACAGCGCAGAATTATTTATGCTTTGCGTCTCATCATATTGCGTTCAAAGTCCTGGTGGAGAAAAGGCAGTATTCAGAGTAAAACAAAGAACAGCGTGCAACAGTACACAGCCCTCAACAGCATCTTGATGTGAGGGGATGGGAGAGGCAGAGAGAGAAAGCTCGGGGCTAAACATGCAGTGTGTGTGCGGGGCTGGAGCTAAAAGCTGCATAAAGCACACAGCCTTAGTCCACCGTTAGCAAGTGATGGATAGTTAGCAGGAGCTCCGAGTCTTCGTCTAATCTGTAACAGTAAACCTGTGCCAAAGCCTGAAGGGAATCAGTGTGGGGCTTCGCTAGGAGTGGGTTTGACGTGAAACCATTTGTGAAGACGAGCCATTCTCTTAAGTAAGAAACTAACAGTGTCCGGAGAGAGAGAGAAAGCTAGCAAGCAAGCAAGCAAGCGAGTGAGACAGGAGGTGAGGAGAATGAGTGCTAGTGAGAGAGAGAGAGAGAGAGAGAGAGAGAGAGAGAGAGAAGGAGAGAGAGAAGGTGGAAGGTATACCATAATGAGTCCTGTAGCCATGGACTAAATGAAGAGGGATTGACAGAGTGAGGGATCCTCAAGTGAAATAATGTCAATGCCACTCTGCCCATTAGAGAACATGGGGGGATGGTGGAGGAGGAGGGTAAAGAGGGATGAATGGAGGGACACAGCTACATCTTAGGGTGCAGAGGAAGAACATGAATTATTTGTGACACTCCCGCAACACACACTCACACTCACACACCGCAAACAAAAAATATGAAATATGAAACAACAAAATGAACTGACAATAGCAGCTGAAATAAAGAAAGAAATACAAACATAAAAGAAAAGAAAAAGAAAAGGAAGGCCTTGGAAATACCCAATAAATTCTCGGAGACATGTAGTTGGGGAGATTTGATGTCGAACAATAATAATCACAGTGACATCTGCCGTGCTGCTCTCGGAGGAGATGGGGCCGAGCACGGAGAGTGGAAGGGGTTAATCTCCCAAACCCAATAAGGTTGTATAGTGAGGCACTTGTTCCCTGATAAAGAAGTGATAGGATCTGTGGGTCTGGTCCCTGGGCGCTTGTACAGGGGTAGAGCAAATATTGTTAATGTGCTGTGGTTTACTTCGGCTAAGGCGAGAAAAACAGCTCCGCTTGACGAGGGAAGACAGCGGTCGAGACCAGAATGTGACAGAAATGGCCATGCGGCTCCACTACTCGGCCTCCCAGGGACTTTAACTGCCGTATATATTTTCATGACCACTCGGTTGCATAAATAAGCGTTCGGGAAAAGATTAAGATCTATAAGTGTCTCTATTTCTCGTTTTACCTTCTTACCGCCTTGTCACAACAGGGATCTGAATGCAGTTCAGTGGAGTGCCTAATAACTGGAGCAGTAGGTATGGGGAAGGCAGCAGGCTTGACATTAAGACCCTGGCGTTTTGGAAATCCGATACGCTATTGACCCGTGTACTACTATCTCAGCGTAGAGATCTGGTGTCAGCAGATTGTAGTCTGGTGTTGGGAGCCTGTTTGGTACAGGGCTCCTGTAACAGGGGCCCATTGACTCTGGGAGGCAGCTGGGGCCTGATGGGCTAGAGCTCTGGGTGGTGATCGATACTCACCGCCCTGCAACGGATGACCTCACTGTCATGGCTGCCGGCTGTGGACACTGCATGCTAGTCATTAGTGCCGGGGCACCAATCAGGAGCTAAGAGTTGTCAATACCTGACTCTTACAGATACTGTGGCCATCTGTCATTGTATTGTGTAACGGGCTAAACAAATATGGGGGAAGCTCTTTTGTACAATAAGAACAAGATGTAGTATTGAAAATGGGAAAACACAAAAACATACTCTCATGTACAGTGATAAATAGTGGAAATAATTTCAAACGGCTCAGATTTAACATTACATTTTCCACAAGTCGTTAAAAATAAAACAATACCGAAAAGAAATGGCTGAAAAAAATAATTGAAATTGACAGGCCAGCTAACCTCCGTGGTCTTCTTAATAATACAACATTATCCTTATTTGCCCTCTTCGCTTAAATCAAAGGGATGGACATTTACGCATGAGTGACATCAACCCTGCAATTAAGTTGGCCATTTAAATGAGAGAAGGCCTTCCTCACCTCGCGTGTTTGTTTTTCCCCCCGCTCTCTTCTCTCTCTTTTTTTCTCTCTTCCTATTCCTCTCTCCGTTTGATGATTGGAGAGGGTGAGCTAGAATTAGGGCATTGGGTCTTCCTTTGAGTGTCAGCCTAAAATGATCAGAGTAAAGATAAGAGGGTCTAGCAGCCCTCAAATCAGTCAAAGTGCCAAAGTCGGCCTTTTTCTCCTCAATTACCGGGTCTGTGAAGCCAGGGAGTGGAAGGCGCCGAGCCTGCTGCATTACTAAAGAGACAATCTATTTCCCCTTTGACCAGAGGGAGAGAAATCATTATGGCATGATTAGTAGCTTCGGCAGTGGGCGAGCATGGGAGGTATACCATACAGGAGAATCCTATTAATTGCCGTATAGACCGAGGCATGAGCAGGATTGTTTTAACGTTGATTTGTGGACCTTGTATGACTAGCTGTCGGAAGATAAAAGCCAATGTCAGGTCTTAGTTATACTGGCAGACTTCGGGCACGCAGGCAGACTGAGAGAAGGTTGATGTCAAAATGAGCTTCCACGGCTAGGCCTGGAAGTCTTTTCTCTATATATGCCTGTCGATGTCTTCCTCTTTGTCTTTCTTCACACTTCATAGTTTTCCTTTACGCCTCCCACCATCCCTCCCTCTACTAAACCCCCCCCCCCCCTTCCCCTCGGATGGACTGCACCCCCCCCTTCCCACACTCTCTCCCCTCCAACTGATAGCTGCCTCGGCCGATTATTTCATCCAGTGCGGTCCACTGAGAGCCTCCTCTCCCGGCTTTGGAAGAGCTTTAATTAGCCATGTTAATATCCCCTTCATTGGCCTTAATATCACTCAACACCTTCCTCCATCTCGGCGGCCACCAGGGTCCCCCTGTCCTGTCAGAACAGCTGATTATTGAGAAGGATAGCTTTAATCAAACCTAATTGCAGTTCATTCTTTCTCACTATCCCCCTTTGCCCTCCATTGCCAACATCTAATGGCAGCGACGACTTGATATCCCATTAAAAAACAATTAAACAACCTCCTTTTGTCTCCATGCGTGCCAAAACACCAGCACAAACTTCTGTAGATATTTAAGAAGTAAAAGAGAGAGAGAGAGAGAGAGAGAGAGAGAGAGAGAGAAAGGGGCCTCGTCTTAATTGCTCTCCTTTTCACCAAGGACCAATTTGCGCTGTGCTCATGGAGAATCTTAACCAACTCAAATGTAATGGATGCTGTTGCACCGCCACTGCTGCGGACTATGAAAATTAAGCTTATCTTTTTAGCGGAGAAATTGTGCTTAATTGCCTTCATAACAGTAAACATAAAGAAGCGACTTTATGATAGCGTGGGCACTCAATTTCTTGCCTTTATTGTTTCTCAACTTTTGCTTTCGCTGTAGTGCGAACAGTGTGTACAAGCATTAAAGTATCCAAGAAAACAGACAAGACCAACTTAGAAAAATAATGTTTCTTTTATGAAGTCGACATATTGCCTAGGAAACGTATCCTACCTCTTGTTCCATCATAAATTGTCTACCAACAGGGCGATGCATGTGCATGCTCAGGCTCATGTACACATATGTGCGGCGAAGTGCGCACACGCACTCGCAAACACGCACACTGGCCTTACCCAATCTGTATGAGAGGCGACAGACAAATAAAAGTCGTATTTCAGGTCTGCTTTCCGCAGATGTCTGCTGCTCTACATTATGACTCTTTGGGGAAATAAAAACAGGGTCAGGGAATTAGAGTACATAATGGTCATTTTGATGATCAGCCAACAGATGCAACCCGAAAACACTGTGAACACAATCAAGCGAAATGCACTAATGACAAGTCGGGTTTTTTATGGCCTCACCCTGCACCGACAGGCAATCAGCATTCTGGCATGGGTTAAAACGTCTTTTATTGATGTCCAAGCCAAAGCTCCTTGGATGTGGAGTGAAAATATTTTCTCACCTCTCCTCTCCCTCCTGGGCCCTCAGCGAAAGCACACGGTATATAGGAGTCTATCGAAGAACGCTTCTAAATGACCAGTGCATGTGCTAATGTGACCAGGGTTAGAAGGGTCATTCCAGACTCTGATTTATGGGCTGGCTCGGCTCCCACTGGGCGAACGAGAAGTCTTAAGTGTTGTGAAAGCGTCCTCGCAGGCCACACAAGCCACTGTATTTAGCTGAATGAAGTGGCCATGCAATCTATGGTGCAATCTATGGTAATCCAATGAGCCACCGTGATTCTGTGAGCCAAGGTGGTGTTACAATAGAAAACCACAGTATTGCATACAGTAATGTTTGTGCAATGTGATGAAAAAACAAATATCTCAGCACAGTGTTGATAATGAATTGGAGAAAGTAAACGTGCAATCAGTCATGAATTGAGGGGAGAATTTGCAAAAAAATAACAAAACAAGTCAATGTCATTGTTTATTCTGCATGGTTGTGTAAGATTATACACAATAGGCTACATCTGAAACAGTTTTTCTTTTTGGCCCGGTTGTTAATCTCCCTCCTATTTTAACTGTTTTATGCCTGTTTGGCCACATCTGATATCCAGCTCCGGCTTTATCAATACAAGGGAGGCAGCTTATAGGAACTAACCAAGCCCAGATCTCACTCAGACGTGACATTTGTTCAGAGACGATTAGCCAGGTTGTAATTTGTGGCATAATTGCCTCACCCACCCACAAGTGCATGGGTGTGTGTATGCGTTACGCTTGTGTGTCTGCGTGTGCGCGGCATACGGTGGTCCCAGGAGTGTCCGCCTAATTGCCTGACAGGACTATAAGTTTTGTGGCGCGCTCTCACCTTGTTAGGTCCTTTATCCCTGATGCTCTTCAAACAAGACCTGGTCACAGGTGGGCCTCATTTGCTTCCCTATTGAACAGGAGAACTTTAATTGCACAGGGGGTGTCCTGGGATTAAAGAGGTGGGTGGAATATCAAGTGACTTCCTGTATGTTAGTGGCAGATGGGTGTTGGGAAAGACCCATGAACTCAGGTGAGGCAATGAGATGACAAAGAGGCTGACGCTCATGATTTTGAGGGGAAATGATAAATACTGTGACTTACTTTAGTAGTAGTGCAGTGTCACGTTTGATTCTGACTGACTGGGTGTGAATGGATCTGAGAGTGTGTTAATTCTCCTGTAAATATTTCACAACTTTGTCGTTTAGTTGTTAAGCTGAGAATGTATAATTAATAGTGTTTCCTTTTGTTTTGTGCTCTCTTTCAGATTCTTCCTAAAGTTCTTCCTCAAGTGCAATCAGAACTGTCTGAAGAATGCAGGGAACCCACGAGACATGCGCAGATTCCAGGTGACTGAAATCTTTTTCACACATATGCACACACACACACACGAAGCTGATCCAAATGCACTAGCTACACTACACTAAGTCACGTCGTCGACACACATTCACATACAAATGCTATTCTATTATTGGCACTGAAAGAGGCAAAAACCAGCGAAAGACAGAGTGAGGGATTTTGTATCCTGTGCGCTCTGGACAGAATATTTATTAGGGAATACCATCTGACACAAATAAGGATATAGGATTTAAGAGTGCCATGAATTGTGTTCCTGACAGCTTTCTGAGCCTCAGCGCAGAGGGGAGGACGATCCAACCACATGTAACAACAGTGTTAACTCAGGATCTGTCTGGCAGCGGAAACGCATACCTTCTTATACACACATATGCGCAAGCACGCACGAACACACACACACACACACGCACGCACACACACACACACACATATGGATGCATGCCCATAGACGCAAGGAGCGCATATATTTGCTTTCCCTACATCCCACTCCCATTCTTACCCACATATGCATACACTTAAACTCACACACATGCAGTCTCTCTGTACGGCCAATGAAAACCATCTTAAGCCATCTGAAAACCATCATTATTGCGGGCTGACAAAACGCTGCGATTTACACTAACTGACATGACAGTTGAACACTTTTACTGCTGCTTTAACCCTCTCGCTTCTAATGTGCCAGGGAGTTGAGCCTTCAGATTATTGACACCCCTGCTGATCCATTTATCCAACCATCCATCCATTCTGCCCCAGACATCCTCACCACAAGCAGCCCACACTGGGTCAAGGTGAGAGAGGGAGAGTTTAGTGTCATTTGTGCTATCAGGATAGCAGCGGCAGCCTTACAGGAGGGCGTCTGTCACTGACAGCACTGCTCTGTGATAGACACACACCAGCCAGCATCCTGCAGGTGGAAATGCCCCAGACATGAAACAGACAAGACAGGGTGTCCCCTCCTGATGTCACCATCATCAGACCTGCCCTGCCTCCTCAAATCTTCCCTCGGGGTGAATGCGGACTGATGCATGACAGCCACCAAGGGCTCTTCCCTCTCAATACCTATATGTCAAAAAAAAAAAAAAAAAAAAAAATATATATATATATATATATATATATATATATATATATATATATATATATATATATATATATATCCAAGGACTTAGTTGTAGCGTCATTTTTTTTTGGATGGAAAACTAAAATGTGTACCCTTAAGCCGTAAAACAACAAGATTTTATTCCTCGCTGATGATCATCCCCCTTGACTTCACTCCAACAGTTAGTATGCCATTTTTTTTCCCCCTAAATAGATTTCCCAGATGCTCCACCATAGGTGTTTCACTGGCCAAAGTTGTGTATTCTGCATGCCTTCCACTCCACTTATTACCCCCAAAAACCAGCTGGAGGCCAGAGAGGGCCCAATCCATCATCCTCAGCTTGGCCCAGCTCTGAACCTGCTCACAAGAATGGAGCTCTTTCACTTCCCCTTCTCTCCCTCTCTCTCTCTCTCTCTCTCTCTCTCCCCCCCCCCCCCCTTACACCCCCACCTTTCCCAAACCAACCTAAAAAAGTTCCCCCACTCCTCAAACCCCCAACCCCCCACCCCCCCGCCCCAAATTCCACTGCTACACCGAGGTCACTTACCGGCGAAAGCAAACCTGAGAGGGGCTCTCTGTTTCCGGCTCAGAAACACTTTGGCCATTCACATGCGGCTCACTGTTTGGAGATGTGGTAGCCAAAAAACAACAACAAAAATAAGCATTATGAAATATGGAGTGTGGCTTGGAACCCGATCCTAGTAAAATGTTTGTTGAGTGATGGGATGGAGCACGGTTCAGTTCCTAATGACTCCAGTAATATTTTAAAAGGGAGGCCTTCCCTCCTCAAATAGATGGACAAGCTGATCAATAATTCTGAGCTTGGGCTATGATGACAGTTGGTAGAGTGGGTAAACGGAAATGGTATTTTAGTGATTGAAAAGTCAATTAGCTGTACACAAATGCGAGACGCTAAAAAGCAAATACAAAATGGCTCAGAAGCGCCAGTAACCGTAATGCGATATGTCCAAAGAGGACAACCACTTCACGGCGTTTGACAAAAAGTAATCGATAGAGCACCCACCCAGGCATGTACCTGGAGACAGCAGGATTTCAACATACCCCTTGCACCACAGAACATCATTGCAAAACTACTGTATATTTCTCTCTTTCTTTTTTATCAAAGCAATGTTCTTAATTGCACGTTTCACTTTCAATCCTACTGCAGGTTGTCGTATCGACGACCGTCAATGTGGACGGCCATGTCCTGGCTGTCTCCGACAACATGTTCGTACACAACAACTCCAAGCACGGGCGAAGGGCCCGCAGACTCGACCCTTCAGAAGGTACGCCTCCTTATCTCGAGAATGGTAGGATCATTTTTACATTTTATAATTTGCTACGCTCCTTTTTTCCCCTCCTTCCCCATTTCACAAATCACACACCTAGTTGCTTCTAGTTCGTTCCAGCTTCTAGAGTCTTTAGTTCCTCCATCACTTTGATTGTTTTGCTTTTAAATGAGCTTTTCTGCCCCCCTCATACCTATTATAGGTGCCTTGACTGGAAGTAGTATGCATCCGGCAATCAGTGTATTTAGTATGCCAGTATAACTTACGATGATGATCATACTCAAGCAAAGTTATGATTTAAAAAAAAAGTTATACTACTTCCAGTCTCCTAATGCACCTACATTGGTCCTAAAAGCCTTTGTGAAACATGATCAAATTGCTTAAGAATTTGGCTGTGAGGTCAATTTCCTGTCATTGGGTTCTGCAGATTTAGCTGTGAGAGAGCTGAAACAGGGGGAGGAAGGAGAACAAGAGAAAGGACGGGGGGAGGGAAGGGAAGGGTGGGTTGATGGTGTGTGTGTGTGTGTGTGGGTTGGGGGGGGGGTGGCCTATGAGAAAAACAGAACTTACTGTTTTTCTTCCAACTGATTCCATATGATAGACTGATTGCCTGCTCAGCCAAAAGAGAAAAAGAAGGACCACCAAACCATGGGAAATCCAAAAAGTAAAAGGCACTAAACATAACCTTGTGACCTGCGTGGCCTCCACTCGCAGATGGGAGCACACACACAGCTGAAAGATTGTATGAAAGAAAGAAAAAAAAGGAGAAAACTGACTTGGGCCAATTGTGCAAATTGCTTATCTTCAGATTTCAAGAGCCAATTATGGCTGGGCAAACAGTTTATATACACCACTGACTAAAACAAGCTTCTCTACACATTAATGGGCATTAATGGTTCTATCACCAAAAGCAAATGTAATGTTTAATACAACAACCACTAATAAAAAAAGAGAGAAAAAAAAGAAAGACTAAGACAATTAATATATCTCGGTGCTCTCCAGTCCTGGTGGGGGGAAAAGCTAATCTATTTGTTTTTGTCTTTATTAATGACTCCTCTACTGGAGAACAAAATCAAATAATTAAAGTCCTGCCCGGAGCACCAAAGTCATTATGTTCGCTGACGTTCTGTTTGTGTGTTTCACGTTTATGACACGATAGGTGTGGATCGCCTAGCAACCAGTTTCTTAATGAGGGGAGCAATTAAAGAGGTTGAGCCCTCGCCTCCATGTTCCCCCGCTCCCTTGGGACCCTGTATGTTGTGTGTGCGTATGTATGCATTTGTCTTGTGTGTGTGTGTGTGTATGTGTGTGTGTGTGTGTGCCTGTGTTCTTTACAGGTTACCCCAACCCATCCTTTTTTCTTCTTCTCCCCGCCACACTCTTCAAAGCAGCAGAGTGACGCCCCGTAAAGCGAGAAAAGAAAGCTATTGTCAACCGCCCAGTTGAACATGTCTTTGTCTAATAACTTTAATACACCTTCCCTCTGCTTAACTGCGTGCGCTCTCACAAGTTGAGATCCAACCCACCCCCCCTCCCCCCCCCCCCCCCCGCCGCCCCCTCTCCCAGACACAGCACCATAACAAACTAATTTAACATGCATCAACGGCGATCGCTCGCTTTGTTGGAGTCACCTTTAACAAAACAGAGATGTGACACACATTAAGAAAAAAGGAGACCCAGGTCATAAAATGTAATTCCAGCCATGTCCTCCATATTGCTCTGACAACTAACAGGCAGGACTGACAGCGTGCTTTAAATTAGCAACACATTCTTCCCCGGGAGTTTGCCGGGCGAGAAGCCTCAGATATGTGGCTGGCTGGCTGGCTGAGTGTGTGTGGCTGAAACAGAGAGAGAGAGAGGCATCCTTCCTCTCAGCTCACACACACTGCACTTGCACCGACTGCCTTAGCATTGATCAAGAGGTGCTGCCCCCTATTGGCCCAGAGGCGGTATAGCCTGTGGTCGATGACAGACTGAATCTCGCCATGTGACATTTTTTGTTCACTTGTGTGTGTACTGTCACACAACAAGCATATTATGCATTCAGACACGAATGTTCTTTGTGGCTGCCTGTCACTCAAACATGTATAGACTCGGGCTCAAAGGTGCATAAACATGCTCACAAATAGCCCAGTCTTTCACACACAGCATCAACAGCATCCACCCCCCGCACACACACACATGGAGACACACGAACAACACAGCAAATACACACAGGATCTCTCTCTCTCTTTTTCTCACTCTATCTCTATCTGTCTCTCTCTCACACACATGCACACACACACACACGTTCCATAGCTCAGTTCCACCGTTATAGAGCCCCAGACAATATAGGAGACTCAGCACAGAGCCTGCAGCGCCTGCCTCATTTGCATGCCAAGTGGCTGTAATGCTGTTAGGGTTTATGCAATAAAGACAAGTGAATCCAGACTGCTGGGCCTAAGAGGAAGAAAGAGAGGGAGAGAAAGAAGGAAGGGTGGGGAAAATGAGTGGAGGAGAGGAGAAAGAGAAAAGAGAGAGAGTATGAGAGAGAGAGGTTAAGAGTGAGAGAGCGACAGAGGGAGAGAGAGAAAAGAGAGGGAGAGAGTCAAAGGGAACAGATGGCCCAGGGAGAGGTAAAAGGTATAATCCCATCAGCTGCACTATCAACCGACCATCTGGACATCCCACAGCACAATTACAACACATTTCAGCAGGCAGAACAAAGGACTGCTTTCGCGGGGCCACATCAGACCTGTTTGAGTGTCACAATACTAGAGCGGAGACCTCCTCCGCTCAGATCTCGGATCAGTTTTGACGTCCTCTACGCCGGGGAGGAAAAAGATTAGGACGGATCACAGATCAGCTGCTTGGGGTCATTTAACAGAAAGTTGAAATTGATTCAAGCACACAAACAAAATGGACAGGGTAACAACTCGACACAAAATCCCCCCAAAAAAACATTTTAATTAAAATGTAGGGAATTTTCTCTACTGTAGCCCAAAGTTTGCACAGACTTAGTGATGCAACACTCAGGCCCCGGCTCTGTTTTGCATCCTCATCCGTCCACTCCTCATGATGCCTATCATCTGCTGAGGGGGCATTGTGCGTGTCTGTCATCAGATCGCCTGCGCTGACTGTGTAATCCACTTCGCCACGGTCCCCATTCAGCACATGCTCCCCTCTCTGTCTGTGCATTGAGACATATGCAAATTTTGGAGGCAGAAGGATCGACGGCTTAGGGCCTCAGTCGCTGCCTCTCCATGGGTCCTTCTGTGTGTGGGAGGGGGCACAGGGATTTCTGAGGTGGTGCGTCTGTGTGTGGGTGTGGGTGTGTGTGTGTGCAGTTGTGTGTATGCATGTCGACGTTGGTTTCAGGCTGCAGCTGCCCCCCAACAGTCCCCGTCACCATCAGGCCCTCTCCTTGCCTCCTCCTCCTCGTTCCTCCAGCCCCCCTCCTCTCTCTCTCATCCCCAAAGTCAATTTGTTTACAGTAATTTTGAAGGGTGAATTATTTGCTGTAATCGTCCGCACTGATGAAGGTCAGGCCCTTAGAGGGGGCCCGGCATGCCCATAGAGGGTTGGTCCTCTTTCAGACGCTCCGCTTCGCAATTAAGGAAAGCAAATGTCACTCCTCCAGGCCTCACAAATGAAAATCTGTATGAGGTGATTAGCATGAAGTCAACAGCGCCTGTTAAAGTCAGATTCCCTGTAGTACCGATGGTGTGTGTGTGCACTTTATGGGCAGGAAGAGAGAGCAAACATGACCTGAACAGACCCAACAGCAAGGCAAACAAAGGGAGATGTCTTGTCTGAGGTGATCCATACAACAATGGCCGACTGTGATTTACTTACTGGATGGAAGGGATGATAGAGGTTCAGAACGGAGCTTGTAAAGAAACGAAAAAAAGGAACTTGCTGAAATAGTTGCTCACATTTCGAGGGAGAATGGGGAAAAACATGCACAATTCATAGTGTATTAAAAGATATTGATGGAAATAGATTAAATTTGATATTGCTATTTTATGGCTAGCTGTCATGCTATTTCTGTTGTAAACACGGTGTTGTGCTGAACACCATATTAAGGTAATGCATCAAATGACAGTGAGTGTGAGGCACCAGATCACTCAAATTAGATTATAATAACAACCCCGACTGTTGATGAATGGCAGAGCTATGTAGCAGAAGTCATGCCAGATGAAAAGCATTGTAATAAACAATATGAAATGGATTGAATCGATCACAAAAAGCAAGAAAAAAAAACTCCATCTGAATAATTCATGAGTGCATTTCACGTTATGAAACCTGAAACTACACTCAGTGTGCCTGCACTGTACTATGCAGAACAAAGGTAATGAAATAACATGAACCAGCAAAGCTTTAGCTTGTCATTTCCACTTTAACAGCCCGTATCCTTGACTCATTTAAGATGTGTTCAACTTTGAAATTTTACTGTACATGCGAGCGCATGCTTAATCAATTCTGATAGCTACATTTGCCCTGACACATAATTTGCTCCATCAAATCATTTTCCTGGCGAGCCCGGCGTTTAGCCTTTGTGAAGTGGACCATTTGAAGGGTCTGCTTAACTACACCACTCCAGCGCGCTGATAAATGATTTTGATTCTCATGCCTTAAAGGACAAATCCATCATTTTTTTTTCCAAGGGGGCAATTTCCATGATATGTCTTTGTGATAAAGACATGAAGGGGCTGAACGTAGTGGTGATGCCATAGCAGTGTGTCTTAGTGGAAAGAGACATGGGCCCGAGTGTTGAAGCTTAGATGCTGAATATGCTTTTCTCTTTGTCTTGGATAAGCAGCCACCCCGTGCATCAAGGCTATCAGCCCAAGTGAGGGATGGACCACTGGAGGAGCCACTGTCATCATCATAGGGGACAACTTCTTTGATGGCCTACAAGTCGTGTTCGGCACCATGCTCGTATGGAGTGAGGTACGATCTCTATTATTGTCCTGACTGAAAATTCAGTTTGAATATAGAAATTTGCGGTAGTTTTATTTTCAAAAATCTATCCTATCACAAAAAAAATAAAACTTCCTAGCCAGTAGTGTCACCAGTACAGACTCTCAGACTGTAGCTTGTTATTACAGGGATCTCATCATTTCGTTTCTTTTCCTCCTCTGTAATCTAGCTGATAACTCCCCACGCCATCCGCGTACAGACTCCGCCTCGGCACATCCCCGGTGTTGTGGAAGTCACGCTGTCCTACAAGTCCAAGCAGTTCTGCAAAGGTGCCCCTGGGAGATTTGTCTATACTGGTGAGTCAAAAAAACCTTCTCCTCTTTCCTCCCTCTCTTTCTACACCCCCCCCCCCCTTCTCCACTCTCCGTCTGGATGGAGCTCTCAGCTCCAAGTCCAGGGGGCTAATAATGAACTAACCAGGGCCCTGCCTGCTGAATGTTAAAACTTGTGTGATCTGTACTGCTAGCTAAAAAGGTGTTTCTTGGAGGGGGCACCTACGAGTGTGTGCAACTCGATCCCCCCGCTGACCCGCCATCATACAAGGGCGCTGCCAAGCCCTGTTAAACTCAAGCTGTCAGGAGAACTCACTCTGCCAATTCTCTTTATCTGCCCTGTTGTGAGACAGATAATGCTCCCTGCTAATTTGCTGATTTTGTGCGGGCAAAATGTGGTTTCATTTTTTTATGAATCAGATTAGAAAGGCACTATCCAGGTTAAGTGCATCATGAGTGTGTGTGTGTGTGTGTGTGTGTGTGTGTGTGTGTGTGTGTGTGTGTGTGTGTGTGTGTGTGTGTGTGCGTGCATGTGTGAAGTTCTCCTCATGTTTGTTCAGTATGAATTCACGGCAGAGAAAGTAGTGTGCACCGACAGAGACAGGAGAGGTGTGTATGTGAGAGAAAGAGGGTGAGAGAGGGTGTGTGTGTGTCACAATATAAGTAAGGGATCTGATTATCTTGGCTAACAGAAGGAAGTGGTGGTCTTATCTGTCATCATTGGTGAGGAGACAGAGGTTGTGGGGGTCAGCGCCTGTCTGACCTGGAAGCCTCTGTCTGTTCTAACTCTGATGGGCAGAATGAAACTGGGGGCCCTGCGTCAAAGCACTCTCACTTCCCTCCCCATGAACTCCAGCCCCCCCACCCCCCCATCCCCAGGCCTCCGGCACAGCACAGCCCTGGCCTTGAGCACGGCAGAATTGCAAAGTACTCACCCACCTCTCTCTCGCTCCGAAACCCCCCATCCAGACCCCTCCATCCTGGGGCAGCTGTTTCTCATCAAGTCCCCCCCCCCCTCTCGCTCTCATACCCCAAACCACCACTACTGCCTCCCCCCCAGTTACCTCCCCCTTCTCCTCCAACCGTGCAGTCTGGCCCGGCTCTCCTGCATTTAACCTCCCAAGCAGGAGCGGAGCAGAGGCCAACAAGGCACCGGGATAATGAAACAGGAGTGTAGTGTGGCTGTGCGTAAGTGTATGTGTGTGTGTGTCTGTTTATGTGAGAGCGAGGGCCAGTTGGGAGAAAATGTGTGTGTGTGTGTGTGTATGTGTGTGTGCGCACAAGTGTGTTACTGCACAGCCCCGAGAAGGTGTATAAGTTAAGACATTAATGGCTTCTATAGCACCCTGGTGAAAGTGCCAGGTCCCTTAAGAACAGACCCCATTAGTCACAGAGGCTAAGCGGATTGGGATGATTACCATCAGGTTTTACTGGGGAAACGTGTCCCCTTCTCTCTATCTTTGTTGATTTCCTCCTGCCCCCCCCCCCAACCCATTCTTCCTCTCTGTCTTCCCTTGGTTCCTACTCACTTCCAGTTAGTATAAAGATACAATTACCCCTGGAGGCAACGGTGGTACAATTGATTAGTGCGCTGAATTAAAAGAGAAAGTCACCAATAGACAGGTCCGGGCTCCTCTTCCGCAGCACTGCTATTCCCTGTGTGGTTCACCCCCTGATTGTACAAGGGCTTGATGCTTGAGAGAATGAAACCGTTAAGGAGAGAGCAGAATGCATAACACCCAGAATGAGCTATCACTGAACTCCATATGTGTACAGCAATTGCCAGGTGAAGGGGTGTTAGCTACTCCTCTCAGACATTAAAAAAAGTGAATGGGTCTGATGCATTGAGCGTGCCAGAGTGGATCATGTATTTAAAGAGGGAAACAGCTCATTTCGAACCGCAGCTTTTCTATCCGTTTTACAGCACTTGAAAAAAAAATGGCAATACGTGAGCAAATGGGTTTGGAATGACCTGGAGTTACAATTGCAAATGACATGTGCTTAAAAGGACACGTAGTGAGACGGTGTTGTCGAAATGGCTCTGAATGTTCTGGTGTAACATTGGAGAGCAACATGTGCATATCAAAGGTCTAGTTATCAAAGCATGTGGCTTCAAGCGTGGCTTGAGAGGAGTGCCTTTTTGGACTTTTTTTTTTTTTTTTTTTTTTTTTACATGTTGACTCTTATTGCACCACTACCCTAATTGTGGAGATTTAACTCGCTCAATTTAAGAAATTATCACAAATTACCTAGAGTCAACACAGAGGAGACTGCAGCCAATTCAAAACAGCAGAGGGACACGTCCTCACTCGGGTTAGTGCCCTGGAACGGCTCCAAAACTCACAATCCATTCTCAGAAAGGGAGCACCCTGTAGTGTATGTCAAGTAATCCTGTTGGCATTGACTGTTGAATGTTTAAAACACTAATGAGACAAACAGACATACTGTATAAAACTTTAGTAGGCTGTAGTTTACATTGTAGAAGGAGTGACATGTTGGCTTTGTTTGCTATTTTACAGTCTATACCTTTTACCTTCTAACACAATGTTGTCCCTTGGAGCTTGCTTGCTTGTCCTCTGCCTAATCCATGTATTGGTTATCCATTGGTCCAACTGTCAGCAAGGTTGCAGAAAATCAAAAGGAGAAAGTCCTGGCTGTACCTGAGGTCAATACTTTATTATACTTTCCACTTTATTAAGCACTGTGAACAGAACATGCTGGTTTGATCAGATATTTCTCAAACTAAAAGTCTGCATTTTCAGCCTCATTTGCAGCACCTTAACCTTTTTACTGCGTAGTTACCGCACTGTATAAAAAGAGTAAATCATAAATAAAAACTTTGACTGTACAATTTATCCAATTTAAGCTCCTAATTGCATCAGAGCGTTTGGTTTTCTATCTTGGCCAAGTTTCCACGAGAGCTGCCCTCCAGGGGCACCGATGCAGGGCCCTTGGTAATACGGTTCTGCAAGCAGTCCTAACACACACAGCCACTATTTATCCTAATCAGTGACATCCACATAACCAGGATTGCTTAAAATGAACCCCTTCCGCGCCCCAGAAAACGCACATTTACCGGGACCCCATTTGTCATGGGTAAATTGAGGGTCAGTAAACTTCGCCTGTATCCTCCAGTGGGGATCCAGGACATGCATCATAACGTTAGGAGAGAATGATTGGCGAAGGCGAGCTGTCACACATTTGTCAGGGGGAAGGGAACATTATTTGCTAATTTCCCAAGCTGGGCACTGACAGGGTGCTTCGTCTTCAGACCTTTGGTGACCAGCATGGCTTCCCAGCTATTAGTACAAGTCAAGTGTTTTTTCTTCTTTTTTTTCTTTTTTTCTTTTCCCCCCTCCCCTCACTGTAAAGCAGGCGTAATAAGAGCCATTCGTTCGACCTCACATGCTCGCAGCACACTGGGTGAAGGATTTTGGCTGGAGCAGATGCCCCATACAGAGAGCTGCTCTTGCCAGGCCTGAGCAGAGGGCCAGACAGCCTTGAGGGCTGATGGATGACAAACTTTCCTCGTCAAGGTGACGCTATTGACTCCACTGCACCAAAAATCTGACAAAATGGGTATGAGGCAGTCATTCATCAACATAAGGACAAAGGGGTCATGTGTGCTTCACTCAATACTGGTGAAGATCAAGAAATGTCAGCCCTGTAAGGGATGGGAAAAGAAGATGTTGTGCAGAAGTAAGGTCTCTTTGTTAGTTAAGCTTCAACTACAACTTCCTACTATAATAAATATTTATTTTGTTTTAAGTATGTAAGTAAACCCGTGCAGCATATGAGAGATATAAATAGTGATATTCAGTTCTGAATTCCAAAATTAAACTCACTTCCTGTTGCACTCCTAGAAAGAGGAACAACATGTTAAGTAATCTTGGAGTGTCCTCTCCCCAAAAAACAAATAAACAAACTTTAGACGTCTTTACCGGAGCACATCAGATAGGGCCCTGTGCTGTTCAGCTGGTGAATTGGGCCTATCCTTACGTCTCCCGCTCCGCCCTGCCGTCACTTTGAAGTCCCAGACTCACAAGCTGATCAGATGGAGGGCTTCCTATTCATTTCCTGTCCTGCAGGGTTGGGTTTGGTACTCCGTTGGTGACTAGTCAGTGACGGGGTGTGGCCTGCACTAAAGATATGCTATAATCAAAGGCATTCAAGGAGGTATGTAAACAGATCAGCTTTAGACGAGGCAAACACACCAAATAGTTCATGTAAGCGTTGTATATTTAAAAATGCCTAAATCTCCTACTCACAGGATTTCCGAATTACTCTCTTACACTCAACTGCAACGTGAGCTGCTGGAAATAAAAGGATGAAATAGGCATTTTATATAAATGTCATCGCCACAGTCATGCCGGTTGTAACCAGTTGGCACAACAGGTTTAGCATGTGTCAAAGCATGTTATCCACTAGCCATGTCGCCCATACCATGCCTGTCTCATTACAACACTGGTATTTAGCGCCGGCTCTGCAGGAGTGCAGCAGACTCTCGTTGCCAAGTTAGACGGGCCCGGTTTGAAGGCCCTGTGAGCCTGTGCGGAGCGCGACAAGGTTCCACGGAGGGAAGGTCCTTGTGTCCAATTAGAGGGCTGACGTGACACGCTCTCGCACTCCCCCACTGTCAAGGCAGCTTGTCAGGTAGGGGCTTTGAGAAGCACACTGTGGCATTATTCCACAGCGTGTTATCAGCAAGTGACCTGTGAAATCCAGCTCCGGGAAATTGATTGAAATAAGTACTTGCAGTTGAGCATGCATTCTCCCCCCATTACATCCCTCTGTGAAATGTATTGTGGGTTATCCTTTTCTGAGAGCAAAATTGGAAAGTATGGGGTGTGTGTGTGTGTGTGTTTTTTCCTCTCTCCCGGTAAGGATGGTATTCATTGATTTCATTTTAATTGGACCCAATTTTTGTCCCACAGTATCGTTAGAGGTCTGTTTTGTAATGGCTCTTTAAAATAGATTGTCCTGCTCTAAGTCACAGCATCAGTCCTCTGCCACAGGAATGATAGACAGAGCGAGGAGGAGGAGAGGAGAGGAGGCTCCTGATAGACAAGGATCTTTCCCCTCCTCCTCTTCTTGCCCCATTTTCAGTATGATCCACACCCAACGGGCTTTAAAAGAACTCCACCACCGTCCCCCACCCTCCCCCCTTCCCCTCCCGCATTTTGATTGAAATTCATCGGCGAGTTTATTGAGAAATGAATGAGGGAGGCAGCGCGGTATTGACTTTGAGAGGAAAACACAACTCATCTTGAATGAGGGGGAAAACGCGGCCGTAATTTAGCCGTCATCGATCTGTACCCCGTCCATGTATTGATCTTCATTTTACAATATTAATTTGTGCCTGCAATCAGCTGTGAAGGGAGCCCATTTGATTTCTGTTGGCCGGTAATGTGTTGAAAGTCTGCCGCCGTCCTCAGAGAAGTGGCACACATACTTTAGATGTCATCTAAGAGGATTGAACAGGTGTCTCTGGCCCTTTCTAATAATGCGGCCCGATATGAAGGAGAGTGTGAAATTATGGATGTGCAATCTGTAACACTGCTCCCTTTTAACCGTGTTAATTACATTTTATCTGTTGCAGGAGCAATATCTGCTGGAGCCTGTAACTGTCTAGGTTTTTTTTTTTTCATCTGTATCGGCTCAAAGTTCATGAAATTTCAATGAACATTGATCTGTCTCCATTGATTTATCCTAACTGCAGATCTTTGAAATTTTAATTTCCTGTTCATCTTGAGACTGCTGGAGATGGAATCACTCAGTGATAACTGGCTACAGTGGATGGAGATGATATGGTCAGTGTTAAAACAGATGAGGTTTGCTTTGCGTGGGTTTGCTGTGAAAATTCCAATTTGGCTTGGTTTGAGTTTTTTTCTGTGTTTTTTTTTTTTTTTTTTGAAGATGGCCTCTACATCTGCATGTGTTTTCTATTCTCAACCCTGGAACAAAGTCATACTGTGGAGAAGCAGCATGGTTTCTGAATATCTTCCGCTCCTTGTATGCAAACAGTATTCAGGTTTAACTCCTTATCGTAACACTGAGAAGACTCTTTCTACATCTCCAGTAGAGTCTGCCACACACACACATCAGCCAGATGAGGTCATTACGTGTGTTTTGACGCCGTTCTGAACCGCGTCCATCTAACAGGCTGCAGGTGCCTAGAAGGCTTCAGCTCCACTGTTCCTGACAAGTCACAAACGCAATAACACTTGAATGAACTTGTGCCTGTGCTGTTTATCGGTCTCCCCCTTTCCAACTCCCACTCCACCTCTAATTTGTGTTAGGGGAAAGAAAAAAATAACTGCTCAATGGTGTAGGAGGAGTGGAGATAAGCTCGAAGCAGTTAAGTATAATTAGCGAAAGTAATAGCTGGCAAATGGCAACAAGGCTAGGTTTTTATCTCCTGGAAAGATAGAGTTATCGTAATAAGCTGTAATGGCTGGCAGGAATGCTAGTACTCTGTGCAGGCTTCCATTCAGCCCCGTAGACTTAACAAGGAACAATTTCCCTTAAATTTACTGCTTTGCTCAAACATTTCCCCATGTTTATACCCCGATACTGTAAGTCAATACACATGTTCAATCCACTTCCATATAGACCGAGGGCACACTGGTTGGTGTATTGGCATGTAAGCACTTCTGGCTGCCAACGTCGGCCATGTTACACTGTTCCTGTAGAGCGGTTACTCGTGTCCTATGTCTAGGGAACATGGAGAAGGAGCAGCGGACCACACTCAAGACGCCATGTACCTCCACTCTACATTTGAACTAAAGTGGCTAGCTGAGGTGGGCTAAGGGAGAAAAATGTGTTTGGAGCATGAAAAGGGCGGGCAGATTAAGGCGTCAGATCAAAATAAGATTGGGGAAGTGCACATTCCAGGCCCCAGGAATTCCAGTGAAGCCCTGCCACCAACGCTTGTGCGCGTGCACGATATTCAAAATTGGAAATGACACGGTCACAGCTGCACACCGAGTCATGCATTCCATTTCTTCATACTCTGAAACATGATCATTCACTAGCTCTCTCTATCTCTCTCTCTCTCTCACTCTCTCTCTCTCTCTCTCTCTCTCTGAGTGTGAACATATTACTGAAAAATTCATTTAAAAGAAGTATTCCGAACCTCCATGTGAAGGAGTGATTCTCCCGCCTTGCCAAAACAATCTGTTACCGTGTCCCTGTTACTCAAATATGGCAATAATTCTTACGGTTTTCAGTTGTAGATTTGATATTTCCCATTACTTTGTTGTTCCATTGCTTTTGTTCAATTCTATTCATCTCTGAAATGAATCCATGGCAACAAATCTATGAACAATTTTATTTGTGTATATTTGCCACAAGCATGGGCAAACATAGAAGCGTTGTAATTGGACAAAACCTGTCTAAATATGAGCAAATGACATTTCTATTAGTCCATAATCCCCCCTCCCCTCCCCTCCCCTCCCCTCCCTCATGTGCTCTTCATCTCTCCTGCAAAGTATTCAAATGCAAGCCCTGCCTTACCTCTCCCCGTGTCTCTTTTTCTCTAATTATCCATGAGGTCAGTAAGCAAAATGGGGAAGAAGCCAGGAGATCAATACAAATTATCCCTGAGCAAACCAGTGCTGACAGTTTGAATTGCAGCATATGTTTACCCAAAATCAGGCAATTTATCTTAATATCAGGCGAGTAATGCAGCAGGGGTGAGAGGTCACACAATCTCTCCACCTCATAATTACCCGCCTCTAAAACAGGAAAGTGGTATTGATTGGCCGCGAGCCGGGAAGCGGGCGTGACTGGAACGTGCCAGCGCCCTCCCCCCACCCCCCCTTACATCCACCTTCAGTGCTCCCTCCTCCCCTCGGCTAGACTCCCCACCCAGCGCAGGATTTATGGGATGTGTGTGGAGGGTTTCATGTTTCCTTAGAGCGACTGAGAATCCTTACAGGGGGGGGGGGCTTCCACACCCTTAAACCCCCCCCCTCCCCCC
The DNA here is from genome assembly GCA_949357725.1 of Hyperoplus immaculatus. Taxonomy (NCBI): domain Eukaryota; kingdom Metazoa; phylum Chordata; class Actinopteri; order Uranoscopiformes; family Ammodytidae; genus Hyperoplus; species Hyperoplus immaculatus. The sequence goes on along the minus strand of OX442358.1, from coordinate 24,670,172 downwards.
TCCCCTTTCACCATATTATGTTGGAAGGATGAGGTATAGGGCCAAACTCATTTTGGCATGCATGGGGGAGTTATCGTCGCCTAGCTAGATTTGCCCGTTATATCTTCAGAAGAGACTAAAGTTTTTACGACAGAGTGTGAAGTTTGAACATAATAATGTGTCAAGGATTTAAAAAAAGACACAGGGTTAAGAGGTGGGAGAATAAAGGGGATGGGGTGTAGGGAGGGAGGGGGGGCATGGCTGTTGTCACTGTGTGTGGCGCAACAGAAAAAGTAAGAGGAGCCCGATGACTCTTGTTAAAGTTCCAGCAGATGAAAGAAAATCTTTGCGCGGCGGGGGAAGAAAGAAAAAAGAAGTGGCGATGAATACACACATAACACATTTATTGTCCAGATTGAATATAAGTGCTCAGTATATATCATCAGCGGCTCTTACCGGATTATTGACATTGTCTGTGTCTGTGTGCATCAGTGGTACATGCTACGACTACAAAACTGTCAACTCATCAACTGACAGCACCGTTTAGCGCTAATGCAAGTCTCCATCAGCTGTCAAAAGCATTTGCATGAAATCAATAGCAGATGGCGGTCTGTGTCACCAATTTCATTACGCCGGGGTTGTTACAAAGATCATCTCCATGATAGATGAGATGGCGACATGTCGACATGTGGGGATCATGCCTCGCCGCTCGGACTGCAACTGTGGCACACTGGGCCATGTGTTCACTCTAGACAAGTTCAAATGTGAGTTCTCTTCCGTTTGACACATTTCAAAATCCCTGCATATGTGGGCATTTGATATGAATTGTAAAAAAAGAAGCCATGATAGGAGTTAAGTTAAAACTGTTCTTTAAGGGGTACAGGATACTACCCTACCCTCCAAATCACATTCATCATACCTTGTATAGGTCCGCATTTACAATGGGGCGTCATTATCATGGATAGGAAAGGCACATCAAACAGAGCACCTCTCTCCCAACTTAGGTCTCGTCCTGTACTGTACGTCTCTCTCTCTCCGGCTGCGTTCCCAGCATGCCTGGCGGCTTGTGTAGGCCCCAGCTGAGGCAGAGGACAGGAGAGCGTGATGTATCACCCTGAGAGAGCCCACTGACAGCCTCTGATGATGGATGGCCTGATTATGGAGTGCTTTTTACACATACACAATTTACATCACACTGAGCAGCGGGGTCTGGCAGGGGCTGCCGTGCACATACACTCTCTCTCTCGGCCCGGCCACGTGTACACACACTCATACACAAACACACACGCGCACATTATGCATTGCGGTGTGTGTATACATGGACTCATGAACATGCCGGGCTGCCAGAATGCATAGATAAGAAAGGGGGTGGAAATAACAAAAGAAAGGGGGCAAATTCCCAGCTACTGCCTTGTCATGTACGATCAATACAACAGATCAATCCTTTATTAAGGAGAAGATGGCGATGGCTTTCCCCACACATTCCGACGCAGGCCTTTTGTCGTTCCGGGGACGCGTGATGACATGTCAAATAAGATTTCCTAGCAGTGTGTGTGTGTGTGTGTGTGTGTATGTGTGTGTGTGTGTGTGTGTGTGTATGTGTGTGTGTGTGTGTATGTGTGTGTGTGTGTGTGTGTGTGTGTGTGTGTGTGTGTGTGTGTGTGTGTGTGTGTGGGGTTTATTCAGGTGTGCCAGACCAGTGGGACTGCATACCTCCAGTATTTGCGAGCTAGACCCTTGCTATCGATTAGCACCCTGCATTGTCCACGCTTGAACACATAATTGCTCCAGTTGATCACGGCCGAGCTGGCAATTACCGAATTCAGGTTTTGGCAGAAGTGGTGCATGTGTTAGTACATGACTACTATATGTATGTGCCAGTAGGTACAGTGTGTGTGTGGCCCTAGTAGGCTGTGTGTGAGCTTGCTTGAATGTGTATTTAAATGAGAGGGGGGAACAAAAGAAAGAGTGCGAAACATAAATGTTGGGTTTCCTGCCGTGACTCCCTGGCTTGTGCTTCAGTGGCCCTGCCTCCCTGCGTGTGTGTGTGTGTTGCGTTCGCTTGCTTTCACATTCTCTGGTTGTTCGGCAGGTTCAGCGAGCTGTGCGGTGTTAATGCTGAAATTACATGCTGAGTAATGAGTGATGGGCCAAATTACAGGCTGAACAATGAATAGAGGCAGGCAGCTCTTATTAGTCTCCATAGAAAGCCATTGATTTATGAAGCGCCTTGCTCGGCGGAGTTACTCTCCTGAAAATGATATCTACATTGAGAAGTGATGTTCTCTATTAAGTTGTTCCTTCCCCCCTTTTACACACCGCTCTCCTCCTTTTCCTCCCCTCCTTCTCTCCTCCCTCCCTCCCTGGCCGTGTCCTGCCTATGAGTGTACACATGATTGTTTAGAATCAGGCGGAGCTGTAAGGAAGCCTTCAATTACCCATTAGGACTGTCAGACATAAAACGGCTCTGCTTTCACCAAAGTCTGGGTTATGATTCATTTACTTTGTGCCTCTGATTCATTGCCCAATATGCCTCGTGCCCCAGATTACTATTTGAGGGGTGGGGAGAGATTAATGGCTCCATGGGATCCAACGCCGTATTTCACGGGCCCAGTGTTGCAGTACAGTTGGTGCAAGAAGGGGCGAAATGACAGCAACTTACACTAGATCAATGTGTGGGACAGCCTTTCACAGATTATTAAAGCTCTGTTAGATTAAAAGGGCCCCCGCTATGTAGTTTTGCTGTAGTCAATATTCTCAAGTCAAGATAAAAAGGGGGAGGGTCCTCCTCTCTCTCTCTGAAGGATTCTCAGCCTGATGTAGGTCATCACGGGATGTTAATGGAATAACACTTGGTGACACAAGTGTCAGAGGAACCCCGTGTCATTTTCCACCGAACGCTCACAAGTCCCCCCCCCCCATGATGCTTCAGAAAACATTGTCCCACCCCAGAGGTTTTCTTTGAAATTAGGCATTCTGAAATTACTTTTTGTAGCTTAAATTCCAACAGATTTCTCAATTAGTTTCTTTTAGTCTCTGGCAAAAAAAAAATTAGCCCTGAAATGTGTTTAAATTTTCATCTTTTTTCTTTCAGCCCTCAATGAGCCGACCATCGACTACGGATTCCAGAGGCTGCAGAAGGTCATCCCCAGACACCCCGGTGATCCTGAGAGGTTACCAAAGGTCAGTCCAGTGTCTTTTCTGCAGAGTAGGAACAACACAGAGCCAGCCAATAGACTGAGCCGTCTGGGCTTTTTAAAACGCCCGTTATACTGTGAATGTGACAAATAAACAAAACAACATTAGCATCGAGGCGGAGGCACTGTGAACCCCAAACCGTGACAGATTTGCTTCACATATGTGGCTTAACCATCTAACCAGCGTGGTAATGGTATTGGTTTTGTGTGCGGAGAGAGAGGCGTAAAAACTCTCTGTGTGGTAAAATAGCTCAATCAGGCGTTTTCCTCTCCAGTAGTCTGTGGAGATGGTAATCTGGTCAGAAACGACGTCTGCGCCCTCATTACCCCACTCATGTTTTCCTTTCATTTTCTGCGGCTCGATTTGGTTTAATCTTTTGTTTACAGAACCCTGTGCCGTAAACCCCCTAGTCTTACTGCAGCTAATAGACAAAGACTGCATGTTATTATGCCTTGGCTTTCCTTATTGTTTTCTTTTGAACCTGGGCAAAGGAGTTGAAAGACACATCAGCGTTTGACGCACTGGTATGGCACATGAATAGGCCGCCATATTGAAAAGACCTGCGCGCGAAAAAACTAAGGAGCACACTTCTTTTTTCCCCCGCAGGAACTCTTTGATTCTTTTGCTCTTTTCATCCCCTTTGATTATTTTACTCTTTTCCATTTCCTATTGATAAAATCTGTCTTTCTTGTTTTCACTAATTGCTACCCCTGCCAGTAGGAATTTTGGTGACTGACGTTCCAGATGTGTAAAGTGTAATAATATGAGTGATTAGTGCATTCAGAAAACCCCTCGGCATGTAGTAAAGTGTTGGCCACCTCGGAGTTTTAATAATACTGTGAAAACCTTTAAAGACCTTATCTATTAAATCCCAGCATGCAACAGAGCAATATCATTAACGTCCAACAGGCAATTTAATAAAGAACAGACTGTGTGGTAGCCATAGACGTTTGACCAAAGCAATGTGGAGCAACTGAAGATCACAGCTAGTCCCTGGTTCACTATATGAAGTGTTTCAATTAGACCCAGTCCCAGTGGAGACGGGAAACAACACCTAGACATGAAATGTTACTCTAATTTCAACTGTAAACGTAGAGCAAAAGGTAAAGTACACTTACCTTTAATATCCAACATGGTTTTTCTCTATCTCCGCAGGCAACACTGGTCAATTTCGCTACACACTGCTTCAATGTTATAAACTCAGAGTGTCTTTTGCCAAATCGAACAAAAAGCTCCACCATGTTAAACATGGCTTTACAACAAAATGAAGAACATACTTCTTCCTTTGAATACGAAGCCTTTTTGTTTTCTGCGAGGGACAGATTTTGACACTGAACCCCAGATTAGTTTCCTGGGTGTGGGTGTGTGTGTGTGTGTGTGTGTGTGTGTGTGCGCGCGCGTATACACTTAATATAGCACGGTCTCCCGGCCTTTGCATGAAACAATCACAGAGTGAGATGAAACCCTGCACTTCCAATAAACAACATAAATATTTGATTTGCTCTCTAATGGACCCAAATATGGGGTTCAGGGGGCATGTAAATGATCCCACCAAGTGATTCGTCATTGTTAAGCTTGCCATCTGAGGGTCAGCTCTCGGGGTCAAAAGCACATTCCCAATAAAACAGCCCGCGGCGGCTGCAGCAGCAGCAGCAGGCTGAGCAGTGGATGGCATGTACATTTGGAATGAGAACAGAATCGGCATATAGAGAACAGCTATTACAGGGTGCAGGTGAGGGTAGGGAGACTCTATAAAAAGAAGATAAAGCTGGAGGACGCGCGGTGTGCATTAGCAGAAAGGCAAATCGACACCAAGCCCACTCACCGCCTCTACCTCCCCCTCCCCACCCTCCACTCCCCACTCCCATGACTTCACCCTCCAGTTGATAATATTACTGCGCTATATTGATTTCCACCAGCCTTCTCCCTGGGACCAGTAAGACACGTGGTAATTGTAAGGAGACAGAAAGCCAATATGGGAGTGCTCATGGATAGCAAGGGATGCACGCTAATATTGTTGCTACACAGAGAGAAAAAAAAGGGGGAAGCTGCCTCTGATTGAAGTTTACCTCGTAATTCTAAGACAACATTGCAGATGACAGTCTGACCCTGTGGGAGGAGTGGAGATATAAAAATTCAATGCAAAGTCCAGGGTGAATATGAAAGTAATAAGTGTGAGCAGTCAAGTGATGAGAAAGGAGATTGGTTTGCGGGCATGGCGTTAAGTGAAGAGAGACTTTGGAATTCACCCTCCTTTTTAAGATCTTGTTATAAAACAATTTTCTATTCATAATATAAAAAAGACAATTTATAATACCATTTTGTGCCCTCTGGCAGTAATGGACAAATAGACTGGATATCACATTATATCACACTCAATTTCTCTCTTCTGTAACAAATTAGATTCATTATGAAATTAAAAGTGGAAACTCAATATGGTTTTATTATTAAGCTGATTGCTTTTGATTCCTTTCTTTCCTCCCAAAATGAGCATAAGCCCATTCTTTTCCAATTCTTTGTGTAATCCACAAGGAGAAAAATATTACAAATGTGTTCATGTCAAGCAATTACCCATGTATTTAAATGAATCTCTCTTCCTGTGCTCTTTGAAGTACCTTCATCTAATGGCCCTATGCTTCTAAATGCATTCATTACCTCAGGCTAGAGCTAACAGAGTAATTGCCTTACAGTTTTATAATGGCATTAGCACTCCAAGCTACATAACCTAGGCCCTCTTTTATTAACTGTGATAATATAAATACAACATCCATGTTAATCTAGTGCTTGAAGAATCACACTGGGGCTGTTTTAGACCACGTCTCCTTATTGATAGATATTTTTTATAACACATCATTTGTTACGGCTTTCTCTCTCAATTTTTTTTCCCCGGCAATAACGCAAAACAGCTTCTAAATCTTAGGTGATCTGTCATCTGAGCAGCCCCATTTAAACAGTTGTTGAACACGGGACCTTTATGCAAAACAAGGCGAAACAATAGCAAGGAATCTGTCACGCATTTTCACAGAACAACAGAAATCATTTGAGGCCTTTAATTGTTTCAATTTAACATGGTGTGTTCTGATATGTCTCCATGACAAGAAAGCCAATTACACTTATGCTGGAGTAGTATTGAGATTTACATGGAAATGCCCTCAGAACACTATTCTGCGCTAATCGTATTCACAGCGTGAGCCGATACGCATGAAAGCGTCTCGTCAGAAGGAAAAAAACAAACTTCTTCTTTGATTGGGTGCAGCACTTGTCATCATCCGCGGATATGACTAGCTTGCCACTTAAGCATAGCCTTGCGAGTCAGCTTGGTTAGTTAAGACACCACGCGGTAAACGACAGATTAAGGATGAGAGGCAATATCGTTTCCTCTCCTCCCTTTTCCAAGCTGTCCTTATGTCAATGCTGCAAAGTACCATATGGACAAGGAGGGAGAGGACGTTTCGCAGAGAATGAAACATGGCTTGTGAACGCGACGGTCTTAATTGCTTTAATTGTTGTTTAAAATTGAGAGCCATGTAGGAGATCTTGAAATATGATAGAATAACTTATTGGTAATTATTAACTGCAGACAAAAAGAAAGAAAACCACTTTATCTCACTCAGCAAGAGAGAGAGAAATCTGTTCTGTCTGATGAGAACACATCAAGACAGCTGGTCCTCTCATTTAGTCTACCTGCCTCACGACAACCATAATTCTTTATTTGTATGCAAACTAGATGCATGCAACGTTGAGCATACACACCAATTTCAGAGGTAAATGCCCATTCTAAGAGCCACCCATCCGGTAACTTGGGGTGGATTAAGCGATATGTTTCTATAAGAGAGCATGGCATACGCTGGAAGTGGCTTCTACAGTGATTCATCTTGATAAATCAAGGACTGTGGTAGATATGCTCCTCAGGATGAAAGGGCCCCATACACACTCCGTAAACACTACATACGCCGTGCCTTGGAAATGCAGGCCAAGACTTGGAGGCCGCTGTTTGAAGGCGCGAAGGCTGTGTTTACATTCATTTACGGCAGCTGCCGTCTTAATCCCACACTGCTATTGCCAAGTGATGGAACACTTCAGACAAATTATCAAGGCCCGCAAAAGAAAACACAGCAAATGTGGGAAGAAAACAAGCGCCATCTGAGATGTTTCTGGTGACAGATTTGCATTGCTTTTAACCAGGGTTCTAACAGCACTGTCGACAAATCTGTGCTCTACAGCAGGTGACAACAAGCGAGCATTTTAACAAACACACGCATGTCTGCAACTTGCCTTTGTCAGATTAAATGCACTCTAAAAGGAGAAGAGGCTTTTTGTCGAGCATATTGCCTTCTCTATTATAGAAAACAAAGAGAGCAGCGCCGGTTGCTTGAGAGGGATTTAATTGTAAGTGCTGAATTCAAAGAGCAGATAAAGACACACACGAACGGGGCCAAACCCCACCTTGCTCCAAGCCCCGAAAAACAGTGTGGGGGGAACAGGATCCAGGGCCAACTCATTTCCAGTGTTAAGAGCCAAAGCAACACAGCTAATCCGCATTGTCAAGCGGGGGCAAGCATGCAGACATGGATAAGACCACATCCTGAGCATCCGTGTCCCCAAGGCAAAAGCACCCAGCTCTTGCTGGATGGGAAGTCATTTGTGAAGTCCTTTGCAACAGCCAGTCAAAGAGGTTAATTGAAAAATTCCTTAATGTCATTACAACAGAACTAGATTAACCCAGAGCTAATTCACTTTATTGTTCTGAGGAGAGGGGACTCGGCGCTGAACTCCGGTGCAAACGTGAAGCCCAGAATCAGGGTTGAGGTGTTGTTTTTAAAGGACTATGCCAGTTTAATTAAGATAGGGAACATTATTCACTGCTCTGCATGGTTGGAAGCAGCAAAGTGGGTAGCGCCGTATAAAGGCAGCGCCGGTGCCTCTTTAAATCAGGGTGGCTTTTATTTAGCGGTCGAATATGTAAACATTTCCAAAGCGCCGCACGACCCTGCTGTGTAATGTTGTTTTGGATATTGTCTGTTCCTGTATACGGACCACTGGGGTCTCCAACATAATCTGCTCGGGTCTTAACGTTTGCTCCTCCTGTTTCTCTCATCAGGAGGTGCTACTGAAGAGGGCGGCTGATCTGGTGGAAGCCCTGTATGGAATGCCCCACAACAATCAGGTCAGTATGCCCACAGCTGCTAAATAAGCAACCACTGAAAGATGTACTGATAGTATCACCAAAGGCTGTTTGCACCACTATATCTAGAACAATGTAGGCATCATACGTTAACCATATAGCCGTGAACCATGCATCAAAGCAAGAGTACAGCTATAAAAAGCAAACAAACACACACACACACACACACACAACCACACATTCATACACACATACAGTATATATAACAAGAACCTCTGGCTTCTCTGCGCTCCTCAGGAGATCATTCTGAAGAGGGCAGCTGACATCGCCGAGGCCCTGTACAGCGTTCCCCGCAACCACAACCAGATCCCCTCTCTCGCTAACACAGCCTCCCATGGCATGATGGGAGTCAACTCCTTCAGCAGCCAGCTAGCAGTCAATGTGTCTGAGTCACAAGGGAACGACCAAGGTATGTGATTTAGGAGATGTGCTCCCTCCGTAAACTCTGTCTTTCTCAAAAGTGGGGACCAGGGACCCAAAGGGCTTCCTCAAGGGGGGATTGCAGGGAGTTTGCCGCAAAATGATAAATTGTCAAAAAGATAAAAAAGAAATACTTCAATCATCAAAATGAGAAAAATGTATATCAATCGTGTCGTTAAACAATGCATTTACTGCCATAATCGTCACCCTACAGTAAAAGAGTTAATGGGTCTAATCAAGGTATTTTCTTTTGAAATCTACAAGATAGGCTGATTTAAATTTTAAAAAATGTATTGCATCATTATTATCATTTACTATAACCAGTGAACACTTGCCTGGTAAATGCTGTACAAGAAGGAAAATAAAATGAATGATTGTGAACCTGACCCTCCCTCTCTCTCTCTCTCTCCCACCCATGTTGTTCAGTTGGCTACAGCAGGAACACCAGCAGCGTGTCCCCCCGGGGCTACATCTCCAGCAGCACCCCGCAGCAGTCCGGCTACAACTCCGTCAGCAACAGCATGAATGGCTACGGCAACGCTGGTATGAACCTGGGAGTGCCAAGCTCCCCCGGGTTCCTCAACGGATCCTCTGCCAACTCCCCATATGGAAGTGAGTATAGCCCGCCACCACCGTAGCACACAACGCCCCGTAGTAGCACTAAGCCGCCTGCTTGATTTAATTCCAGCTCCACACACATTTCGTTTTCACTTCTATGAATCACTTCTGACAGGGTTATAACATTATTGATGGTGATAATATATTACTATTCATTCAAGGGGGGAAGGTTGTTTTAGTTGTTTTAGCACTTTGACGAGAACACACATGTAGCTCAGGGTAGCAGAATAAATATTCTCTTTTTTATATAAACGTGTGTTTCACCGTATGCCACCTGTATTTGTTCAACCGGACAAGATGTTGATGGTAGGAGGCCTGTGAGTACTGATCGTGTATCCCCCCCCCCCCCCCCCCCCCCCCTGGCAGTAATACTATCCTAGCCTTACCTTAACTGCCCTCTCCCTCTCGAGCACTACTCACAGCACGTTTCTCCCTCTCTCTCTCTCCCTCCCTCCCTCCCTTCCTTCTCCCTCTCTCCCTATCGTCTCTGCAGTTAAACAAAAGAGCGCCTTCGCCCCTGTGGTCCGACCCCAGGCCTCCCCACCCCCCTCCTGCACCAGCGCCAACGGCAACGGACTGCAAGGTGAGCCCCCCTCACCCCCTCATCCCTTCCCTACGGACTACTGGTCAGATACCGCTGCTCAGGCCTCTGTCCGGTTTGGTGAGGGACTAATCATTACATATATATGCATTTTGACAGGCCAATTTACACCTTTCAGTTCACACTCACACACACACTTACACATCTTACATTTACACACATTCACTCACTCACGCACGCACACACAAACACACACACACATGCAAGCACTGTGGATTTGCTGTCTCACGTCTGTGCAAACATACATCCTCGTTGCCCTTTCGTACAAATGATCCCCCTCCGATGTCGCAAGGAAAAGACCCCACGCAGAATTGTTTTAGTAATTATGTTTATTAGGTTTTGTGCATGTGTCATGACCAACATGATTGCTTTGAAAACAAGCTTAGCCCGTAGTGTGTGCCCCAAGATTAATAACATTGGGCTTAATGAAGTGGGAAATTAAAGTTCATCTTGCTACACGTTCATACTTATTAATACATGTTGTGCAGAAATTAATGAGCAATGCCTTGCCATCATCTGCGCTGGCAAACTTAAAAGCATTTCAAGCATGACTCTACAAATATACTCAGAGCAATATGATAATATATCATCCCGGCACTTCACTAGTCGCCTAATTGTCAAAACGTGTGAAAGTACTGCATATATAAACTCTCAGGGATGATGGTACAGTTGCTAATGACATCCCAAGCAGATGGTCTCGGTAAAATAACGGAAGCTACCTTTGATCTCGCCTAATCCCTCTTAGATAATGACGCTGAGGCACGACTTTGGGGGGGGGGGCGCGCAAATGTAAGGGGACTAATGCGCCGCACAGTACAGTGCTGGAGAGATGGATAGATAGAGAGAGATAGAGAGAGAGAGAGAGAGAGAGAGAGAGAGAGAGAGAGAGACGAAAGGGAAGCGATAGAAGCAATCTGAGGAGTGTCTAGTACTGTAGCATTGTGGCATTGTGGGAAGTGACCGTGTTGTTGCTCTGCCCGTCACCACGGCCGAGTCTCCTGGGAGTCTGGGCCACTGTTTGCCATTACCCCAACGCCAGGAGAAATATCACACATAGCGAGAGTGGCATGCTGGGGGCTGAAATGTCAGAGCAGGAGGGAGGCTTTTCAAACTCTACCTCTGTCCCTCTCCAACCCCCCGTTAGGAAGGGCGTGCAGCAGCAGGCTGGCCGACACGGCAAACACTCACAGGCACATACGCAAACAGCCACATTAGGGCGTACATTCGGGAACTTGTGCAGTTTTTTAAGATGGCTGGACTCACACAAGCGCACATACACACATGCGCGGACGCACAGACACACACACACATACACGCACGGACACACACACACACATTCAACATCACTTGTACACATGATTATACACATACACTTAAATTACAATGTTTCAATAATGTTTCATAATTATATCCATATCCTGTTTAAGCATAATAAACTAATAATCCTTTTTTCTCTTCCTGTCTGTCTTTTCCAGCCATGTCCGGCCTGGTTGTCCCACCAATGTAAATGCACTTTCATCATCTCAAGCACCAGTCTACACACTACCACTTCACAGGACACCCTCTCAGCACACAGTGAAAAAAAAAACGCTGGTGTAATGTATAGTCAAACGCTTGTTCTGTTTTTAACGATGAAGAAGAAAAGAAGAAGAAAAAAAGAAAAGAAAGAAATGTTTTTTTTTTCGAATGACTTTCGCAAACCCGCAGAAAAAAAAGGATTTCCCGAGGAACACTATATATTTTTTTCTGTGGGACTTTTTTTTGTTTTTTTATTCCTCACTCCCCTCCTCCCCCCATTTAATCACCCTTGAAGAGGACAAAAAGATGATGAAGGGTTTATTTTGTATACCTGTGGGTTTGTGCGTCGGCCCTCGGACATGTCCAATCAACCACACATTCAATACTGGAAGGGACTCTGTGGACTCACCATCTGGTTGTAAAGTAAAAACACTGATGTACAGTACATTTGCCAATGAACTCCAGAAAATTGTTTGTTTTTTTCTGTTTCAACTCTCTTTTAATAGATTCACAACAGTTGTGTGTCTTTATAATGTGACTTTTTGTATTTTTACGTGTGAGAAAAATACACAGGGGCCAAGACAGTTTGAATTTCAACTGGAAAATATATGAGATACAGTATATAATGTAGAAAAATTGATCATAAAAGTACAACAAATACGAGTAAAAAGGGGATGGGGCTGGGTGGGTAAGGTTGTATCATGTTTCATTCCTGCATTTTAACTTAAATTTTGTAATTTATTGTAGCTAGAAATCATCTTCAAAAGTGAAAAGAAAAAAAAAAATCCTCTTTGACTCAACAAGCACACTGACGTGTACAAAACACTGCTCTGTTGATGAATATGATGTACTTCCATGTCTAGAGCTTCCTTTTAAGCAAGTGTGTTTTGCCATGTTTTTCAACTTTTTTGCTAGCACTGTATATTAATGCATTCCTAGGCTACTGTGAAGTCTGTTTCTTGTTGATGAGGAGCAGTCTCCCCCTTCTAGCTCCAACTCCCTTATGTGTTTTATATGTGGTTAAAAATTGTAGACTATTGTGATATTGCCAAACTTGTGCTAAATATTTATACATCTGTCTTTTTCATGTTCTTTTAGATCAACAAAAAAACATTTGACAAAAAAAATTAAAATCCATTGAGAATGTAGGCGTATAGTAGTTCATTGTCATATTTCTGTTCAAATACACACTTGCGCTCACTGAGGGAAATTTTGTAACATATCAACTATAAATAATGTATTTATCTCTGAAATTTTGTATATTGCTTTTCATTATGTATGTATTAATCGTCATGCCCTTAATATAGTGATGCAGCACAGATAATTCAGCCAAGAACTGTTGCCTTCATTTGTTTTTCTTTTTTGTATTTGATGAAATGCAATGTGCATATATTTCATGTGTATCCTCAAAAATTTGTGTTACTCCGTCAAGACTCTCTGTCCATTTTTTTTAAAGGGGAAGTCAAACTTCATTGTTTATTTTTATATTGATTTTAAATTATCTATACAGACCATTTTGGAGAAAACTTTGTTGGTTGTATTGTCAAATAAATTGTTTGTGACCCATATGATAGTTGTTAAGATCCAATAGAGACTAATGTGCATGAGGGACAACCTTGGAGCTAAAAAAAAACACTCCATTTGTGGTTGTATTTTTTTCTGTTTTGTAGAATGTATAGCAGTCATTTTTACTCACCACTTATGACTCTGCCACATAGCTTACATGTGTTTACAGGGAAGAAAATTTAAAAATGTCAACATTTGGAATGGAAACAGAAATGAAATAAGTGATGTTTTATTAAAATTTTCAGTAAAAACACAATAGCTCCTCAACTGTGGACTTCTTCAGTTTTAGGTACAGTTTGGCTGGCAGACAAACTGACAAACCAGGACAAAGAAAGGAAAAGAAAAAGACAGTATACAAACTAATGAGGACAACCCTGTGATTCGTCTGTAAGTTTCTAGTGTTTAGACTTTGCCATAGAGATATCTGTTTGAAAACCTGTGGAAAAGTGTAACATCCATAAAAGATGAAAACTGCTCTTTTACTCACATTATTTCCAGCAAAGCACTCGTGACATTGTGACATATTCCTAACTGGTCGTTTGTATCAGAATATCCTGCATCTGTGGTGCCTTCAAAAGGTTCATTGTAGTCATTCCTAAACAGTGCAAGCTTTTTTATTCAAAGCGGCCCAAATGGGGCTCATTCAAATCCCTCATTTCATTGCATTAAGCCACCTAGTTAATAAAGAATCAATACATTGAAAGAGCAAGGTTATCCTTTGTCTATAAGGGCTGGTATCGTTTTGAACCTCTTATAGTTTGAGCAGCTGAAAGGGGGGGCGGGGGGGCACTGTGAAATCTATACTCATCAAGTGGGTCAAACAGAAAGGATAGAAGTGTTTGAGGGAAGAATAGTGGTTCTCCTTAAAAACAACTGAGCATCTTATCTGGCATCCTGAGTGGTCGCCGAGAGCGGGTCACAAAATGTCAATTTCTCATCAAGGCAACATTGTCCGAGGCCACCTCTCCCTTTAATGCACAATTAAACGGCGGTAACCCCGAGTGGCAATCAGCATATCACAGCTTATTATGGCAGCCATCATGCATGCACGGATCTCAAGGCACGGGGAGAGATAGTCCAGGAGCTGCTGCTGATAGCGCAAAAAAAAAGGACAGACAACACTCAAAAGGAGCAGCGATTTCATTTTCAGCCTGCGATCGCCCCTGTGCCTCCAAATCATTCCCTCGATAAACCAATGTGTCTGATAACAATGGCCACACATCTGCCTCCTGACGTTGCATTATCTGTTTCAGATACACATGCACCACTTTAGATCTATGGCCTTGTTTCCTGCCGTCTCATTATTCAATGACAAAATGTTGCACTGAACTTATTTGGTCTTTAAATCCCAGAGAGTTGAACCAAGGAAACTGTGTTCGCCCTACAGAAATAATAACCGGCCGAGGGAGAAAAAAACACACAAAAAGAACAATTTTGATGGTAAGAGAAAAATCAAAAAATAACAGAATGAAATTTTCTGAATTGTTGCCAGTTCTAAGAGCTTTCCGAGCCTGGCAGGCAGGCTCCAGGAGCAGTATATTGTCTCAGCAGGTTTCCCTGTACCCAACGACCAGCTCACTAGCTCTGCCACACCACTCAATCATCGTGAGAGCCTCTTTATTGGAGAACTCTAATGGCCACCCTCCACCATGATCTTAATGTGTGCATTAAATATTTATAAATCCCGGGTCAATAATGCCCCATAACCAGAGCCTGACAGACCCCCACCGTACCATGTGGCTGCCTCCCTCTCCAACACAGGCAAAGGTCACGGGGTCACGCAATCAAAAGAGAGCGAGGCTCGCCACATCCATATGTTGCCACTCTTATCAAGACTTTCCTCAGTACTGGTTATCTGTCAAAGGAAAGAAATATTGAAAGCAATATCGATCTTAACTAGCCTTGTGTTGCCGAGGGCCACGCTTCAAACATCTGCTCGTGCATTGTTATATTTAAAAAGAAAAAAAACTCGCCTCAATAATATAAGCCTGAGCTGTAATATTGAACATCTCTGTCTGACGCAGAGTATGATGAATAACCGCGTTATTAACAAGCATGACCGGAGATTTTCAAAAGTTTAAATATATATATATGTACATGTACAGTAGGTGCTGAATATTTCTTAATTAGTGTAGGGGTTAACTGTAGCAGCCTGGCATCTATGTGGGCGACTTGGGTCCCGGCTTGACGTGATCATACCCAGCACTGCGCTCCTGTGCTGTTCAGGTGAAAGATTGTGCTCCGTTGATAGCACGCACAAAAGAGCGGCCGGACAATGAGCCAGTCAATGGAGAGCTCCAGTTGAAAGAGCCACAATGGCCGTGCACGCTGGGAATTGGGCTGGATGATATAAAGGAATGAAACCTTCATTGAGGCCATGGAGGACAAGCATTCAGAAAAGGAGGGTTTTGTTTGCTCTTTATCAATCGGCCGTTTCCCATGAGAAAAAACAATTCAAACTGACCTTAAAAAGGGAGAATATTACCTTACGCATCCACTCCCTATGTAACTCTTTATTGAGGGGGCTTATGCATTCACTCTTTTAATGGATGTCCATGTGATAATACCTTTGTGCCCAGATGTGTATACAGTATGAACGCGGGCCGTAAAACTTGTAACCGTAAAAAGGTAGACCATGGTTTATCTGCTCTGCTCGGTGCGGGCAGTGCTGAGAAGTACTTTTTAAGGGATTTGCCGTTGGACAGACAGGATTTGTGTAACCGCTGAGTGATGTGTTTCTGTGAAAGAAAAGGAAAAAAGAAAAAAAAAGCTGCTGTAACTCTGGTGAAGTTTATACATGAGTAGGATACAGCCGCATGACTCGTAAAAAACTGCACAACTCCACATCGTAACTTTGAGCTGACAATGAATCAAAATCTCCGTGATTCTGACCTTTGAACAATTCCAACATTTGAATTCAAAAACAGGGAATCTGACCGTGTTTTTAATTTTTGAAACAGTCCCACATTAGCACAGTCCCCTGTCTGCGAATCGGTACATCAGATAAGACACTGCTCCCCTGCTACTATTCACAGGGAGTATGCTTTGCAAGGAAAACTCTAGATCCCTCGCAAAAAAAAAGATTTCTACTTCACTCACTGCAGTCAAGGAGGATGAGCAAAGTATCCCAGTGCTTCAAAATCCATTAAACTTGTATTTGGGTGTCATTTGATACTTCATCAATGTTTCAGTGGATTTTCAAACCCACAAATGCAGGATTTACCCCGGGTAGAAGTTACCGTATTATACACTATATATTTCTTCTCCTTCTATGAACTTCACCTAGCCCAACAAAAAAAAATTGACTGTAAAGATTGCCTGGTCAGGGAGTGTTAGGCTCCGGTGATAAAATAATAGCACTTGAACTGTATTTTTCTGCTACAGTCTCCACTTCACCACATAGAGCTCCTTTCATAGTACCCCTCTGTAGTGCTTTGTCCGGTAGTTTCTGGATATGATATCATCTATTAATAATGTATTGGCAATGGATTACATAAAAAGGGACCAGAAATAACATCCAATATTCATGCCCCCTGAGCTTGACTGTGTCCAATCCGTTTGGCCCATAAAACCTTAGCCCCATTTCCATATCCGCTGTGGGTCACGACAGGTCTGCCTCACAAAGGCTCATAGAACAGCTCAACTCAGGAAAAGGGCAGTAAAAATGGGGTGGATTTCTGAACCCTTATGAAACAGGCCCCCTTTGGAAAAAAAGCTGAGAAAAAGCCCTTTTCCGATTTCAGCGCCTGTGAAAAACCTGGTACTGTATTTCCCTCTTTAATTGTGCCACTTGAGAAATTGACGTGCCTCTGAAACATGGCATGAATCTCACAGTTATTGCAGTCCCCTTGGCAGGGAATGTTGATACAACATCTGCATGCTATAGAAAGTAATGGAAGTAGCAGAGGTGGCAGCTGCAACTCTACAGGAAGTGTGCCATTTTCAGGCAGTGCTGCTGTGAGAACCACTAACTGCCAGCCTGGTCTTGCAGGCGGCTCTGATTGCCAGGACACTATGACAAACACGCAGGGGCTGGGAGCGTTGCATCCTGGGGGATGACAGCTTCTGTTTGATTGTCAATAAGGCTCATTAGCAGAAAAAATGGAGAATGCGAAAACAGATTAAATGGCTTGAGACGGGGTCCCCCTCATGTTACATTACAGGGGATATTTTAGAGCCTTTATTCCATCAATTCCACACAAAAAAAATAGTGTCAAAAAAAACGCTATAGTTTCCCCTTCCGAAAAAGCAAAAACTGTAGCTTAATTTATATTTATAAAAACATTTCAGATATGGTGATGAACCACACGCTTTTCCATCAAAACAGACCCAACAAGTGCTAATCAAGCCCCTTTAACACCATCCACACCTTACACACTACACAGCCCTCTCCTCCGGCTCCGAGCGACGCTCATCTTAAGAACAGTGGCGGATGTTTCCCTCCATCTTAGGGAGGAACGGCCAACAAAGCAGCGTGTAAGGGCCTTTCCCTGAAGAGTCCTTGTCACGCCGCGCCAAACCTCTGTGATTATCGTTGTTTTTGCAGAGAGTGTCCATGCCTGCCAATACCGCTGTTCCATAAATGAATTTGGCCCCTCGTCAACGAATTACCTAACACGCAGAACTGTGTATGTGTCACATCCAATTCCAACTCACCGGCTTTGGTGGTGTGTGTCAGCTGGAGGACTTAATCATCAATCGTCAATCATAATAAGCGAAGCACATTGATAGGGCCTCCTTTTTTAACTCTCTCTCTTTTCCTACAGAGTTGAATAAAGTGTAAAGGGAGAAGTTAAAACTGACCTTGTTAAATCGGGTGGACCACAATTTATATTCCTAATTTAGTGTATGGCTTAATTAGTCTTGTGTGTGTGTGTGTGTGTGTGTGTGTGTGTGTGTGTGTGTGTGTGTGTGTGTGTGTGTGTGTGTGTGTGTGTCGGCTTCCATGAAGTGGAGCTTAGGAGCTATATCCACTTGATCACATCATTGCTGGCTTTCATGAGGAAATTCTGGAACGATATCTGTCAGTCTAATCTTGATGTTTTTGCTAAGAACGGGCTTTGCCTGTTTTTAGCTACACACTTTTAATTAATGCTTAATTGGACAATCTTTAGAGAGGACTTTTTCTTAATCAATAACCCCCTATCTCGCATCATACAAAATTAATCAGTATAGGACCTGTTATTAGGCCTTAATGCAGCCATGAAGTCAGAAACACACACACACACAAGCATGCAAACACACACATACACACAAACACACGCATGCACGGACGCGCACACACCCACACACATTCTAACTGGCAAAGTGTGCATTTTGCGCAAGGCTGAGGAATCTGGCTCATATTTTCCCTCTCCCTGATCCAATCCACTCCTCTCTCCCCCGTCATATAGATCGGAGGCTTGTGGGGGCCAGAGGCGCTGACAGAGCCCAGATGCTCCCAGTCTGTCTGGGGGAACTGGGGAGACTGGTGCCATGGGGTCCTGGAGCCTCTGAAGTGCCGCCCCTCCGTCAACATGACCAAGGCTAGACCTGCACTTTCTCCAGTGCTGAGACACTCTCCTGACCACGCTGACAACCTCGCTGTACGCTAACACAGATTGATACATGCAGGGTGGATGAACGCTCGCAGGCAGCCCCACTCGCACGTAATGTATAGCCCCGTTCATCAGCCGCTCCTAATTAGAGACCCCCAGACCAGCCCTCGGGTTCAAAAGGTTACAATGACACATGACATACAAGGTTACCGACGTTGCACACGCTCACATGCTGATATACTCTATACCTCTCAGGCTTTTTCTTTTTTACTTTATCATTTTTAATCCTGCACTGATCTCATCACCACTGTCCTCAACTTGCTCATGTGGAAGGGGGGTCTCTTTGTTCTGAAGAAACAAAACAGAGAAAAAATAAAATAGGCACCATAAGACTCCACAATCCTCTCTCAAAACACAAAGATCATTACAGGGGCATCAAAGTATGGCATGTTTGAAATGATATTTTCTCTTTGTAGTTTGTGGCGTAGCGTGGAGTGTGCTGGTATTAGATGCTGCTGTGGCAGCTGTCGTGGCTGGCTGCGCGGTGCCGCCTCGGTGTCAGGGCCTCCGAGGCCAGGCTGTCCCGGCAGACAGACAGAGGGGGAGGAAACCTGATAGTGCAGCCAAGCCCCAGTCTAATGTCTGTCTATCCAGCTATCTATCCCTGTGTCTATCTGTCTGAATGAATGTTGTTGGACACTGCCTATCTGCATGCTGTAGTATACTCCTCCGGCTTCCCAGCAGCAGTGCACTGCTTGCATTTAATATGCTGCAAAAAGTTTTGCTCTTTTTCCTTTTTTTTAAAGCAACAAACTTCCTATTCCAGCTATTTATGAATCGGTGATGTGGCTGCAGGATTAACTTCTGCGGGCTCCCCCCCCTCCCACTTGTACCAAAGGGGGGCAAGGGTTGTGATAACATTAGAATTATGAGGCGACATGTATGAAGAGCAAGAGATGGAAGCACCGAGCGTGTTTGTATTTGATGTGGGGGAAGAAAATTGTTCTATAATGAGGAGGGGTGCCAGGATATGAGATGGGAAGTGGGGAGCTGGAGACAGGATATAAGTTATGAGAAGGAAACTAATGTTAGGAAATGCAGCGGTTGTTGTTGTTGTGGCTGTACAAGCTAAAATGTATCTTAGTGCTAGCCGCCATGATTAATACAGCCAGGCCAGGTCAGAACCCCGCACTAACGCTGCGAATACCACCAACTATATAACTCGCTCTTTCTGGGGCTCAAATGAGTGTGTGTCATATGTGGGAGGGAGAGTGTGTGTGTGTGTGTGAGGGGGTTAATAAATGTTGAATCAAACGCCGCACGAGACACTCACACTCCTTAAGGGTTGCCCATTAGCGGTGTGTGGGTGCATGGGGAGTTTATCAGTGTCTGGGTGATTTATGAAGTCAGACTCAATATCATCCACTTCACCCACACACATATGGACATACACATGTGCACACACCAACACGCTATGGCCACATGCTCACTTTCACACAAACACACACACATGCATGTGCACAAACACACACACACACATGCACAAAAGCAAGAGCATGCAGCACATGCACTAACGTAGTCCCTCTCTCTCTCTCTCTCTGAAATGGAGAGAGATATTAGGCCAAAATTAAAGGTTTCACAGAGATTAACAGTGCGGATGATGAGATCTTCTCTGCGTCTGTTTTAATCTAATTCCTTTTCATCTAGGAGCCAGCATGATACGGACGTGGTACACACACAGTGAAAATACAACCACAAAATAATACAGACGTAATCATAACACTGCTGCTAATACCGATAAATACCAAAACCAAGCCATGAAAAAGGTAGAAAACGGAGAGAGAAAAGAAAAAAGGTGTGAACTATTTTAAAGAGATTCCTTGGGTACCTCAGCAATTACATGCCCAATTACTGGCAGCGTGTCTGGAGCTTTGATGCTTTGGACTTGTTTTTTAACATCAACCGAGGAACTGTAGAGACATCAGTATCTGCTGGGCTGCTAAATTTGTAGCATTCCTTAGAATTTACTTAGCCACAAGCGAGAAAAAAAGGAGGGTGCTTACAGTGCACTTCAGAGTGCGCCTGGCTTAAATGGGACCCCTTGTGGCTGTGTCACAGCTCCCTTCGTTAGGGGGCTGACTGTAGCCTGTAGTCACCACAGGCATCATTAGCCCTCTGTGAAACCACAGACTGAGTCTCATTCTTCATCTGCCTGTCTGCTGCCTCCACATCTATACACTGCCATGGTAGTCTAACGGCAGAGAGTGAGTGAGCCACTCCAGCAGCAGCAGCAGCACACGGCATATAGACAAGAAGCCCAGAGCTGAGCGGATAAGAAATTCAAAAAAATGCAGCAAAAGTTCAAATGTATTCAGCGAACAGGCCACTTGAATTGGTTCGGCAAAGGTTAGAGCCGAGGTTATTTTCGGAGGTGGGATTATTAGGCTACCAGGGCTGCACAGAGGAGGAATAACTATGGGCAAGTAAGGGTCACTCTGGAGCTGCACTAGACAGTTAGGAGCATCAAGAATTTAGGAGCAAAAAAAAAAAAAGAAGAATAAACTGTCAATGTGATAGCATGTCATTGTGAGGAAATGTGGAAAATAAAAAGTACTGGTGGACGTATTCAATAAAAAGCAACTGATTATTTTCTGAACGCACTCCACCACCACTGCTGCCCCATCTCCATATGGTCTTTTTTAAAAGGAAAGAATAATTTATCCCAAAGCGATGAAACGGGGGGGATGTGATGGAACTAAAATATCATATAAACATTTAAGTTAGAGATTAAATGTGCAGGATGAAATTCAAGGTTGGAATGTTGATTTCTGTTTCCCCGTTCTGTACTGCCCTCTAATGGAAAACACTCCTCAGAAATAAAACAGGAGCTTTTGACATACAGAGAGCGGCAAGCGAGGAGAGGCAAGAAGACATACAGCATAATTAATAATGAGCTGATGTGAGTGAACGTTACATGAAAATCAATTTAAAAATGAAATACAATTAAAGTGATGAAAAGGCAGGATTTGTCATATTTTTTTAGATGTATTTATTTATTTACATGTGTCAATGTAAAATAAATAACAGTATATACGATGCAAAACGACATCTCCCACTTCTTTAGGTGGATTCTAAGGCGAGAGCAAACAATGAGATCTAAATGAAGAACAAAACAAATGCTTCCACTACAAAGCTTTGTAGCAGTAAAGATCCAGAGCCTTTATCACTGGATGTTGAACAAAGCATTCACTTGGCAGGAAATTTAAAAAAAAACAACGAGAAGGTACAAAGACTAATTCTGCTTAGGAAAAAAAAACACACAACAACAACAACAACAATGCAGACATATTTTTAAGGGGAATAATAATTCTTTAGAAAAACCATTCCAGCACTATCTGGCAAAGGCAACGGAGACCCCACGGGAGCATATGTTTGTAATTCCTACTGTTCTCTGTTTAAGTTATTTTTGTACATTCTAATTCTGCAACAAACTCTGTATCACATTAACAATGCAGCATCTCTATTCTTAGATATAAAAAATAAAAAAAAAACAAGTAAAAAACGGAATATGTACAACTGCCTCCAGTTGTTCCACACTGTGTGCCAAGCATGCTAAAAACTTTATGGCCCTGTTTTGTGTCCTTAAAAAAAAATACTGGCCTTGTGTGTGTGTGTATGTGTGTGTGTGTGTACTGAATGAAGGACAGTTGGCCTCTGTTTTGCTTTAGCCTCTCATGGGTGAGCAGCCATTGTTTGAGATGGTCGCCCTTGCCGCCCATGTACGGCCCACTCTGTCCGCTGCTAGAAATGACGCGGTGGCAGGGGATGAGGAGAGGAACCTGGCACGGACAAACACGGGAGATTACATTTCAGTTCAGAGGAAATAAACGTGGAAGTTTTTTTTGCAAAAATATTACGCAAGACATTTTTTACATTCAAACGGAGACGCTTAAAAAAATAAATTGTGTCTGCTTTTTTCTTTGAATGAACAGTCCTTTTCCACTTTCATAAATCCAGTAAGCAGGTTTCATAAAGCATATTTTTGGTATATAAGTTTCTTAACTTTTTAAATATATATTTCCATGATGTATCAGGGCTGTTAAGCACAAGACTATGATGTGTTGGTTAAAAAAAAAAAAAAAAAAAAAAAAGTAATATTTGAAACCTGCCTGAAATAAAGATTAGAGCTTAAAAATGAACCGCTTTCTTTTTCTCATGTAGACATTTATTGTCACAGCAACACGACAGTCGGCGGTGTAGATAGTAGATGTATTATGCATTAAAGAATCTCTGATTTACCACATAAACGCCGTGACTTAAAAGTAACCAACGTGCAGGAAATATGAATGTGCACTTTCTTTTTTTTCTTCTATTCCCCTCTTTTTATGTTCGCGCACCGCATGAAAACAAAGTGCCACACCACAAGTGTCTGGTTTGATCCTGTACAAATCCACATTCAGGGTGATGGCTCAGTCTTTGGGTATAAATGTTTTTTACTCTTTAATAGTGTAAAGCAAAGAAGCAATCAAAAATTAATGGGCAAAAACACCAGCAGGATGAATATTCAATCGAGAGGGTGTCAACATTAAGATCTGATAACCCTGTGATCATTAAAAAGAGGAAGTCGGTGGAGCGTTTACTCTTGTTGCAGACGACTGCCAGGGGGGGTCCCGAGTTCTTTGTAAACTAAATGGCTGGAGAAAGATTAAAACAAGCAAGCCTAGAACACTTCCATCATTGTGAACTCAGAGAAACAAGCAGAGTGGCAATGGGTTGGAGTGAATCACAGCAATTATTTCTGCTTCAAACAGTCTGAACGTTGCCCTCGTTTTGTTCTCCTGATGCTTCCCATTCACTGTTGCATTGTCACTCTATTCCTCTGAATTTAACCGAGTTCTCCTGACCTGATGGCAGCATCACCATTCCCTTTTTATATAAAAGTTTGACATGCGGTGTGTTTCAGTTCAAATCCATCATTAAAGCCGTTCCCATATCAACAGCAATAAAACTTTCCGAGCCCCAGATTAACCTTGCAGACAGAGAAATACTGCTCGAGTATTCCGATCAATACTGTTCCCCGGGTTTTGCAGGGAGAGCGGGGTACCCTCAAGGCCTTCGGATCTGCCTCTTCACTTGTGGGGGGAAAAGAGCACTACGCCAGGCTTATCAATACTCAAATCCTGGTGAAGAAGAAGTGCCACAGAGAGGCGCGGATCGATTGAGCACACTGAGCTTTTCACAGCTGAAGCCCTGAGTGGAGCGGCGCTACTGACAAGTAATTGACACTGACAATCTGACTTTGGATCTGTATTAGGAGCTGAGGGCTCAGGCTCCCAGCCTCCCTGACGAAGGGAAAGAAATGTCTGTAAAACACCAGACTGAGAGGTATTATACAGCCGACCAGAAGCAATGCCATTGGCTAATAGCATATGAGGTATGCAAAGAAACCAGTGCACGGTATCAAAAACACATAGATGCTATTTTTATGGTTTATTTACATTTTATATTGTGTTTAAAATTAATTTTTCAATCAAAAATGATGATTCCTATTACTTTAATAACAGATAGCGTGTGAGAGGAAACACACCCAGTGAGGATGCACATGAGGTAACTCACAGCCCATATGAGGGAGAAACATCTCACTGGCTGCATGACTGTAGCAGAAGTGTTCTCAGGCTCTTGGAGCACACCGGTGGTGCCCACAGCACTACATGGGCAGAGCTAAACGGGCTTTGATCAAAGGGTTTGATCAAAAGAAGACACACCACTTGCCCTCTAGCCCTCCATTTTGTACACAGTGGATTCATGGGCGAGACCACGCGGGCCAGGTTTCCTACAAGAATCGGAGATTTGCAGCGAACATCTACCGTAAAGTCTTGAGAGAACAAGAACAAAAGGTGTGGGCTTAAAATTGTGCTGTAGGTAGAATTTGACTCCTCGGCCGTACTGAGAGGCAGGCCCATCGCATACATTTGAAACACACCTATTGTGTAGATTACATATTCTTCATCTGGAATTTTTTTATTATTATTTTATTTGAAAATCATAGTGGAGTTCAGGAGCACTTTTATCGTAGGTAGTGCCTCTTCAAACCACGTAGATGGGCTAAGAATAATTTATTATGAACTTTTAAGTCATTTCAATGTAAATTGATTATTATATCATAAATATCCTTCAAGGCACCAAGAGTTAATATTACATATCATAACTATTCATTGATTTTTGTCAGTATGCACTTATATACCTATGAATTAAATCACTATTCCATTCATTCATTTAACCCTTTTCTAAAATT
This sequence comes from Hyperoplus immaculatus, assembly GCA_949357725.1. NCBI lineage: Eukaryota > Metazoa > Chordata > Actinopteri > Uranoscopiformes > Ammodytidae > Hyperoplus > Hyperoplus immaculatus. The sequence continues at coordinate 24,645,255 of OX442358.1, read as the reverse complement.
TTATATATATATATAAAATATAGATACCATATCTATAATCCCAATTACATTAAATAATGCAAACCTTTGATTAGAGCTGGTTTAGTTTTACTATAGTTTCATGTGTTGATTATTTTAGTGATTCATTGTGAAATCTTTAAAACATTAGAAAAAATGTGAAAAAATATCAACCAAATTCTTAATTGACCACGATAAATGTAATTTTTTTACTTCAAAAACTGAAAAGTTATTCTGTTTGCAGGGAAAAGCAAACAGAGAATAGTTGAATGATTAACAGCTTATCAAACTATAATCAGATACATTATCTGTGAACTGATTTATGATATATACACTTGGCAGCAGAGTATTTTTAAAACTGTAAGTGATGTGTTTGTGTCTCCTCTGCTCCTATCTAATTAATTATTTTCTAATTTAATTTTCGCTAAAGGACACACACACACACACACACACACACACACACACACACACACACACACACACACACACTCAGGTTCAGTACAAACATAAAAAAGGCTGGCTTTCCCTTAGCTAACTGAATAAAGTAAGTAAGGGGGAATGCCTGTCAATCAAACGTCAGCCCCACTCACCGGGTTCCTCCTCATGGCCCCGCCCACCGCCCGCACCGCTCGGGGGTTTCCCGCCATCTCAGCCAGGCGTTTGTACGAGACCGTCTCTCCAAACTTCACTTCCCTCAGAAGTACCTGCAGCACGCGGCTGCTGAAAGTGTCTACGCCACAAAACAAAGAGGACAGAGAGAGAGAGAGAGAGAGAGAGAGTGAGAGAGAGACAAAGGGAGAGAACAGAGGGAGTGAGAGACTTCCTCATTTAATCAATCAAACTCAAGACAGGCTGATGACAACAAGACAACAGCTCAGCACAACGGCCGATTTAACTTCTTTGAAACAGACTAGTGTTTTTTGAATTCTAATCAAAAGTGTGTAAGGTGTCACTACATGTGAATCCATCTTACAGTTCAAACACATTAAGGTCCCGTTCTTATTCAACGTGGGCTCTGTGTGACTCCCTGTTTTACTCTTTGCACTACTCATTAAACAACCCGATACATAGAAGTCCCCCAATTTGACCTAAGAACTATAGTATCAACATGCTACAGAGGCAGATGTGAGAAAATTATTTTCCACGGCAGAAAAATCTAGGTTACGCTTCGAAAGGTCACAGCTAAAATTAAAAAAGTTCGCTCCTTCATTTAAAAGGATTAAGAGAGGCCAAAAAGACTGCAAATCTGCTCCAGATTTTTAATAATAATAATTTGAATGTTGCATACCATTTGTGGCAGTGGGATGACTTTGAGGTTAATCAGACCAATTTGTCCTTTTAATTGCTTTCTATTCAGAGTAGATTCATTATATCATCTTCACTTAAATGGCGGAATTCTTCAAATCATCCGCAGCTTAACCGACCACATTAACGGCTTTGATTTCATTAGCACTTTAGCAGTAGCATTATCTTTTTTTTTTTGCTGGATTACCAGGCAGTGACTGAAGAGGCATGTTTGTCTAGCTCTGATTGCTACAGAAAGAGGGGCAAAGTATTTGAAGCGCCAAACTCCCAACCTTAAGACGTCGATGCACTGAGCTCTTGTAGGAAGCCAACAACACTTTCTTTTTTCTTTTTCGGTGCACGGAGAACAAGATGGGGAACAATAGTCTCGTTATCAAGAGGGGGTGACATTCTTCTAGTACATACATGTACTCAGTCATGAAAATTCAATTAGTGATCTCCCATTCTCTCTCATTTATATGGTCTAAGAGAGCACATGACAAGTGATCTATGAGAAATCCCTCTAAATTGGCATTGTGTGAAAACATGTCACACCCCTGTCTCTCTTCTACAGAGTGAACATCCTTTGCTCCCCAGGCTCCCTCGCTACCTTATAGTCACTCTCTGCTACACAAAGCCACGTGAACAAGGCAATTTGCCTAAACTGGGGGGAATAAGTGTAAAACCTAAAGGGGATATATTTGATTGATGCGCACCCATGTGAGTTCTTTGTCTTGAACAAGGCCCGTAGGTACTGTTTAATAATTTTTCAGGTAATAATCACGCTGTCAACGAGATGACGGGTCCTTACGCAGACAGACTTAATGTTATGAGGAGATAAGATACACCCCTGAAATTTCTTTTATGCATTATTCTCCCTGATAAAGCTTGGGATTTGGCCACATGATGTGCGTGGCACATATTGATACCGCTTTGTCACTGGTGGAGTTGATGTCAACTTGCCCAGACTATGGCTATGACAAATCCCTGTTGATGCAAACGTTATTGACAAACAACCAAAGTCAGTGTCACACCAGCACCGTCGACTACAAACAGACCCGACAATAAGCTACAGGGCTGTTTACACCTTTTCTATAAATCCTGAGCAGCTGTTTCCCCTGGAAGGTTTTCACATCTCCTACAGTTCTGGACTAAAAACAAGTGTCTGCGCTTTTATCTGCCGGCAGCAGAGGTTAAAGAACTTTGCCCTCATCAGTGCTAGTGACAGAGACTCCATGCGGGTCAGTCGAGGTGACCAGCAATGATTTGGAGAGCAGTCCCCTAGCCCCATACTTCATAAAGAGCCTAATACGGTGTGTCTGGGGTCAGGACCCTCTTTAGATGGGGTGCAATGATGTCAATTGTTTAAATAAAAGTTGAGAGGAAACCACTTACATGTTTACAGACATCCCATAATTATGTCACAGGTCATTACCTACCATGAGGCCAGGTGATAGGGCCCACTGCAGAGGCAGAGAGTGAGACAGATTGGCCCGGAGTAAAATCGAACAACTCTAGTAATTATGAAGATATTGACAAATATGATTGATCTTACTCATAATGTTGTATTATGACAGCAATTTGAAGGAATAAAAAAGATAATAAAAATAAACTGAATTCCATCAGCTCTGCTAATGATAGATTTGGGCGAGATTACTTCCAGCCTGACAGTCACCTCATACACGGCATGTGACAATAGAAAGACAATAGTGGAAATGCAGCCACCTCATTATCCTTTGTGTCTAATGGGAGGGAAGACTTTGACTCCCAGTCAAAGTGTCTCTCGAGTCTGGAGGGGATCTGTAGTTTTGAAGGCTGACGGGGTGCTGATGATTCTCTGATTATTCGATATTCTGAAAACGTTCATTTCCCTAATTCCTCTCCACATCACAGGGGCGAGTCCCGGTGAGTGTCTCATCTCGCCCTGCGCTGTGCACAGGGGGAGGTTCAGGCTCCTGCAGGAACACAGTCATTTGGGCTTTGAAGAGCGCCCTTCCCCCCCTTAGCCGGGCCCCCTCCCCGCAAATTCCCCGTGCCGCTTACCGAGACTAAGATCCTCTCGTCTGTTACATATGGATGTATAATTAATGAGATAAGAATATGCATCGTTTTAAGAACTCTGTGTTTTTATGAGGGAAGCGGATGCGAGCGCGCGCGTACACAAACACACAAAAGCTCCTGGAGCAGGACACACACACACGCACGCCATTGCCATCCCTCTACCTCTACCTCTGACGACCAAAACTCGCGTGTGATGTTTCGCATGACACTATAGAAAACTGTGCCTGGCGTCTCCTTTCATGTCACCTCTGTTGCTCAGGTATATGGTGACAGCTAATATGAAAAGTGGCTTGTTTTGTCAGAAATGTGTAAATAAACATGGCAACACTTCAAGTGAAGGTCACAACTCAATATTACATGACAAGTGCAGCGAGCGCGCTGTCGTGTTCAGGTTCTCCCACAAGATAACTGTGCAAACAAAAGTTGGTTGTCACAGATTGTAATGACCTGATTAAACTTGTATTTTTTTTTCATCCCAGGCAGGCAGACAAGCGATGCATGGTTAAGCATGTGTGCAGTATAAGGCAACAAACTGATCCTTAATATTTGTGAATCAACAAGCAAAAAAAAAAAGGAAAGAACATTTTCCTTCCTCAAAAGACAAATACTCCTGATGCTCACATTTAACATTTTTATACTTGCATGGCCTATGGTTCAGACTATTGAGAGCATTCCAAGCCTAAACCCTGTATTTACTGAGCCCCAAAACAACAGGCGAGGGAGAGAGGTGCAACAGAGCACCATCACCTATTCAGATCAGGTACTAATGAAGAATTCCATCTATCCTGAAATTTAATTAAAACCCCAAAGACTTCAGATGAGATGCGATTTGAAAGAGCCTGGGGCTGGTACACAAGCACTTGGTGGCGAAGGGAATCACACTGAAAGTTGATATCGTAATTGGTCCTGATGTATTTCTGCATTGCCTTTGCGGGAGCGTGGGACTCATAGCTGTATACAGGGTCTCGATGGAGTACCTGCTCATTGAAAATGCCATCACTCAAGCACTGCAGATCTGCATGAAATTAGAGAGCAACTAAGGCCTGATTGCAGGGGAAGAGGGGCGCAATTGTTAAATGCATATATTAGAGTTATTTTTTCCCCCTCCTGTGTGTAGGTGTGCTTCTGGGTGTAAATGAGCGCCTCTGAAAAAATCTTTAAGTTAAAATGTAATAAGCGTCTCAGTGTGACAAAAGAAATAGCCTGTAATTGTTTCAAAACAGCACGGGCAAGATACGGTTCCGATTACAGAAAGTAGTTGTCAGGCCAAGAGTATATTGTTTGTTTTCCTCGAAACAAAACAAAACAGGAAACATCGGCAGGGATAATGAATTCATCGTTTTTTTCCTCAGTGCCTTCAATCATTCCATTTCCGCGGTCATATGCTACAGCAGTTGAAAGGACACTAATTGTCCGTTTTTGTGGCGCTTTCATTTTTTACTCGCCCTAGGTGACTGGTCAAGCCAACAATAAGCTCATTCAAACTTTTTTTTTACCACCGTTCACATGTTGTCATTGGAAAAAAAAAAGAGAGAGAAAAAGCTTCCTGTCTAGAAAATGTCAAGAGTGGAATTCGATCAGTTTCAAAGAATGTGCCAAGAATCATGGAAAAGCTTGCCAAGACTAACACGCGTGGTAAGAGCTGCCACAGATTACTGAACCAAGTTACAGCTCTGTGTTCTGTTCACTCTCTCTCCTTTTTTCACTCACCCACTCCTCGGCTTTTCCTCTCTCCCTCTCTCTCTCTCAGCCATAAAATACTTCATTATAACACAGTGAGCCCAGTGAGTGTAAGTGATGTAACTGACAATTAAGAGTGAAAGCCTGATCCCAGTCATGGCTCTGCAAATATTTATCCATGACAGACCTCCTTGCAGGGCGGGGTGGTGAAAGGCAGGCAGAGGGAGGCTCCCAGCGGTGCGCGGCTCACTGAAGTACGCCTGGAGCCATTGGACGCAGCGCTGCAACTCGGGGCTGCTTTGTGCCGGGCTATCGCTGACCACATGGCTCGGGGGGGCCGCCTTGCCGCTCCTGTGAGGGGAGATATATACAAGGCAGGATGGGGAGTTGAGGTGGGGATCAGAGGAGCAATCATTATACCCCACCCCATTCTTAGTTGAATAGTGCGCAAAAGATGTCACAAGAGCGTAAACACGCCACGAGGCACACACACAGATGCAAGATAACATAATAATTTTGCAGGCGTGAAACTAAAAGTTGTTCTTCAAGACATGCTTTAAATCTTAAGTAATATGTTTTGGCATCGCTCCTGTCACACTCACACACACACACACACACACACACACACACACGCACACACACACAGCGCCGTGACAAATATCAGAGCTGTAGAAAAAGACAGGAAAGAAGCAGGAGAAAATATAAAGACACTAATCCAGATGCTTACGTTGACATTACATTACATTCATTGAATATGTGTTTATATGGATGTTTGGCATGGTGGAGTATGAAAGAAAAACATTGTCGGGTCGTAAGGAACGGTGCTAACAGCTTATTTCAAACAACTTTAAGGAAGCAGAACCGGTTTGTGGAAAGAAAAGGAGAAAAAAAGAGGTTTCAAAAGCCTCACTGCTGTAATGGGGGAAAGAAAAGTTAAGAGCACAGCGTTAACAACAGTTTCGACTCTGCTTGGGTCTAGTTTATAGTTCATGACAAGAATAAATGGATTTTTTGGCCGGAGCGCAGCGCTGGCCAGCAAAGCACTGCACTTGGACGCGCATCTTAGCATGAGTAGATGCTTGGAGGAATTTGCCGATGGTTGAGTTGGCATCACTTAACAGCTGTATTTCTCTCCGCTGCTGACCACCCCCCCAGGTCAATGCAAGCAGACTGACCCATATTTGACACTTAAAGACCCTACTGGGAAGGTCCTCTCTTAGCATGTGCATTACTGCAAAGTGGACCTCAAGCTGTGTTGTGGATCTAAAGCGGGCCCGCCAATTCCATTAACTGGTGTACAGGACTTATAAATAAATAATATCACCATTTAAGTGCCCCCTTTTTTGAAAATTGGCTTATCCTGTACGGTATTAATAATGGACATTTACTTTGTTAAACACACAGACCGTCTCTCTCCTGCCCACCGTAACAACACGGCCCTAAAGTGTTTTTACACTTCTGCAGGTCACAGTTTGAGCAACGTTTTATATTGGACATGCTGAAGCTGAGGTTTTTACTGGAGTGTTATGACTGAGCGGGTCAGTTTTCAGGGTAAGGCGCACTCTCTCTCTCTCTCTCCGCCTGCTAGTTTGTGGGCTGTGTGATGAAAGTCTCCTGGGTGCCGTTTAACAGTGGGTGTAAATACAGTAAAAATGTGTAAATACTCTCATTTCTAAATAAACCACACAGCAGTTTATAGTTGAGTGGTGAAAAAAGTCGGAAACAACCCACCGGCGGGTCCTGCACTGAGCTGAGACCTGCTCAAACAATGGCCATGGCTCATGGCAATCTCTGTCGGCATGGGTGAGTGCCCAGCCAGCCCCTACTTGTCATTGTCTCTCCTTTCTATCCCTCCCTCCCCTTCTTCCCCACCTCTACCTCCTCATTTCCCCCTCTCTATTTCTCTATCCTCCCACTCCAGCTCTTTTGGCTCCCCACCACAGACACCCCCAGACACGCACACATGCACGAACATACACACACACACACACCCACCGCCATCCCCCCACCTCTCCCTCTCTATCGGCAAAGATCTTCAGGCCACTGTTCCCCCCCCACTCCACTCCACCCCCCACACACACACACACACACACACACACGCACCACCTCCTCCTCTACCCCATCCACAGCCCCTCTTTCTCTCTGAGAGGATGTTCCAGCCACTGCACACTGACAGCTCTGGGATATTGTGTGTGGAAATGTTCCTGTTGGACCCGCAGGCCCTTACAATCTACCGGACAAAGGCTAGAGCACCTTTTGCTTAAAGCTTGGCACCTTTGACCTCCAGCTCACACTTCAGACTTGTCACCTTGGCTAATTTTTACTCTCTCTCCCCCCCACCCCTCGATGCTCCCGTTACGGATGCACAACGGCTTTAAAGGTGTTTTGAGTGATACAACATTGACAGTAGTAAAAGTTAATGCAATGCAGTACATGGCTATGGCCGGTAAACAACAAGCACCAAAATAAATAAATAAAAGTGGAAACAACATCAGTCGAGCTGAAGTCTGTCACCTCTAGGTGCAATGGGGGATTGTTTTTAAAAGAGCATGTGGGCAGTGGACATGTTTGTTTGCTCCAGTGCTGGCACCATTTCCCAGCCCTGCTTCAGTGAATTACAAATCAAGCAGCATCATAGGATCTTTATAGAGTCCGGACTGGCGCATTAGGTAAAACTCATACCCTTCAAATGAGAGATTAGAGATGTGTAATAAATGCCGAGCTAAGTACAAAAGAAACTCTCAAAGGAGGAGCATTCTTATATCGTCTGTATAAGTGAGCAACTGTCATCGTCCATATAAAAACCAACAATTATAATTAGTAGTTATTATATACGCAGTATTTCAATAACGTTGTGTTTAAGTTTAAATGAACTATTCAAATTTGGTTAAAGCCGAATCGTTATTTATATCATCTTTTGGCTATAGTTAAAATCCCATTTATTTCACTGTCCTTCAGGGCGTTTACCATTTCATCACAGGTGAGGAAATAAGAAACTAATTCCAAACTAGCCAGGATCTGCTATGCTTAAAAGAATATTTCCCCTGATACAAGATTGTGATTTGAGAAAATTTCTAATATTGTGCTCCTGTCACAATCAATTTCCAATTACCATAAATCATTGCTGCGTAAAGTGGGAGTCATTTGGAGTTCTACCCTCTTTTCCAACTCTAATACAAAGAATGAATTGAGCACTTATAAAATGTTGGAGGTTATTTCATTCATCCTGGAAGAAACAATCAAAGGAGACAAAGAAGAAGAAGAAGAAAAAAAAGAATAGCGGACATTAAAATCGTCAATTTTTCCTTTGGCACATATTCTGTATCTCTTGTTGCGCACACAAGACTTCAGTGAGACTTTTTCTATCGGGCTGCAGACGGTTAAGAATGAAGCAGGTTAAGCACAGGATCTAATTGAAAGGAATCTGGCGAAGGGTGTAATGGTATATTGCACAAAAAAGGGGAAAAACTCAGAACTCATGCCTCCATCCTGTGAAGCGTGATGGCGCTCATCCTGACTCGATCGGCTGTCACTTTTGACACAGCCTGCCAGAGTTCTCCTTCACCGATCATGGGTAACATGGCGGGTCAGAGGATGAAATAGAAAAGGCCAAGAGCAGTCCAATATTTTCCTCCAGCCTTATAGCTGCAGATACTTAACTCAGAGACGTCAAAGACTCAAGAGAGCATGAAAAAAGCCTAAAATGACTGTCTAAAAAGGAGGGGGAAAAATACAGCATGTCTCTATGAATGTCAAGATCTTGATGGTCTCTGAGCCAAAGGCTGTGATACAATTGTAAGCCACTTGCTCAATGCGGCTCGTTCAAGCATTTGAAGATCATTCAGATGCCTATCTAGCCTACTGCAGCACTAAAAAGTCGAGAGCTTTTTGGAGTGGGTAAGCTGTAAGGAATGCTTCCTATATCCTTGTTGTGGTGGGAGCGCGTGTTTCGTGCTCTGCTGTTTAAAAATAAAAAAAACAACTGGGCCGGAATAAACTGCTCTCTAGATATCCAACAACTTCTTATTAGCGAACGTCCAGCGAAGACGCCGCGCAACACTCCAGTCCAATACATACTAAAGGTGGTGGTAAAATACTGCAGAGTAGGCAACAAAGCACACAACAATTAGGTTTTCTCCCAACTGGCTAGCCACGGGAGTCAGTGAAGGCATGTATTACCAGAGCCTTAACTCTTACCTCCATTATGTAGTGTATCCACACCCCGACGCCAGCAATGTTTATCTACAATAGACTACTGAGCAGTTTCAAATAGTGTTTTTAGCCTCTATTCTCAAGTGCCACAGTAAGAGATTCCAATTACCCGAATGGTAAGGAGCCAGTGAGGGAGGCATAAAGTACATTAGGGATCCCCTGTAACTGCGGGGACCTTTTAGAGCCTCAACTGAAGAGGGCCGAGAGACTGGGGGGGGGGGACAGTGACCCTGCATGGATAGCCTCTGTCAAAATTTGACCACGTCAAGCTCAAAGGCATTATGGGAATCCAGTGTCACCAAGTCCTAATTACTGTCTGTGTTCAGAGCAAATTACTGCCTTGTTCCTCTGATTAGCGAGGAGGCTAATCTTCACCTGTGTACGCCAGCACTGCTGAGGGCCCTTGAGTGTTAGCGCTTCGTCTTCTGTAATTTATTTTTAAATCAGTGCCCGCTCCCAGGAGTTTTGAGTGTTTTGTTGTGAACCGCTTACCATGATCCTCACCACAGCCCCCTCACCCCTAAATCCTTGACTAAATCCTTGTTTGGTGCCGCAGGAAGATAAGCAAGAACAACACTTGGGCATAATTGACTCGTACTCCTCTCCAAGATGTCAGAGCGGAATCATCTCCCTGCATATTGCCTTTAGTATGTCACACACTGTACACTTCTGCATGTTGCAGATATAGAATCCAATCAAGTTCTGAAACAAACTGGCACAAACAGCCGTGCCGGAAAAAACTTCCCGGTCGACAGCAGGGAAAAAAAAAGAAAACAGCAAAATAAAAACAAAGTGCGGGAGCTGCTTTTAGCCGCATGTCTACAGCGAAGGGCGAAATTCCCGCTCGGCTTCTGTCCTCACCCTGGAGGTTCTGCTTTAGAAAACGACAACATTTGCAGATTTTTTACTTCCGAGTGAATGTCAGTGTCTCGTCTGTCTGCGTGGGCCGTGGGTTTACAGGTAGTGTGTTACACAGGTGTTGGTTTACACAGGAAATGGCACATGCAGCCTGATTGGGACAGTCCCGGGAGATGAAGGCATAAACATAGAGCACAGATGGGTCCTGGGGCCAGTGGGAGCAGCCACCTTAATGAATACGCAGCTGAGTACTACACTTCACAACATGCAAAACAATATTCTAAGGCCGTGGTAAAAAATAGAACAAAAAAAAATATCATCTGAATATCATTACACAATGAATTATTCATGCCATTTCTGAGGGGACCTCGTCAAAAAGTCCCACCCCACCCTTGCTTTATTGATGATTTCCTTCAATATCTCAGCAGATCAAGGTTTTGTATGACAACGCATTTTAGTTACAAATGTAAGCAGTTTGTTTAGCACACTGTTGTGGCTATATATCACACAAAAATAATAATTTAAATTGATTATAATAATGCGTTAGAGTAAACATGAGAGACGGAGAAAGAGAGACGGAGAGGAAGAGAGAGAAATTACAAGGGGGAGGGGGTGATGGGGCGGCGGAAATAAGTTGTTGATATGTTTCCCGGTGTGTGAGCACATCATGTAAACAGGCCCCAAACAGGGAACACATTTACCATACTGCTATTCAGTGTGAACCAGGACATTGATTCACAACACTACATGAGTGTGAGAAAAACGATAAATGCATCACCTCAGATATTTCACACTAGCGTTGGTAGTGTGTAAAAGCTGTTGTGACAGCTTGGGTATTAGGCCCAGATAGATGGAAAATGTCTAGCTGCTTATGAATGCCAATGTGACGGGGTGACGGGTTTGACACAAAAACACTCCACCTCAGAACAATTAGGCTGTTCTCAGGCCCCATCCAGTGTTGTCAGAGATAATGGAAAGCTGTGAGGATAACTGGTGATAAATAGACTTTAACACCCTCCTCCTTAAAACCAATGCAGTCCTGCAGTCCTCTCAAATGCTTAACTAATCATAACCATGGCCGGCAAATTCATACAAAAGACTAATTACTGTTGTACTTCACTTCAGTCTCAAAGGCCTCTTATATAAGGACTTGGGGGTTCTCTTGCTTCTTTTCTCCTCTTGATGGGTATTTTTTTTTTATACAAGTAGGCCTCTTGCAAGACAAAAGCATTTAAAAATTGGTGATTGCTTTCATCCACTTTAATTACATTCAGAAATGGCATTTCTGCCACATTATACACCCCTATTGTTTCAGAATTATCTGGCTTGGGGAGTAAAATCTACAATATTTGACGATGCTCCCGAGCTAAATCGCCTCTTGAAATTGAAATATGCTGCCGAAATACAAAATAAAAAGCCAGCCCTTGCTGCTGAGATACTGGAAGCTCCTTGGCTTTCTCCAGAATGCTATTATTATGCATATCCAGGTAGAAAGTTAATTAACCCAAAGCTTAAGCTAATTATGGTAGCAGAATGCTATCAACCAAACGCTTTCAGTCAGACAGCTGTCCGGAATTGCATTTGCTAATCATTTGTCTTTTGCCGGAGCATATGGTACATTTCCCCACTATCACAGCAACAACAAACAGATGAAAATCATTAACTAAAAACAATGTGCAATGTGGAGAATCAGACACAGATTTATAAGGCTTTGTGTCAGAGAAAAAAGGGGGATTTATGGCCTGGGAAATATAATGATAATTTTGGATTTTAGCCACTTAGGATTTTAGGCAAGCCACGTGACCCAGGCGTGCTGGGAATTCAGATACACAAATATATTGTTTATATCTATATGCAAATGAGACAGAATGTTTATCCGTGTAAAATTAATTACAATGTTCTATAGGAGCATATGCAAAGAGCTTGTTCTTAACAATTTTTAGCTTCTAGCACATTTTGTGCCTGTTTTTGCAACTAAATATTTTTATGTTGTTCAAAGAAGAAATCCCTCAGCTCAGAATTAAATCAATTATTTTTCCAAGAAATGCTTCATGCATTCTTTTTCTTTTCATAAAAAACACATCATAGTGGCTGTTAAAGGGTGATTGATATCAGCATTGCCTTGCGACATTATCAGGCAATAAAGGCTACTCAGGTTCTAATGCAACATGTCATGCACAGGCTCCTGTAGTACATTTCTATTGAGGACCTCACAAGCTAAATTGCTTTTTTCCTGCTCCCCCACATCTCAGCCAGCTTGACAGACAAATTGATCAAAGCACTGTAAAATAATATGCTCACAAAATGTCTCGGGGCAGGAGTCCAGCCCTTTTTTCATTTTTCACCCTAATAAAAAAGTACTCTATGATTTCCTCTGTATTATGTGTCTGTGCTCTGTGTGAAAGAGGCACGAAGCATCATATTTCAGATAATAGTAATCTCCTCTAAACAAAATGTGTATCATTTTTCTGTGAACGCCGGGGCCATGCTAAAAACTAAAGAGGGGAAAAAAGCTGGTTAACAGGGAGGCTGGTGCGCAGGGCCCCAACAGGGGCTGTTGAGATGTAATGAATTTGTTCATCTGATGGTGCCTTCAGGGCTGTCGTTAGACTGGCAGAGGAGGTTGATTTTAGGAAATGTTGCTAAGATCAGTTAGGAAGCAAAAGGGGCTTGAGACGTTTCTATTAGAAAGAGCTGACGGTCATGGTGCGTAAGCAATACTTCAAGGGCGTTTATGTAGCTATAATGGCATTTATCAATAACTATCTATCAATGCCACAAATGCTTTTGTTACTGCTACGGTTGTTCAACACCAAGCAATAGTGATTTCTAAAAAAACTAAAAAACAAAGAGAGAGCATACACAGTCAAGTAAGCCTTGAAAGCTTTGACTTTCTAACAAATATCTACTGTAGGTGTTCCTCTGTGTTATGCATAGACTTTATCTATTTCCCTTATCCAAAATATGCTCTTAGAGATCATTTATCACACTGACTCCCTAAGCCTGTACCACACCACAGCCAAAGCTGGAAAGAGCCTTGTTTAGTATGTCATAAATAAATCAATGGAAATGGCTGATTTGAACTATTACTGCTACAGGCAGGCTTTTGTGAGATCTACATGTAAAGCCGGTAGCAAAGATAAGCCTATATTTTGTCACTTTATCTCGCCTCCCTTAATGCCTGTTTACATTGCGTTACTCCATATATCTGAGGTGGCTCTAGTTCCCCCTGTCCTATGACAATAACAGAGTATTCAACTGGTCGCGATACAATCTAAACATTTTTGTTTTAATGATTTATTGCTCACACCTTTGAGGACATACAGACAGCGATGTGATCGAAGCCTCACTTATGACCGACATAGCAAATGATATTAGACTGAGAAATTATCTAGTGATGCGAATCATTAAATTCATTTGCATATTCCTACTGAACCTGAACACACAAATTAAACCCTGTTCACGAGGAGACAGACAAAGGTGCTTGTGCATGGTTACAGGACATCTTCCATAATCAAAATTCCATATTATTAATTTTTCTCCCTTCAACTCATTAACAACAAGTGGAATGTTTTTACTGCTTGATGAATTTTAGGAAATAGCAGACAGTCGGCAAGGAAACACGTGTTGAGGTATAATATACACGGTCATTAATGGGTTTCCATAAATTAGAATTTGAACATACATTTTGAGGGAGGACAGCTTCCAATCCGAGTGCTTTTGGAAATGGTTTAATTTCCCTAACCATTCAAGTTGATCAAATGCGAATCTGTGATCTGTTTAATTTCAATCTAATCAAAACTAATCTGAGATGTAGTATGTGGACCTGTGAAAAGAAGGAATAACTACTTATTAACGCTGGATTTAATCAGTTTCACCCGCTTCAGTAAGACTGTCAGCGCTTTAACAATTTTGAGGGATGGCTAGGGCACCAAAACGCAATCACATATTACATTTCTGAGCGCTGGCTGGGTTGACACTCGAAACTACTGCATATAACACGGAGGGGAACGTAAATAAACAGGAGCGAACAGTCCATGCTCCCCGTGGCCTTTGCTGACCCTACAGACATCAGCTCTAATCGACTCCCTTGTGGGTAATAAACAAGTTATTTTTCCTGAAATTTCAAATATACTGCGGGAAGAATCACAACCACATGCCATCAGAAATCTAATTTCAAGCCCAACTGTATTCTAGTGCCCCTCATATTTCTAGCGCCGGCTCATATTTGCCCCAACTTTCTCCAGGATATTTCTTGTGGGATCTACAAAAACGCCCTGCTTCCGATGAGGAATGGTGGCACTCCATCACAGGAGTGGATTCTGTCCGCCTGTAAATTTCACACCTTTGTTTATCACGTCACCATGCCGGGGCTGTTGTACAGTACCTTTCAGCAGGTGCGACATCCATTAGGATCTGGATGGTGTGCACACCATTCTCACATCCACTGACTTGGATTGTCCCCAGGGGGCTCGGCAATGTGATGGTCTTCTGAGTGCACTGGCTCTCCTCCCTCTGCTTCTTCATCTCGCTGTCCTTGCTAAGGAAGCACAAATTACACTCCGTTCATTGACATATTCATGTGGCAACTTGCACAATTTCCCCACCCATATTTTTGCATTGAATGATCTATTGAAAACCTATGCGGGCTACCAGCGGATGATGACTTACATATTTGAACACCTAGCCTCCCGAACAATGTCATGATGTGACTTGATCCCCACATTACTATCCAATATTTCTTTTGTGCATGGAAAAGAATACGCCTATCTAACCAATAAATCGCCCATTTTTTCCCCTCTTTCTGTTCTATATATCACATAAATGAGAAAAACAATGCAGTCTGTTCCCTTGTCTGGTGGGGGATTCCCAAGATAGCTCGACATTATTTTCAATCCGTCATTTTTGGTTGATGGTCGGGATGTTTTTCTAGCATTAAATTTGTTCCTTAGGGTGCAACTCCGATGGGATTCTGGTTTCCAGCCCTTAACAACAGCAAAAACGTGCAGCTTTTCTGACGACTGAGATGGATACTGGCAATAACCAGACAGCAGTTCCTTTTTTATTTTTACTTTGAGGGAAGGAGAGATGATTGACTATGTTATATGTGAGTTTTTGAGAGATGGGGGTTATAATAAATAAAGGTCACATTGATTGTAAGAGTTTCAACTAAGGAAACCTTTCCTTCATAGAACCTTGATCTAAAAAAAAGTGTCTAAAGGGTACAAATACAATATCTCTCTTTTTTCATTTCTAATAGGTCATGTATTTCACATTCATAAATTTTAACTCACACATTGTTTTGCAATAAGTGTGACATGTACCTACAAATACTGATTATTTTCTACACAAATCAACAAATTGTTAAATCTATACAATGTCAGAGAATTGTGAAAAATGTTCATCATAGTTTTCCAGAATCCAGAATCACATTTTAACGGGTTGTTTTAAACAGTCCAAAGACAAAATATCTTAAGTTTACAAAGATATTCAACACAGACAAATAGCAAATCCTCCAAGCAAGAGAGTAACCAGAGGTTTTGCTTAAACCTAAAGGGACTCAAGCAAATAGACACATATTAACTGACTAATCTTTGCACCTTTGGCATCCACTCATTGGCCACTGTCTGATGGAAGATTTTTACTTTGCAATATTGATACTTTCAATCTAATTCTAATTTAATAATAAAAAATAAAAAATGGTGTGTCTTAAGATATCAAGAAGACTAATACTTCAGGAAGAAATTCTAAGTGTACCTTAAACTTCCGAACAGCACCCACTATGAAATCTTGTAGATTTGTTAATTAAAGGTGCAGTCAGCAATTCCGGAGAATGCTTATTGTCAAAATCACTTTTTGTCAAAATCAGTGAACAACCTCACGATCCGCTAACCATCCATACAGTGTGTGCACTGAAACAAAAGCTGGTGTTAATACACAGCCTAGACACAATGTAAACTGGTATGTAAACAATGGTATGTAAACAGAGGGGGCCCACTGTAACTAGCAACATATATTTTTTTTTCAGGGCACACAGTTTGGAGAGGTTGCAGTTTGTGAGGTTTGTTTTGTGCATTTGTTCACTGATTATCCAGAATCGCAGACTCCACCTTTGATCGAGCAGCAACAAAACAAAACAGAGCTAAAACAATTAATCGATTAATTGCAGCTTGCAAAATACACAGATAATGAATTCATTATTAATTTAATTTTCAAAGAAAACTAGGCCTACTAAACATCCCCCAGTTCCAGCTTCTCTAAAGTGAATTGCTGATTTTCTTTGTCTTACAGTGGCAGTAAAGTGAATTTTGGGGGATTTTGGAATAAAAGGCAAAATCAAAAGAAAGAAAATAAAAGCTTTTTGAAGATGTCATATTGAGCTTATGACATTGTGGTAGGACTATTTTCATTGTTTTCTGACACATTACAGGCCTATACCATTTCATCACTAAAGTAATTAGTTGCAGCCCCTAGGCAAACACTAATTAATAAAAAAAATATATAAATAAAATAAATGCTCCTCTGCTCTCTGTTGCCTTTTCATTTAAGAATGGAACTTTATTTTTAGATTAAACAAATCTTAGGTGACAAAAAGTTATCATACATTCACAGAAGGCTATTTCATTTAGACTTTTATCCCCCCTTCCTCTTCACGCACACAAACAGCACCACCACATCTGTCATGGTATGCAATCACAAATGCGTCTGCTTCAACTTTCTTGTTTCTACTCTTGCAGCTCTCACTGTAGTCATCGGGGGTTTGCCTGAACTGACAATAAAGGCGAGAAATTTTCTGAGCCAAAACAATGGTAGGCTACAGTGCACTTTGGATAAGCGCTGCACACACAGCCTGCCATTTAGCACGCTGGTAATAGACTCACAGATAGATAGAATAATGGACTTTGGCAATAATGGCCTTGGCTAATAGTCTCTACACTGATTAAAAATAATGCTATAATGTTTGTTTTTCTGCCGTTGTTTCTTTCCTTTTTTGGGTGCAGTAAAATAGTCTAAGTGACTAACTTGAATGTTTGGGTGTTGTTTACCCGGCTCTTCACGGTGACAAACAGCAAACAATAAGCAGCTTGTGTTGTTAAAATCACTGGCAGCATCCTCGCGCTCGTCAATCATTTGACTCGTTTCCCATTAGACTAGTTCATGGTCAAACCTGCGTGATTAATTGAGTAGAAAGCACACTACGAACTGCGCAGGTGTGAAAATGCAACACGTTCCCTTATGGTGCTTTTTCACATTGAAGGGAATGTATGCCAATGCGTGTACAGAGCCTACCGCCATTCTTCAACAGTGCAAGTGTCTTTAAACCAGTTAAAGCAAACTTGTAATGGTAAGTGTGCACTTAAATAGTTTTGCATAGGCCTATACGCAGGGGTTCGTAACTAAGACCTACACTGGCTTAGCCTTAGAATACACGGTTAAATTCTGAACTGCAGTTTATGACAGGCTTTTTTTATAGGCATATTACCGCCGTAAATTAGCACTTTAGCTTACAACGAAGCCTTCAACAGCAGCCCGGTGTCTGAGCGATGTCTGCTTCACCTCCCTCTGTGGAAAGCAGTGCAAAGCAAAAGCACACATTACTGAAAGTCTCTTCCTGTTTCTCCAGACTGCGTGGTCGAGCCGGCCAATCACGGGAGGCCAAAGTCCGCTCTAGCTCCGTAATTGGCCAGTATAGAGTCTCTCTTCCCTCCCCCTGCCAGGGACAGACACACAGGGCTTGTCTAATGGGTCTCAAGTTGGGATTTGGGGGTCCTTCAGGGGGTCCCAAGTACACCGAACACTAGTGGTAGTGATTTAGATATTTGATTTCCTTGATATTTTTCCACAGAAAGAAAAAATATGATAATGCATATTTTGAGCATTTATTTCAAACACAGTTATCTTTCCGCTGATAGACATTTATCCAAATCTGTATCTCCAGTGACACTTTTTCAGAAATGTCTTTGGAGTCCCAGGCATACATTTTTTTGGATGAAAAAAACCCTGACGTCTCGTCTATTAGGCCTACCCACTAATAATGTCAGCGTGTTATTTTAAACAACCCAAGAAGCATTGCACAATGCTTTTATTAGGAGTTCTGTGCAGTTTAAAGGAGAGAGAGTTGCCTCATGTTGCCTGGAGCAATCACACATTTAACAGGAGCATATATTTCAGTCATTCTGGCCAAGTGTGTGGCATCAGTCATGTATTGTTTCAAATTGTCTGTTGTCCTCTGCAGCTTTATTTCTTCTTTCTGTGATGCCTTCAGCTCTCTGCATGCCTCCGTTTGGAATGTGTAGGCCGGCGTGGGCCTGTGGCCCACACCCCATCTCAGCGGTGAGGGTGGGAGCGGGGGGAGAAAACGCCACCCCTGCAGAGACCATTTTGAAATCTGTGAGGATTTCCGTGCCATCTGGACCCGCTGCCAGTCTGCCCCAGATAGTAAGGGTTGGCAACGGTACCCGACGGTGCAATATGGCTCTCTCTTTAATGAACTACTAACTGTCCCCCGTTTTAATTGATGTGACATTTGAGCCATTTATCTCTGACATTTCAATGAAGGATGATTCTCAGCCTTGCCATTTACTTTTTTTGTGCTATTTTCTAAGAGTCATTTGCATTTTTCTGCTCTAAACCTGCTTTTTGTCTCTCATTAGCTAATTAGAGAGCAACATGCACGATTAATAAAAATGAACATAACCTAGTTTGATATAGGCTTGATTAGGGATAATAAGGAAATTACTGTTTTCTTAATATTCATCAAAAATGATATGAAGGGCTACCTGTGGTATTAGGTGACTTCGATAAAGCCTTGTAACCTTTACCCACATACCAACATGTAGCCTACAGTGTGGGACAACTTATGTTCGCAGCATGGGGAGAATCAAGCTCAATTAATCAGCATATGATTGCAGTAAGCAGCCCCCTCTGCTGGATCTTCTGAGCCATACTGTTTGAAATCATTTGAATGCAGCATTCAGTGGCCAGACAATTATCATATGTGGCAGTCACAGTGGATGTTTTTGCATTTGCTTTATAACATTTAGAGGAAAAAATTTGTTTCAGATGTGCAATTTACTTTTTTTTTTAATTTTTTTTTGCTTTTTGTCATCCTATATTTATTGTATATTCATTTTAATTAGTGCTGGCACATCAAAGCTGTTTGTCACATTTTATATTTATTTTGTACACTCATATATATTTATTCTGAAGAGTGCAAATAATTTATTTTAAAAACAGGAAATTCTTTAGCCATGGTGTGTTGAAATAAACAGCCCAAAGTGCGTGTGAGTGACACAACAACCCGGTATACTAAAGAATCCAGACTCAATTGTTTTCCATAATGACACATATTTTCAATCTTTTTAAGATATCCTTTAAAAACACGGCTGCACTGATGACGAGTGTTCCTTTGATTGTGAGCGGCATCATTGCCAAGGTGTGGCGCCCTGTCTGTGTTGGCAGCCGGGCTGATATCTTTTGTTTGAGACTCAAAGAGCTCTTTTTCCTGTTCAGTTTCCCTCTCTATTTGTGTGAGGTGTTGATGGACTTATACGTTGGCCGGCTTCCTTTTAGTGTACAGCACCAGATGTTTGTGAGAATAACAACCCTAACCTTTTTGTCATAATGACAGAAATTGTTTATTAGCAGTTTTGTCCGTCCGGTAATGCATGATTGTCACAGCTCAGTCATATACTGCCTATCTGTGTCTTGCTCTCTTTTCCTGTGTTGGCAATCTCACTCTCATGTTAGCGTGGGAGGAGTTGAAGTCATTTATGATATCAGATATTCTCTAGGAGAGCAGGAAAGTCCTGACAGACTCTCACACAGTGGTGTGTGTGAGTGTGCATTTTAATCAGGAGAACTGGCTCTGTGGGCCTCACATTGCACATCGAGGAGGTCTGAGTGTTCTCCTTGTGCATACCCAGTGTACAGTAGATGTTATGTCTCTTTCTCTAAATCGTCATGAAGCAGGCATGAAAATGGCAAACCTTTATGTTGTTCTTTTTACTTTGACACTTTGTTATTCCACTCTTCTCAAAAGAATTAGCCTGATCATCACATAAGCAATGGCGCAAGCACAGAGGCGTGACAAAATGTCTCTGTACCCTCTAGTGCCCACTTATTTAGTGTGCCTGTGTGCCTGTGTCCCTCCATCTCTGATATGATGTGGCTTCTCTATTTTACTGTTGACATAGTGCTATGAATGTCTGAGCACTTTGCAAATGAAGAGGCTTGAACTCCTGACAGGCAGTGTCGCCGGCACCATGACACACTGGCCCGCACATGCTGTGCGGCATAATGATGACATTAGGATCCAGTGATAATATCAGGACGCACTTCAGATAAATGACTGATAAACCAGGGGTTGTGCCTCTCGTATTACACGCTTGACAGAGCAGCTAATCAGTGTCCAAGTGACTGCTATTACATAAATCATGAGCTCGACTTTGATGCATATTCCATCAGTGTTCCCTATTCATCACGTCATCTGGGGGAGACTCTCTGGATGACTGGCTGCCGGGCCAACACACATTTTAAGAGCACATTATGTTTTCATTAGAATTTGATATGATCCATTCCAGTGTTGATTTGATTTTACGTGCTGGGGTCATTTGATAGGAAACTACCAGGGAGATGGAGAGTATTGTTACACTGTGTGTAAGCTGTTTTGGGGTGTCATTTCACTCTCACTGGCCATATTTAGAATAAAGTTGCCTTTTGAAAAACAGCATTGCTTCTTTTTATAATGTTTTTATTTATTTTTAATTGTCAAACTTTTTTTTTTCCTTCTGCATTTTTATTTAATTACATTCGAGACACATTTCTGGTCCACAGTACCGTCTTAAAATAAAGATATTAGAAGGTGAGCGGTGCATTATTGTTTTATTTAGCAATAATATCAAAGACGTTCAGAGATGAAGTTGGAAGGGAGATGTGGGGTGTTGAAGTGAGTCACCATGTATGTTTTATTCTCCAGTATTGGGGTCAGAGGATGTGAAGGTGGGGGTGTTAATTTAATCCCCATTCTTACCCAGAGCATGGCCACACTCTCTAAGGAGCTTTATCTCTGACAACTGTGTCAAATTAGAGAGGCCACGAGCCCCTCATAAAGAATATGTCTGTCAGACTACATTGTTCCTGGCCTCTGAAATATACGGCCGAGAGAGACAAAAATAGCAGATAACACCGTAGTCCCACAGTTGGACTTGGACATGATGAAATCATTTTCGAGCCATGTGATCCTGTCATCGAGACAAACCTCTAATAAAACTGACGTGCACAAATTATTCTATTTATGCTGCTGCTGCTCAGCTATTCATTTCAACATGTATTGTTGTATTACATTTTTTTAAGCCTACCTGTTCCTGCATTATTCCTATTATTCATGTGGTGTAATTATTTTTGATATGTTATGCTAATAAAATGCTTGAACATAATTATTTAGAGAACTTTATTGGACATTTATTCATTGTAATTCAGCCTGGCTATGGTGTATAATTGATGGCAGTGTTACATTCCATTAGCCATGGTACATAACTCTAGGTCAGTCCAGTCTGATAAGTGCCCATCATTTATCTCCCTGGTATCATGGCTGTCCCACAGTCAAACATGTAAAACAACTCTTAATGTTCTCCCTAGTCCCCTATGGGTGTTTCTCCCTGTTATCATCATTGCCTCTATTCTAGGGGGACTTCCTCGGGAGACAACATTTTCATAGACCTTTGACCTAAACCATATTTTCCATTTGAATGGTCTGACTGGTGAATATTTACAAGCATGTTTAATGTATAATAGATCTCATCTGTGGCTATCAGGAGCCATTTTCTGCTCAGTCAGGTTCTGCCGTTGGCCTTGGCTCCCTAGCTTCGAGGTAATACTGACCCCTCTTAAAATCAAAATGACCTGTGCCTCATTTAGGCCAAGTAGTATGCATACGTATTGTACAAGTCCTAAGGGCATACATGTTTATAACAAGGAAAGCTTGGCGGTCTCGAATGTAAACATCTTAGCACTGTAATATTATTGTATCAGTAAAGTCCCAGAAGGTGGTAGATTTAATAATGTGGGTGGATTATATAAGAGAGAGAAATAAAGCAGTAATTTGAAATTGTTTGGGGACCTTTTGTGTCAATGGTTATGGAGGCTAAGGGACAATTCCATTCCCTCAGGCCACTGTTAAAAAGGCAATGACTTTTCTTGTACATGCACAGCATTTTGGAATCTACATGTGTTACTAGCACCACAGGGTTTTATCATGTGATTAGTAATACATAATACATTTGATTCTATTATCATGCGTGGCAGAAAAAAAATGAATGGATGAATGAAGGTGGTGAAAGGAAGAAGTGGTCGGTGATGAATCAGGTCTGCAGTGAAGTGCTTGAATATACGTTTAATGGTGAAACAGATTGTGGTTTGCTTCTCGGGTGCTTATACAACCACGGGCTTTTTAATCTCTTTCTTGCCGATGAAAGTCCCAGTAATTGCTATATTTCCTTTTTTGTTTCAAGGACCTTTGATGATCCCTTGGCTTGCATCAGAGGGCAAAGTCATTAGTGGAGAAATGAGCTCAAGTGAAGAGAAAGAGATTGCGGGGCTCCCAGCATGATTGGAAACTTTGCCTCACATTGCATCCTAATTTAAATTCAATTTTCAACGTATATGTGATAGATAAGGACAATTAGAAAATATGTACTGGGAAAAATTGTTGACTTTTAACCTCTCCTTATTTATCTTTAATAAGCAGTATATTAACATTTAATAAATGGTTTATTACACACTATGATGTAGTAGAAACAAGATATGAGGACATTTTTAATACATTTATTAATGGACAGTATTTGTCACCGATTATAACTTCCTCTATGAAGGCATATTTTTTAATACTACAAATGTGTTTTACAATGTTGTCATTTGTTATCTGAATAACAGCACTCATTTATGGGTGCCAGTGAATACATTATTATATACAACACTTATATTTGCTTACAACTACTTCATAGTGTGTCATAAATAATGTATTAAATATGTATATACATCCTATGAATGCAGGATATAAAAACAACTCCTCCTGTGGGCATCCATAAGTGCAGGCTGGAGCATAAGCAGATATATAAATATATATGTATTACATTGTAATGATACATAATAGAGAAAATGTCTAATCGTTAATATTGACAAATAATTAAAATATCTGTCCATCTTCTTAGAACTAAACTATAGGGTGCTATAAGCCATTTATAAAATGTAAAAATAAAAATAAATAAAAAACTAGTTGGGTGATTGTCTATGCATATACGCCCATGATAAATGTTTGAAAAATGTAACCATGGGACTTCCTCTTTTCTTAAAATTTCCAACAATTAAAAACAATTACACTTACGGTTAATTATATTTCAGGTTTGACATAAAGGATAACAGATGTGGAAAAAGTGCCTAACCATATAGCAAGCTAAGTAAAGAGGAGTTACATTTCACAGTAGCTAAACTGGCAATATGTTCTCTGTTATAATGCTGCAATCATCATCAAGTTGTTCTGGGAGGGAGTAGGAGGGGGGGGTGGTGGGACAAGTGAAATATGAAATCCTGTCAATCAAACTGCGGTATACAACACACTGTTTCGGTTGGGTGACGGTGGTTCTTTCATGTAAATCACACACATTAGAAATAAAAGACAGGCCTGTTGACTTGTTTCATGCTGGGAATCGGTGGCCCAGCATGTGTTGCTCTGTCTGTGCTTCACTCTCCTGTGGAACCGCTGTCCCCTGGGTCTTAGCACTGCTCTCTGGGGTGCACTGCATATAATTACCCACAATCCACCCTGAAACAGCTCTCATTTACAGTAATCAACAGTCTGCACTTCAAAGGATTCATGTGGCATCAGACACCAAGAGCCAGTGTGTGTTATTACAAATTGTTATTATTGCCTGACTGTGTCCTTTATATACCGAAGCTGATGACTATGTTAACTAAGGAGACGGCCAGATTACTGCATTTTATTATTATCATTATTATTCTTTGGCCCGTTAAGGGTTGATGAGGGCGAAGATGCTATCCTATATGCGGTTAGCAACTTCAAAAGCAGCCTCAGTTCAATATAAGGTCTAACAACAGCAGCGAAAGCATCAGATGCCTAATACGTTACAGGAGGTTGTGAGGAGGAACCAGGGGGGGTAAACTTCATCAAGGGCTTAAATTTACATGAGTAACGAATTCCGACTGCAAGTAAGAAATGCAAGATCATTTGATCATTTGGCAGACGTGATGGTGGTCTGTGTGATAATGGTCATTATCATAAACCGGAGCCATCATTAGGCCTGATTTCAGATAATGGTCAGTGAGGAAACCATTTTATACAAAGAAAAGCCTCTGCCCATTAAAGACATATTAAGTGAATTAACTCACATCATGAGTAGGGAACAACTGTGTAGTTTTGCCCTGGAACATAATGTGCTTATAATGTGATTTTAAAGTGATTTCTCCTGACTGGTGACACGTCAGCCCATTTACATTCATAATAATTAGTTTTTAACTCTGCACCATTCAGCCATTTACCACAGAGGAAAAAATAGTTGTATTTTTCTTCTATCTATAAATATATAATAATATTTAATGTGATATATTTGGGGATTCCAATAATTTTCCTAGCAAGAGGGAGACAAATTACACACATACTGCATGTTTTAAATTATGTTTTAAACTTGTACAATGTATATAAACATACAATATTTTAGTTTGTCTCAAATATACAGTACAGCACATATTTTTTTTAAAATTGTTATTCAGTCTCCCATACTATGTTTTGGAAAAGGCAAGCATGTCATACAGTGAAAAACAAAAAAGAAACAAAAATATATATTGGTACTTATAGCACAAAGCAAATACTCTAAACTTTGCGTTGCCTGCCATAGTTATGAAAATCTAAATATGTAAACCTGTCATTTACACATTTTACAACATAAGATTCTTGCAGATATGTGTTAATATGCATTTGCATGTGCAAATAGACAGTACAAACCCTAGTGATTTAGTAATGCAAAGACATTTCTCCTATTTACCTCTTGGCAATATGGCAGCTGTGCATCCAGAGAGACCACCTTCAGACATGACATCCTCTGCTCTCTGGTGAGAAGAGCAGCATCCTCCACAGAAGCTGCCTCTGACCCTCTGGCACTGCTGGGCCTCATCATTGCCGGTCCATTAGGAATGCTGGAGCAGGTCTCCAAACGGGCACGGCTGCACCACATTACTCCTACCCCTCACTGCTGGCAGCTCCTCTAGGGGCCAGGTCATGTCATGGCATGGGTGCCCTGTGAGTGAGCTTGTACCAGGTCTGCCCTTGACATGCCCCCCTCCTCCCCCCTACACCTCCTCCTCCTTCTCCTCCGTGGAGAAGGCAGAGCAGACCGTCCGGATGGGGCACTGGGGGTGCCAGCTGGTGCCAGCTGCGAGGGGAGATATCCAAGGTGGCGGACACCTGTCCTAACTCGCGCCCCCCAGCTCCCACAATGCATCTGGTGCGGCCCTGCAGACCCATCGTGGGGAAATGAGGCGCTAACCTTGAGGAGAAATGCTCCCAGCGTCGCATTAAGAGAGGCCCTAATTGCTGAGCGCTAGCACTGCCAAATGACATTAGGAAGTGCTGTCGTTTACTTTAACATAATGGCTCAGCGTGTTTTTTGGCTAAACTTCCTTTGCTTCTCTAAGGTGTTTCACCACAGTGGCCGTTTTGGCCCTGTCATGACCAATCAGTGGAGGTCTTGAGAAAGATAGCAATTCTTGAGGAACATAATTTTAAAGACATTTGAGAGTTGGGCATTGAAATGTAAAATTGAGCCCTGCAGAGGACCACACGACTACTTTATGCTATGAACTCACTATACCATGTAAATGGCAGTCATTTGTGAAATAGCAAGTGCATTAACTGTACAAGGGTGCATGATTGTATTATTTATTTCACCCTTTTTTATCAAACCACATGCTTGTACGCCTTTGTCATTTCAAAGAAATACTAACACAGTCCACTCAATGTGATTAAATTAAACAAGCGCGCTCATTACATTATGCATACTGTAATAAGAATAGCCCTGACCGGTCTGTAGCAGTATAGCGGGCTCCACAGAGAATGATCACATGTTCCACCGCTGCACTAGATTTTTGGGGCACCCATTAGCAGAACAAAAATCACCTTTGATTTAATGAAAGGTCCTCATTTGCTTACCGGCTCTCTTCACTTACGGGCACATGGTGGAATTAAGCACCCCCCATCCCCACCCTACCCCCATATTCTTGCATCCATTGGAAGGAGACACCGTCCCCTTCTCTTGCAGTATAATGCTGAGATGATTCTATGATCTGGTGTTTCAAGTCTGCGGGAGTGTCAGAAATCTACTGCAAGGTGCTTCTAATTGCAGATACACCTCAGCACTTGAAAGTAATGAATGTGAGCATGGTGAAACCTCCAAGGATCAAACGCTAGTAATACATCATCAGTTCTGAAAAGGGTAATTCGTTTCCCTTCGCCAAGCAAAATATTAGAAGTTCAGATAGCGGGTTTTATTATTAATTTATTCCTTCCCCCAATACATGATTTTGTAATTGAAGTGCTATGAATAAAGTAAGCCATATATCTTAGTGAACCACTGTGCATCCGTTGACTAGATGTGGGATTTGAGTGTGTAAATATTGTCTGTAGTGAGTCGCAACAAGGATGATTCTTCCTCAAACACACTTTGGTGATGTGTTTGATTGGATTTTGAGCCATTTATTTCCCAAGATCCTGACAAATCAAACTTTATTGTGTCTCATTTAGGAGCTATAGTGTTATTTACTGTACTTTTAGCGGGCTTAACTCCATGATTGTGTTAGAAGTTTTGTTCAGATAAAGACTCACATACGGTTGGCTTATTTTAATTGTTAAAAAGTCTTAACCGAAAGTGACATTTTTCAATTCAAGAAGGTATTTGTAGCGTATTCCCAATTTCCCCACAACACTCGGCAATGTGCATGCATACAACACCCAAATGTAGTTTCTAAACTTTGCTTCACCTGATCCCTCTGCAGAGTCTCACCTCCCGTCGCCATGGGGGTAATGGTGCCACAGGGACCCCGCCAAAACAAGTCCAGCAGTTCACTAGAAGACGGCCTCTTACTGCTGCTTGACCCTGGTGGCCACCAAGCTGTTGACCCCAGGAACACAGGGGTAAGAAGTTCAAAGCCCAGCTGTCCGTGCGTGATCTCTTTCGTCTAGGCCACGGTCGTGCGCCGCAGGGCCACTTCCCCCGCTGCCTGAAATCGCTCTTTGCTCAAACCCAAAAAAAAATCAGGATATGCTATGCTCCTCAAATGGTGCTCTAAACTACCCCAAAACTCAGTTGAGCGCAGAGTGTTTGTGTGTTCGCGGGATGTAATTTACAGCCTCGTGTAGAATGCGAGCGTACCCACCTTGTGCAGGGACCGGTGTATGCGGCTGCTCGTGGCATCTGCTCAGGCGGCCACTGAGGAACACGTATAACAATGTGCCATTCACGGGCCAGATGATGTCCAACTGCGAAGAAGAGCTTTGGACAGGAAGGGTAAGGGAAGGGCAAACCAGACAGGAGTGGTTGATTGACTTTACAAGAAAACAAAATAAAACCAAAAAGAAAATACTGCGACTAAAATCACCAAAAGAAAAAGAAGGGAAATCGCAGTGCCACGAGAATTCATTTCATGGCATATTTATCGCATATGAACTGCGGTATACAGCCTGTCACTAGATTACTTACATAATCAATTCCTTGTTATTTCACTGGAGAGACAAATCAGAGTTGTGGTTTGCAGTTAAAGCCAGGTCTCAGCGACCTGTCATGTGTGGTGTACAGTTAGGAGGTGGCTAACCCCTCGGGGATGAGAGAAAGTGCTGGGGGGTCTGAGGTGTAAAAACCCAGGAATTTCAGAGGCTGATAAATGAGGCTCTTCCTAACTGCATATGGTATGTGTTTTAAACTGACTCCCCCTCGGCCCTCCTCGTAGCCAGCCATCCTTCATGAAGAGTTCAGGGGCCCTCTGCTGTTCATGGGGGCCCTGTTTTGTTGCCAAGACAGGCCCCCTGCATGGGCTGCATATGGGACTATATGACGTTGGGCTTGGCCCCGCTTTCATGGATTGTTATGGTGGTGTTATGAAGGCTTCACATCGGGTCATTGTTAATTTACACTGACTTTGTAAGCTATTAGTTTTACAAAGAAAATGGTTTGTCACTCAGGATATACACCTGCTACCTGAGAATAACAGAAGTACAATTACAATATCTTCTAAAAGGAAAAACAGCCAAAAGGCGTCATATTACATGACATCTGTCTGACAGTTTCTTAATGTGTTCTTGAGATAAGTAGAGGCACGAAAACAGCTTTAACACTATCTTCCTTTGAATAGAGTCCACACGCCCACGTATGTAGCCAATCTCTGTAAGGGCAGCACATGAATATGACTCTATGATGTTTCTCAACATCAACAGCAGTACTTGCCAATTTTAACCGTTGACAATTGTGTGACCTTTTTGGTGCAATGAGCACTTAGTATTGGTCATTTTTACACATTATAGCTGACTATTGCCAACGGTGGTTGCACATCGTCCTGTTCAGTAGTCTTTTAACCAGCCAACCAGACACATATGCCCCCCGGTTATTTCACCGGACCTTTACCTCCTCTCTTATAATAGCAGCCCACTCTCTCCGTCTTTCCAATGTATTCTACTCATTGTTTACTGTACATGCGGGTCCAGAGTAATAATAAATAAGGAGCGTGTGTGCCGTGCCAACATGATTGATTACGACAGGGAGGCAAGGTCAGGATGGAGGAACAGGCTAGGGCTGTCCGACTCATTGAGTTAACACTGTATCCGTATTGTATGAATGTCACCAGCGATCCTGTGATTTATTACTACAGCCACTGCTCAATTCTCCTTTTCTACCTCCCCCCTTCTTTAGGTACCTGACCGAGATACAGGATATGAAAAGAAGTGTAGACAAAATTCAGTGTGTCAGCGAGCGGGTTACATCTGTGCTGGTTGTTTCGATTTAAATAATTAGTTTGAACAACAACATGTTTAATGAATGGGATAAAGAAATAGAAAAAGCAGTATATTTTTTTCCACTTTCAAACTTATGTTAAATATTTTTTTTACATATTTATATTAGATGTTATAGTTTGGTAATTTTCTAAAAAACTTAATAGGCATGCAATATGAAGCCAGGATCAAAACAACGGATACACTCACCAACAAACATACACACCTACATTATACCTGCACCCAACAAGAAATAAGAAAAAAAAATCTGAAGGGTCTGACTGAATTGTTTATTTGCTTGAATAACACACCGACAAAAAAAAGTCATTGTCACTTTCAACAATATATACTGAACTCCTCTTCTCTTTTCAAAAGGATCTAACCTTTCGTCTTGGACTGAATACACAATGCCCCTCTGGACCTCTGGACTGCTCACTCTTTAGTGCATGTCAAGAAGACACCAGTCTGGACTATTTCCTCTGGGAGGTGGGTAAGCAAGCGCCACGCTCTGTCAGTTAGCGTAAAATGTTTCAGACTGAAGATGGATGGAGACGACGTGTCACTATGGCTCAACCGGGCTTTCACTGCTGCCATGGCCATGTCCTGGTCACATCAACCCAAGCGACCAAATCGCTAGGACCTGTCCTTCCTTTTGAGTTAGCATATACACTACATGACAGAGCTTGTGGCCTTCACTCACTCAGGGCAACAAAAAAAGGAAGAAGGAAAAAAAATGATTATTTTGGTACCGTATGTCGCTTGCATGATACGATGTACTTTCATTGTTGTTGTTTTTTTCTTTTGGCTTTAGCACAATGTCACTGTTTTCATAGGAAGAAAATACTGTAACATGTCAACAAAAAGTTCCTTAAATTTACATCTTATGCCAAAATGTTAATCCCCAGTGGCGGAACATTGCAGCCAAAACAGCAATTAAAATAAACTAGCAGAACTAGAAAAACTTGAAGGGTCTGACGAGAAAGGACCTTGACATGGAAAGTCTTGCACTGGTGACCTCTGCGTTTGACCTCCCCCAATATGTTTCCACAGGCAATTCCATAACTCTCCAGCCAACATTTAAATGCTTCCTGTTTGACAGGAAGTTCCACATCACTCTGTGGGACCCGGGCTAGTGCTCAACTGTGCGAAACGGCAGCGCACAGAACCCCCGAGTTAATTTATATCATGTCTCATCACCTTTTTGTGGAAGACTGCACCCACACATGTACACAATCAGGCAGAGACAAACATTTGAGTGCAGGGCTTCTTTTGGTCATGCATGCTTGTGTGCAAAAACACACACGTTCACACACGCACACCCGCACACACGCAC